>CM042167.1:22391744-22414244 GCA_023376005.1 Doryteuthis pealeii | reverse complement strand
ACTTTTTACTTATTAGCTTATTCTCCTAGCGGTTATATGAATATATATATATATATATATATATATATATATATATATATATATATATATATATATCTTATATACATATATACATACTGTTTTTCTTTGGCAAATACTGTACCAATAGATTACTTTTTGTTGCTACGACTTTCTTGGTCTTTTCTTTTTCAAAAATTTTTTTCTCCCCGGTTGATGTTTGGTAGTATATTTTTACAATCAAACTATTTGCTGGGTTTTTTCTCCCGCGAGGATTTACCAACACGCTTGGTATATTAAATTATATATATATATATATATATATATATATATATATATATATGTGTGTGTGTGTGTGTGTGTGTGTGTGTGTGTTTGTGTGTGTGTGTGTGTGTGTGTGTGTGCAATTAGATAGGTACTTGTTAATATATACGTGTTTGCAAAAAAAAAAAAATCTTAAGAAACAAGTAGCCAAAACAAGTACATATAGATATACAATGAAAGCGTTGTTTTCGCCTCCTGGTATAAAATTTGTTGACTCCCTTCCGTCTACGAGAGACGATGGAGTATTGCCCCCCAATTTTTTTTTCGGAACTACGTAGCCTGGGCGGGTTCATATGGAGGATGAGCTGTTGCCCAAGCAGCAAATCACCCCTACCCACACTGGCAGCGGTAGTATCGCAGGAGTTGCTGGGTAGTACTTACCAATTTAGGGACTCCGGCTCCTGATTTGTTTTCTACTACCATGACAAATAACAACATTTCGACTTGTAGTAGTATTTTTTCTTTGAGTGGGGATTTACATGGCATAAGATAACCCTAGACAAATTTATATGCCGTTAAACTCAATCAATCAAATTAGAACAACTTTTTGTTTATTTCATTTTATCATATCTATATCCGTCATTTTTTTTGTCTGTTTCTTTTACATTTTTTTTTTTTAGATTATTTTTTAAAAGAAAGTCTGTAGAGATCCGTATACTTTTGTGAAGTGCTCACGTTTGAGCGGGTAGGGTGGCGCAGTCGGACCCAGCGCCTCTTCTTGTTCGTAGACAAATTGCCGACGTCCGTACTGGTATCGGGTTGCTGAAGAAGTAAGCTAAGTTTTAACAATCTGCCTTTCACTGCACGAAGACATTTGAAAATGCCATTTTGAAATCTGCACGTACATAACGACATGTAACGTCACTCACAATTCCACTGTAAAATATTCACTAGCTTCCTGAACAGAGTAGACACGTTACCGGTGTTTCCTTTGTATAAATGACTACTTATATTTCAGTGCGTGAAAAAAGAAAAGTACACTTGAAATACCACTTATATGTCAGAAGGCGATGAATAAATCAATCAAGCAAGCAACCTATTCTATCTATCTAAAAAAGAAAAGAAAAGAAAAAGAAAGAAAAAAGCCGTTGTCACTAAATTTGTTTGTCTGTACATGTCACGATCATGCAAAAAGAAAGAGAATGTATATTTACCTCTTCTCCCAACACCACCATTACCACCATAAGCAGGATGTGACACTTGGTCATTTTTTAAGCCAACTTGATTTGAAAATCACTTAGGCGTGAAATTGTGGGATAACAAGCGCCGTTGACTTTATGCCTTCGCTATCCTAACTGTACTCATTCGGTTATTCTTTTTTGTTGTTGTTGTTCCATTGAGTTTCCCCCAAAAGTACTATATATATATATATATATATATATATATATATATATATATATATATAATATATAAAGTAAATTGATCCCCATCTGATGAGACTGAATTTTGGGGAGCTATATTAAATCAACTTAGATTTATATAGGCCCCAATTTTGGTCGAAATAAATTTATTATGGAATTACGGTGTTGAGTTCTTTCTTCCTTTCTATGATATATATATAATATATATATATATATATATATATAATATATATATATATATATAAACACAATCATGTAAACAACGACTAAAAATCTTAGAAGCACTGCATATTAGACACAAAAATCCAAAACTAAACAAAATAAACTTTGATAATAGCACCGACATTCTAAAATGCCTATAATTACTATAAAATTATAATAGCAAAAGTAGTAATAATAATGACAATAATAATAATAACATTAATAATAATAACAACAACAATAATAAATACAACCTATATAAATAGAAAATGGAATAGCCCATTGTTGTACGGTTTCAAAATACCTTGAAGATGGCCAACGATAGGGCAGAACGTACTTGGTCTATGACATATGGCAAATACATCAGCCAATTTTCGCCAGATATTACAAAAATAATCCGGCAATACGAAAAACAAAGGACAAAACTTGCAGACAGAAAATGGCTGCATTATTTAACAATATATGCCTACAAGAAAAAAATGCTGCCTAAACACACATACACACACACACACACACACACACACACACATATATATAATATATATATATATATATATATATATATATATATATATATATATATACGCACACACACACACACACATATATATATATATATATATATATATATTAACACTAGCTGCAGTACCCGGTAATAATCTGGAAAAGGTTGGGTTATTCGCAGTTCCCAGTGTTCACCTGAAAATGTTGGATAATTTGAATGTCCATATTAGATTTTCAATAGCAACCATTGCTAGGTGTGTTTAAGACAGATCATTTTTTTTGTGTGTCGAACTATCAGTCATCGGTTCTTCTTCCATCCAGATTTCTTCCTCCACTGTGAATAAGCCGGGGGAAGTTTGAGCTCGAAGTGCATCGAACTTATTCAACAAACTTACGTATAAGAATTAGCATAGTTACTGCCTTAGTGCTTAAGAACAAACACAGAACAATAGAAGAAATCATCGAAATGTTTGAAGAAATTCTAACCGAGTGAACATATTCAGGTACTGTTCAAGCATCATGTATATCACCGTTTGTAAAGTGATTCAAATGACTGAAGCAATTCAATAAAACCATCCCGTTTCCCCCAACGGGTTCCAATATTCAATAATACTCAATGATTATTGATTTTATCGAAATCTAATTAGTCAGTCCTGTCCCTGAATATTAGTTTAACATGTATCTTTCATCATGATTGGATCGCTTGAGTAGGCGTCAAATGGTTATACACAGACAGACAGAAATTGCTTTATATATATATAGGGCCGGTTTAGCTCAGTCGGTAGAGTGTTCGGCTAGGAATCACAAGGTTCTTGGTTCGATACCGACCCTCACCAACTCAGCGAATGAGTAGCACAGGGATCTGTGCGGTAAAGTGAGGAGCTGATGGTAGGTGTGGCGCTCTACCTCAGATGCTAAAACAATCTCCTTGGTCTAGCGCTAGTGAAAAGCGGATAGACCCCCTCGCTGTCTGGTCGATACCGACATTAGGCTACCCGACGACTTTACTTTACCCAATCTGTGCTACTCATGCGTTGAGTTGGCGAGGGGCGGTATCGAACCAGGAACCTTGCAATTCCTAGGCGGATGTTCTACCAACTGAGCTATATATGTGTATATGTATGCACATGGGTGTAATGGCTAGTCGTAGGAAATGGACTCGTCGACTCTAGTTCAAATTCTGGACGAAGCTGATTGCATTTCACATAGCGCTAATACCCTTGGTAAATGTATGAATCCAATACGCTCCTTCCAATTATGGGTAAATAGTAGGGCAGACTGAGCTCTTTAACCTTAGTTAACCAACCAGTTTAGGAGAAGGAAAATTCTGAATTCAAACCAGTTAAACTCCGCATAATAAATTGACCTTGTGTCACATCCTTCTCGTGCGAAGGAATTGGTAAATATATATATATATGTATATGAGGTTAAGTAAACAAACAAATGTGTTTATTTTTATATGGCTTTAAGCCGACAATTTTTGGAGGATTTGAAAATTAATTAGTTAATAATTAATGAATTTAGGCGGGCATATATGTTCAAATGTAATGCCCGCCGAAATTCATTAATTATTAACTAATTAATTTTCAAAATTAGGTATGACTTCAATTAAGCACATATCCTCCAAAATATGTGTATATGTATGTATATATATGGCACGTTTTATTTATGATAACAGATAGAATTCGTCTATTACACTTTTAAATAAACTTCTGTTCCCGTTTCTCTGAATTGGTCACATGGCATAGTGAATATAGGCGTTGAGTTAAGACAATTCTAAGTGACAGTTATCTCTAGGCTGCAGTTTCAACCCTGGTCAAGGGCGACAGTAACATAGAATAATAATTAAAACAACTTAACACTTGTACCCAGTCATGGTTAGCGGAATGAGACAGTATACTCCCCGTGGATTGAATAAAGGCTCGGGTTCAGAGTTCCGAGAAGGCTCTCGATTACAAGAAGGTTCCCAAGTTCGAGACAGTTCCCGAGTCCGACAAGAAATACTTGAAGAAGGCAGGAAGGTACATCGACCGAAACGTTGTACAGATAAAATAAAGATGAGGACAATAGTCCGAACAATACAAATAATACAAATTCTGTTCCCGTATTTGGTATCATAGTTTAGTATTGAAATTATGTATGCACTGTCTAAATTACCTTTCACTCATGAATGAATGTATAGATTTCGAGTATTTCGTCTGAGAATAATATAATAGTATTAGAAAACAGTAACAGCAAATAATTATTAATTAAACCCGGTTTTGTTAAAATCATTATGCAAATTATTCCTACCATATACTATGTAAATTTTTATTTCTTAGAGATATATTACACATATTTCAGGATTTTAAATGCGTTAATAATAGGGTCAGAAATAGTATTAGAAATCAGTAACAGCAATAATAATACAAATTCTGTTCCCGTAATTGGTATCATAGTTTAGTATTGAAATTATGTATGCACTGTCTAAATTACCTTTCACTCACTCATGAATGAATGTGTAGATTTCGAGTATTTTCGAATATCAGCAGCAGCCATTGTCAAGAAAGAAATAGTAAAAAGTTAAAGTTCAATATTCTTATATGATTGATTATAGCAATTATAAAACCAAAACTTTGTTTAAGCTGTATCATGTATCACGTGTTAGTGACGTCATTTATGTTTCAAGTTCAAAAAGTTCCAAGTATTAGAATGCCGGCCCCTAATTAGTTCCGCCCTGTCGGCTGGGGCGTTAGAATGCACCGACTGCACCTTTGCAGAGGGTTAAGACTCCCCCCAATGGGGCCACCCGTTGGCCGTGGGTGGCGACCCGTGATGCTTAAGGATATAGCCCAGGTGGATGAGCAGTTCATGACTTGCAATACTCTACTTTGGCCCTATCTTGGGCTAGACGGGCGGTCGGAGAGGCCCCCTCCGATTAATCGGCTGGTCACGTCAAGCCCTAGCACCGATATGATTTTCCCAACCCTATTGCCTTTATGGCAAGCCCCAACCCCTTTTTATCATATGGGTGCTAGAAGGCGGTGGCTGCGAGCCTACATGTCCTGGGAATGACGTTAAACTCTATCTGATGGTGAGGTTCCAGTTTTGGAGGTTTGAGGAATGTGGAGCACCCCTTCATCACCATTGCTCCCTGGTCCACTCTGACCCGGAGTGGTAGTACCTGTTAGGGTCCCATCTATGGGTTAAATAGAAAAATGTATTTATAAAAAAAATTGTATTATCCATTAAGAATTGATTTATTTCAAAACTTTATCGGCATTAAATGACCCACTGAGGTTGATATGCCGTAAAACAAAACAAACCAAACCTAATTAGTTATTTTGATTGATTCATTCTAACTCTCGTCAAAATGTCCGGGGTTATTCGATGCGAAGCGGTAAATTCTGCAGCAATTGTCAAATTGATTTATTGTTACTAGCAAAAGTATTTGCCCCCCTGGGCGAAGGTATTTCAGTTTTAATATAATGAAATATCTATATTAATAATGGAGATTCGAGTTTTTGTCTGTAACAAAAACGACGTCACTGCTTACGTCACATTACCCAAAATCGTCATAACATAGAATAAATACACTGAAAATTTGAACATGCAACATTAGACAGTCCTCATTGTTTTTTAAAAACAAGTTTTAATAAATACATGACTGGTATTATATATCTATATATAGTTTGTTTTATTTTAATACATATTTAAAGTTTACATTTCAAATTGTTTTATTTTTTAATCCTTTAATGAATTTGATGATTTTACTTACTTAGGTATAAACTCGCTGACATTGAATTTTTTACTCCCACTTCTCAGGCAATATGTTTCAAGAATCTATTTTTACATCGCCTGGAGGGTGTTTTTTTATTTTGCTAGTTATATTAAATTAGAAACACTAACGAAACTAAATAAAAACGAATATAAAAATATTACATTTATTTTAATGTTATTTTAATTGATTTCTATATAAAATAATATATGGAATTGCTTTTAATACGTTTTAGAATAATATGATAGTATTAGAAATCAGTAACAGCAAATAATTATTAATTAAACCCGGTTTTGTTAAAATCATTATGCAAATTATTCCTACCATATACTATGTAAATCTTTATTTCTTAGAGATATATATACACATATTTCAGGATTTTAAATGCGTTAATAATAGGGTCAGTTTTGCGGTAAATCTAACTCAGCTAGACTTTAATTGAGACATCCTTAATAAATAAGATGATAATTAATATTAAGGAAGGACCATTTCATAATAGCTGAGAATATAACTGTTATAGGTGATATACCCAATGGAATGCACCGACGGGTTACTATAAGTAACAGGGACAATTGTGGCTTGGGAGTAAGCCAATGCGAGTAGGCCAATAACTCTATTTGTCGGACGTAATTTCCACTTATCTGTATTGTATTTGTCTACTTTCTGTTAATACATTTTCCTACATTTGTTACCCGTTGTTTTGTTCTTATTTGACCCCTTAAAACCTCACAACAATAACTTAAATAGCTAAGGAACTCGTGACGTCAGTGGAGACGTAGTTTCGGTTACAGACAGGCGGTTACATAATCTCCATTATTATGAGAGATGTTTTTTCCAAGGATTTTTCTGGATTTTGATAGTAAATTAACTGCAGTTGTTTGTTGCTAAATGGGTTGGGAATCGCTTTGAGGGATAAGTTGATAGAGTAAAGTTCAAATGTATTGCTGTATTTTGGGACATAATTTTATTTCTTGCAGGAAGGACAAAATGTCGTCTATATTAGCATTTTTACATATATTTCTTCTATTGTCTGTCGTGTAAAAACGTTATCTAATAACAGCAAAATCACCACATTCTATTAAAATGTGTTTACCAGTATAGGGTGTTTCACATGCTATACACCCTGGCCGGTTTTCTTGTTTAAGTAAAAAGGAATGTGTTAGTTTTGTGTGACACACACACACACACACACACACACACACACACACACACATATATATATATATATATATATATATATATATATATATATATATATATATATATCAATCATATTTAGTTGATTCTTTAATAGAAAGAATAAAACAAAAATCGACCACACTAAGAACGTTTGTGTTAAATCTGATAAATATTTTTTTTATTGATAGATTTATCCCAACAAAAGCCTGATTTCTCCGCAACCCCTGCAGTGCGTATGTGCCTATACTTGTTTACGTACAGGTATGAACTTGAAATTGATCTTAGTCTACCTGTGTGCGCGCGTACATGTGTCACTACGCGTGCGTGTGCGTCAATTTGTGCGTGTTAGTGTGTGTATGCGTGTTTGCCTCTGTGTGTGGTGTGTGTGTGTGAGTGTGTTTGTGGATTTGTGTGAGCGCGCGCGCGAACGTGTTAGTGTGTTTATGCGAGTGTGTGAATTTGTGTGTGTGTGTATGTGTGTATGCATGCGTGTGTATGTATGTGTGCGCACGTGTAAGTGTGTGTATGCATGCGTACGTGTGCGGGTGCGCGTGCGCGTGTGTGTCTGTGTATGTCTGTGTGTGTGTGTGTGTGTGTGTGTGTGTGTGTGTGTGTGTGTGTGCGTACGTGCGATCGTCCACGTACGTAGATTCATATGTTTACGTGTATATTTACTAAGCTTTGTATAGTCTCGTACAAGAGCATATTTGTAGACAAGCCGCAGAGGATCGAAGCCATTTATCCCTAGTCTGCGAAACGAGAGAAAAATTATATATATATATATATATATATATATATATATATATATATACAACCATAACAGAAAAATTACAGAAACACGCACAACCTATGTATATATATATGTGTATATGTGTATATATATATATATGTATATCAATATATGTATTGATCAAAGCCTGAAGAAGATACCAGAATATCTGAAACACGTGTTGCGTATGTGAGATAAAAAGAATAAAACATTTTTTCTGGGAACGATACATTTTGCGAAGCTACTTCTTTTTTTTTTTTATAAAATATTACATTTTCTCCCGTTGGAACCAGAACAACATTATATATACTAGCAAATATATGCACCCTCCGGGTGCAAGTATTTAAGTTTTAATGTAATAAAATATCGTATTAAATTAGAAAGTCTAATAAGAAGGCAGATAAAAAGATTTGAAACAGAGTGGGGTATAATAGAAAATAGAAATGAAACTTCCTCTTCCATCTCTCCCGTTTTCATTGCTGAATTTTAGTTATTTAACTATTTAGTTAAATTAGGAAATAAAGAATAAAATGACAGTTATTTTTTCTTGTTAATGGATTTCATTTAAAATTCATTGGAGAGATTTTGCTATATTCATTAAAATAAAACCAAACAGTTAGAAATCAATAATACTAAGCACATATTTAATAAAATCACATTTTTAATATCAATATGCAAATTAGCCTTCCCGTTCACACTGCAAACCGCTATTATTTGTATATATAAATACAATTGCATGTTATTAGTATATAGATATGGACAACACTAATACAAAAGTGAAGTAATTTATTAATAATTGAGGTTTAAATATAAATAAAATCATGAAGAATGTGATGTAAATAACTATGGTAATTGTGACTCGATTAGTAATATAGTTTCGGTTACAGACAGAAAAACACACAATCTCCATTATAATAAGATATATATATATATATAATATATATATATATATATAATCTCCTTGGTCTAGCGCTATTGAAAAGGGGATAGACTCCTTCGCTGACTGGCCTCGACGACTCTTTATACATAGATATATATTGGGGCAGATACGCCAGTGTTTGGTAGGTATTTACCCAACCTGTTCGCTACGGATAGGATGTGACACAAGGAGCATCCGGCGAGGCTCGAACTTGCTATTCAGGAGTAATGGATATGCGAAACTAGCTTGCTAACCATTACTCTACAATGGAGCCCCCAAGCCAGTGTTTACTAGCTATTTACCCAACCCGTTCGCGATGGGTAGGATGTGACACAAGGTCGTAAGTATGGGGAATCCAGCGAGGATCGAACTCGCTTTTCAGTAGTAGATCTGTGAGACTAGCTTGCTAACCATTACACCATTATGGGACGCGTTGTATTTGCCCCACCCGTGGTAAACGGGGGGGGATGTAATACAAGGTCGCAAGTATGTATTTAACAACCCCTCCCCATAAGCAGAGTGTGACACAATGTCAATTTTTAAGCGTAGTTTACCAGGTTTGAATTCAGAGTTTTCCTTCTCCTAGGCCAGTTTCTGTACCAAGGTTGAAGAGCCCAGTCCGCCCTACTATTTACCCATAGTTGGAGGGAGAATAGATTCATACTTTTCCCAAGGGTTTTAGTACCATATGCAATGCAACCAGCCTTGTCTAGGATTTGAACTCGTATCGTTGTGTCCATTTCCTTTGACGGCAACCATTGCACTACGGGCGCAAATATGGGGGCATCCAGCGAGGATTGAACTCTCTATTCAGTTATAATAAACTAGCTTGCTAACTATTGCACCATGATGAGATGCCTTTTATTACCCAACCCGTTCACCAAAGGCAGGAAGTGATATAAGATCGGGCATCCAGGGAGGATCAACCTCGCTTTTCAGTCGTAATAGATCTGCGAGACTAGTTTGCTAATCATTACACCTCGATCGGAAGACTGGGAGAAGGTATTTTCACAACTTGTTCGCCACTGTTAGGATGTGACACAAAGTCGCAAGTATGGGGCATCCAACGAGGAATCAACCTCTCTTTTCAGCAGTAATAGATCTGCGAGACTAGCTTGCTAACCATTAAACCACGATGGGAAGACTGGAAATAAGTATTTACCCAACCCGTTCGCCACGAGTAGGATGTGACACAAGGTCACAAGTATGTGACATCCATCGAGGACTGAACTCGCTATTCAGTAGTAATGGATTTATCTTGCTAACTATTAGACCACGATGGGACGCCCCAAGCCAGGGTTCGGTATGCGTGGAATGTTTCTTAACGATTACCAAAAAATTCCACCTAGGAATATTTTACCTTGTTCACTAATCTTCAATGGCCGTCAGATCGAGGCACATGACTGTAAACATTAGTACGTGTCCAGACGTGTCCGCTTGCCATGATAAAAATGTACTCAACGAACATTAAATGGTTTAATGTTCCAAGGACAATGCATATACATATACACACAGTGAAAGTTGCCGCAGATTCAATATACATTCGCGAAAAGATCTCTGGATCAATCATATTGCGATTCCCACTTTAAAAGTAACTTACGATTGACTAGACATATCTAAAACTATATATCCTAAATATATGGAGTCCAATACGTACAATAATGTAAAAGTAAATTAACAGTGTTACTGTATGGCTGCACCACTTGGATCCTAACTAAGCGTCTAGAGAATAAGCCAGATGGAAGCTGCACAAGAACGCTGCGTTTGATATTAAACAAATAGGAGAAACCTAGAAGAAAGCAGTTGTACAGACACTTGATCCCCTATTACACAGACCATCCGAGTGAGACGAACAAGACATGCTGGGCTCTGCTGGAGAAGCATGGACGAACTCATAAGTGACGTTCTCCTATGGAAATCAGCACAGCCAGTGTGGACTGCCCAATTAACCAGCTAAGCGCGGATACTGGATGCTGCGGAGAGGACCTCCGAGGCAATAAATGATGGGGACGGAGAGGTGATCATGAATATCCGTGCTGTCATCTGTTGATCTTCAAATTTCTTTGATGGACCAGATTTTTCTTGCTGCCCCCTCCATATTGGTTTGGTGTGGATTCTCACCTCCCCATTATATGTCCGATGTGAAGTAGTTATATAAACACTTGTGGTAGACTTGCTGCCGAATTGTCGCCTTTCGGGGGCTTGTAACGATGCGATCTTAACTAGAACTGCTAGCCTGGGTAGTAGCAAAAAGAGGCCGGTTCCTTGTGACCCCTTCTTTTATAGCCAGCCTCACGTGACCATCAGAAGGACTGTGGCTGGCTAATTTGGCCCTTCGCATAACTGTTCCCTACAAATTTCAACAAATGATGTAAACATCATTGACAATAAACATTAAATGTTTCTGTGATTTCTGAATATTTTTGAGACATTACCATTGGGATTAGGGCCAGGTTAGCTAGTTCGATACCGGCCCTCGCCAACTCAGCGTATGAGTGGCACAGGAATCTGTGCGGTAAAGTAAGGAGCTGTGTCGCTCCACCTCAGATGCCAAAACAATCTCCTTGGTCTAGCGCGAGTGAAAATGGGATAGACTCCCGAGCTGATTGGCTGATACCGACTTTCGACCACCCTGACGACTTTATTTATTTACTTACCTTTGAGATTACCCTTGTATTTACTGAGGGCAAAACATATCGAAAAACGCTACGCATATTGACCCAGTTTCCCATTGACCAAATTAACACGAGTTGAATGTTCTGTGTAATGACTATAGTCTTTACCGATGTTTACTCGATATTTCGTCAGAAAGTACCACATCATTTTTATTGTGGAAAGAGATACAGATTTTCAAAGGTGAACGTCTGCTTACAATTTTAAAGTGTCCATTACAATTGCTATAAATTCACAGAGTCTTTCTAAAGTGTCGTATAACAGAACTAATACTTTAATATTTGTCTGTATTTTTGAGATAAGGCTTGATAATATGTATTATTTAGATTGTTCGGACTCTTTATTGCTATATACACAATATGTCGGTCGATGTGCCCTCTAGCAAGAACTCAGATAATTAATACGTTAAAATTTCTCTGATTTCTTTTAAGTTAGGGCTTGATAATATGTATTATTTAAATTTTTCGGGCTCTTTATTGTTATATACAAAACGTGTCGGTTAATGTGCGTTCCGAAGTTTCCAGAACTCAGATAATACGTTAAAATTTATCGTTATATACACAACGTGTTGACCGATGTGCTCTTCGGCCCTTTTCAGAACTCAGATAACTAATACGTTAAAATTTGTCTGAATTTTTTAAAAAGATAACGCTTGATAAATTGTATTATTTAGATTTTCGGACACTTTTTTGTTATATACACAACGTGTCAGCCGATATGCCCCCGACCTTCTTCAGGTGTTTCTTGTCTTTTAGAGTAAATTAATTACATAACTTATATATTATGAAAGCGCGTGGTGTAATAGTTAGAGCCGTGGGAAATGGACTCGTCGACCTGAGTTCAAGTCCTGGAAGAGGTTGTTTGGATTTCACATATCGCTAATACCCTTGGAAATTTCTTAAGTAGAGTTTAACAGGTTTAAATTCAGTTTTCTTCTCCTAGATTGGTTACCTAGCAAAGGTTAAAGAACCCAGTCTCCCCTACTATTTACCCATAGCTGGGGGGAGTAGTTGGATTCATACCTTTCTCAAGAGTATTAGCGTAGGGTATTTTTGATATAGGGCTGATGAATATAAGTTTTTGCAGGCTGGCCAACACCGGTGTACCTAAAGGAGAACGTCACTTAAAGGTTCCTCCTTACTTTCCCAACAGTCTCCAGCATTTTTCGTCTTACTTGGGTGTTTTGTGTGATTGGAGGTGAGTGGCCATACTGCTGCTTTTGTGTTGGGTGCTGCTTCCAGGATTCGTTCAATCTCTTAACTACATAACTTAAATATTATATAATCAAAACAAAAGATAATGAAAGTTAAATTAATACGTAGGGGTGACAAGACATTCGGACCATCCTGGACATCGTCTTATATCTTCTTTTCGACTGCTGTTGTCTGTTACATACTCATACACATTTACCCATGTTGGGTACATACACAAGTGTTCTTTTACTGGAGAGAGGGGAGAGATAGACACAGGTAGATAGAGAGATGCATAACTTACTTCTTTGGCCATTGGTGATCTCTAGTGGTTTCTATTCTTTCTCTTTGTTGAAATTCTATTTCTAGATTCCTGTTGGCTGTTCGTCTTTGATGCATTCCTTCTTCTTGGTCAGTCTTGTTGCCAAGACATTCATCAAGCAAGAACACCATACTATTTATTTAAACTTTTATTTACTTAACTAAAGTTCTTCTTCTAACTAACACAACGCGCGTGTGCATAATGAGCCCATGCTTCTCATCGGACATCCAAGCAGGTACTGCCGGGTTAACTTGGTCCCACGTGACCTCACGTAATTCGCGGGCTTTCTGTAATATTCCATGGAAAGTCCCGCCCGTGATATGAAAGGGGACATCCCTTCAGAAATACAGGGAGTTGACAATAATCTATGCATAGATTATGTAACATTGTCTCCATATTTCAATCTGCACAGCAAACAACGTCGCTCTAACGAAGCGATTGATAAAAAAAATATCGTGGATTTTATATCCTCCTCCTTCTCCCCATTCATCATCATCATCATCATCATCATCAAGGCGTGCTGACAATACGGATTCCTATATCCATCTCTCTGTCTATCTCTGTCTCTGCCTCTGTCTCTGTCTGTCTGTCTGTCTCTCTCGCCGCATGTTCCTATTAGTCAATAGCAGTGTCCAGCATGTCTGTTTTTTTGTCTAACTTGGATGGTTTGTCTGACTGGAGATAACTGGCCATACTGCTGCTTTTGTATTGGATGCTGCTTCCGGGATTTGTTCGAGACGAGACGCAGCATCCTTGTGTAAAATTCTTAGGAAAAATCAAAAACAGATTTCGGATAAATCGATCCAAGACTTCTCAGTTTCTGACTATTTGTCAAAAAATCTCGAGGCAACAATTTTGGTTTGTGGATTCCTTCAAGGCATTTGGCTCCACACACAGAGGAAAGTTCGAGCATATGGTCTCCGCCAAAGAAACTGTCACTGCTATGATGACGCTCTACAAAGACTTGAAGGCAATAGTTCGTTTACCCGATGGTGACACAGATTTCTTTGACATTGTCATTGGAGTCTTGCAAGGAGATACATTCGTACTGTTTCTATTTATAATCTGTCTAGACTACGTACTAGGAACGGCATTAGATCTGGTTTTATATAAGATAACAAAAAAAAATCTATTTTTTTCCCCCCGTTTTGTAAAGTATCCATTTTGCAGATGTATATCTTACTCCAACGTATATAGTCTATAGAATACATGCATTTATTTTGTATTCCACCGACAAAGTATTTTCCATAAATAGGTACACATCTAATAATCAATGCATATATAAAGAGCAATTGTGTGCATGTGTATGTGTGTGTATGTGTGTGTGTATGTGTATGTGTATGTATGTGTGTGTGTGTGTGTGTGTGTGTGTGTATGTGTATGTGTGTGTGTGTGTGTATGTGTGTGTGTGTGTGTGTGTGTGTGTGTGTGTGTGTGTGTGTGATGAAACTACGAAGATAAAACCATTAATGACAAAGTAAATATATATACACATTCACTATCACCAGAGCATGCTAAAATAATGAAGATTTGATTTATATCTTGGAAGATATTTAAAGAAAAGGGAAAGTCACTGGTTGTGTTCGTGATTAAAACATAAATCAATTATGTAAGACCAAAACAATCAATGGATCTGCGAGACTAACTTTTTATTATCTCCCTTCTACCTAGGCAACGCCAGGTAGCCGCTTCTAGTTTTTTATAAAAGTATAGAAGAGGCTACCCGGCGTTGCCTGGGTTGATGGGGATAACAAAAAGTTAGTCTCCCAGATCCATTGATTGTTTTGGTTTTACATAATTGATTCATGTTTTAATGATAAAAGCAATCAATAACTTTCCATTCTCTTACAAAATCAAATCCTAATTTTTGATAAATAAAATCTTTATCATTTTTGCCCCCCCCAAAAAAAAAAAAACAAGATCTGGTGATAGCAAATATGTACATATATTTGTTTTGTTATGAACAGTTTTATTTTCGTCGTTTCCTTCGGACATACACACACACACACACACACACACACACACACACATACATACATACACACCAACTGTCCTTGATAATTTTCTTCTAAAACAAAGATCGTCACCATCATCATCAAGGCATGTCGACGGCACAGGTTCCTTGATTCTCTCTCTCTCTCTCTCTCTCTCTCTCTCTCTCTCTTCTCTCTCTCTCTCGCCATCTTGGTAGGTCCTCTTGACAGCATCCAGTGCCTGCACAGAGCCAGTTAGTTAATGTAAGCTTTTGTTGGTCAGCTAACACTGGTGTGTCTTTGTGCAGGAGTCCATAAGAGAACGTCGCTTATATGTTCATTCATACTTCTCCGGCAGTGCCCAGGATGTTCTGTTCGACGTACTTGGATGTTTTGTGTGATGGGAGATAAAAATAACCTTGTGAAACATCCTGCTCGTGAAAGAGGGGTTGAGTAAATACATACTACAGACTTAGGACATTTTTATTTTTACTTTTCAGATTGAATCAAAAGAATGACCTCAATTTGAAGAAAAGGTTTGAATTGTTCAAATTCCTTTTGCTATATTTGTGGAAGCTTTACGGTACAAAGGTCTAAATAATTCAAACTTTTCTCTCTATAACTATGGGTAAATAGTAGGGTAGACTGGGCTTTTTAAAACTTTGATATGGCAAGGAAAACTTTGAATTGAAACCTGTTAAACTCCGCTTAAAAAATTGACCTTGTGTTGCATCATGCAAGTGTGAAGAGGTTGGTAAATACATATGAATTGTTTGGTTTCGTTTATTTGTTTAATGGTACATCAATTCCTTATGGGCCATTTAATGCCATATTGATATCCTAAAATAACACAATACATAAGAAGAATGACCCCAATTTGAAGAAAAGGTTTGAATTGTTCAAATTCCGTTTGTTATATTTGTGGAAGTTTTACAGTACCAAGGTCTAGAATAATTATCTCTATAACTATGGGTAAATAGTAGGGAAGACTGGGCTTTTTAAACTTTGATATGGCAGCCAGTCTAGAAGGGAAACTCTGAATTGAAACCTGCAAAACTCTGCTTAAAAAAATTGACCTTGTGCATTAACTCCTTATGGGTCATTTAATGCTATATTGAGGTCCTAAAATAACACAATGAATCAGAAATATCAGAGCCCAATTTCCAAATTCAAAAATAAAATAAAGAAGTTATTTCAGAACATCTTAATGGTTACAGCAAGTAAAAAGGTTTATAGTTGAAATCCTAATTTCTAACCAAGTAAAACATTAAAAACACAACAAGAAAACAAAGATAGTTGTATAGAAGCGAAAACCATCAGTTCAATTATTGCAAAGAAATAATGCATTACACTTGAATGTACCTGGTCAGCGGAAGAATTAGATTTTCAATAGTGTGCTATTACATATATATATCTTTATTAAAGCCTAAAGAGTCAGAAACTACCTATCTAGGTTTCTTCTAACAGATCATCAGGATAATTCTGAATTAAGAATCATCCTGATGATCCGTTAGGAGAAACCTTGGTAGGTAGTTTCTGACTCTTTAGGCTTTACTATTATTATTTGGCTCTACTTAATGTATTGAACACTTTAACATATTTAACTTTTGGTATTTTTTTTCTTTTGATGATTGCACTGACACCAGTTGTAAACATTCCTTTTGTTGTATTTGTAAAAGTTTTACAGTTTACCAAGTCGTCTAAGAGAAGAGAAACTGTCAGTTACCAAGCGACGTTGATTTCATGTCTCTGCTACCCTAAGTAAGTCGTCGGGGCGGCCTAATGTCGGTATGAGCCAATCAGCGAGGGAGTCTATCCCCTTTTCACTAGCGCTAGACCAAGGAGATTGTTTTTTGCGTCTGAGGTGGAGCGCCACACCTACCATCAGCTCCGTACTTTACCGCACAGATCCCTGTGCTACCTAACTATGGGTTAAATAGATTTCAAAATGAGTATTAAAATGTGTTTAAAAAACCTCAACAAGAATGAATAAAACAAAATGTCTTTTGCATAAAATAACCCAACAAGGGTTGACATGCCGTAAATCCAACTAACCAACCAATCAACCCATCTATTAAGTTTACCCAGTTAATTGTTATTAAATTGTTTTGTAGATATTTGCACACGAGGATATGTCTTACAACAAACTTCAAACCTGTTAACTCTACTTAAAAAAAACTACCTTGTGTCAGGAATAGAGAGAGAGAGAGAGAGAGAGAGAGAGAGAGAGAGAGAGAGAGAGGGGGGGAGTGGTGAAGAGAGACTAGAAAGCAGAGAAAAGGGTGAGAACGGGGTACGAAGAAGGGGGGTGAGGAAGAGAGAGTGAGAATGGGGTAAGAGAGAGATGGTGAGGCGGGAGATGGGAGGCAGGAATGAGAGAGAGAGAGAGAGAGAGAGAGAGAGAGAGAGAGAGAGAGAGAGAGAGAGAGAGAGAGACACCAATACATGAATAAGTCATAATGAGCTGACTTCATATTTATTCGAGAGGTCCACACGAAAGAAAGAAAAAAAAATTTGTTCGGATTCATTTTTTTTTATTTTCGTTTTTATTTTTATTTTCATTTTTTAAATAATAATAATAATAATAATAATAATAATAATAATAAAATAACAATCCAAATTAATTTTACTATGATTGTGCTTTTTAAGTGACGAAGGAATGTTGCTAGAAGCCATTATGTTGTTCGGAAACTAAAATCGCATTTTCAAGATGGCGACAGAAAGGAAGCAAAAGAAAACGGATACAAATATGATTAAAGTTAAATTAAGGTAAATGTTATTAATTAATAACATAATCGCCATCATTAGCAATTAGCAAAAATATACAAGAATAAGAAAAAAAAAAGAAAAGAAAAGGAATCAAATGGGGAGTGCGAACTGGACGTAGTAGTACATTGCGCCGCTAGGTATCATGAGTGTAGTATTTATCACATCATGTCCAACCAAAAAAAAAAAAATAAAAAAAAAAAAAAAAACGTCCGTTCGCTTATACGTCCGTTATTATTAGCAATAAAAATTAAATTCAAACAGTTATTTATTTACTAAGCTTTGATTAGTTGTGGCACAAGGTCAGAATTACTGGGCATCTATACTCCATAACAATAGTCTGCTAATCTAGCCTGCTAACCACTACTCCACGTGGAGTGCCCAATGATTGGGGGTTGCCATATGGGCAAGTGTTAGGGGAGTGTTGCATGGCATGGACTGCTCAGTCCCCAGGATTCCGTTATCAAGCATTACGCCCCCCCTCGTAACATGACTAACATTGGTCCATTGGGTGGATTTTACCCCTCTGCAGAGGTGCAGTCGTTGTGATGTGTAGAGTCAACTCTTTATTGATGAATTCTGGAACTCTGGGGAATGTGGAGTACCCCTTTATCATCATTGCTGCCAAGTTCACTCTGACCTGGTGTGGTAGTATCTGTTAGAGTCCCAGTTATAGGTTAAATAGATTAAAAAATGAGTTTTAAAAATGAGTTTTTTTTATTGATTTTTTTTTAAAATTGAATACTCAACAAGAATGAATAAAACAAAATGTCTTCGGCATAAAATAACCCAATAAGTGTTGACATGCCGTAAAATCCAACCAACCAAACAACCCACCAGGACATCTACCTATGCATGGGGTCTACCCCCTCTTCAGTCTGTATATTCTAAGCCTTGTTGACAAGGTTCTCACATGTCCACTCTGACCTGGTGTGGTAGTTGGCTGGTTATTTTTTTACGGCATATAAACACTTTTCGGTTTATTTAATGCCGAATCAAGTCAAAATTTATACCAGCTTGCTTACAGTACCTGCTGTTGCTTAAATGGTCACCTATCTAAGTATTGAACAGGCTCGTCGCTACTTTGGTGATCCAGCGAGAACCGGTGCTTTCTTGGAGTAGTAATACCTGCTAGGGTCTATCAATGAGTCAAATGATCTGTTTAAAATATTTGTATTCGATAAATCTTAAGAAACAACTACACAAAAAATATAAATATGAACGTACAATGCACGCGATTCTCTAACCTATGCGTATGAAATAATCCTAGACGGGTTGACATGCCGTTCAAATCAATCAATCGACCTTTGTTTTGAAACCTCTAAATATTAAGACCATCAAAATATGCCCGTCCGTTTCTGTGGTTTGAGCGTAACTCTAAAAAAATAAAAACAACACAAAACTAACTTAAACAGTTTTTTCGTCACGTGATCACCCATTAACCAAACAGCGTTCAAATCTTAACCAAAATTTTATTCAGTTTACACGTAAACTCAAAGACCTTTGACATCTCAGCTGTCAATCACCACCTCTGCAGGTGTTTGGTCTTGCTTGTGCAGAGGAGTTGGGTAGATACAACTGCGTTGCAGAAAACATTGACTGTGCATCTTGCATCCTGCTCGTGGGGAGCGGTGTGTAAATACAATTGCGTTGTTGAAAAAATTGTGTTGCATCCTGCTCGTGCAGAGGGGTTGGGTAGACACAACAGCGTTGCTGAAAAAAATATGATTGTATTGCATCCTGCTCATGCGTAAGGTATGATTAAATACAATTACGTTGCTGAAAAAAGTGACAGCGTTGCATCCTGCTATTTCGGAGAGGCTGGGTAAATGCTATTGCATTGCTGAAAACATTGATTGTTTTGCATCCTGTTAGTGTGGAGGGGTTTGGTAGATACAATTGCGTGGCTGAATAAATTTACTGCGTTGCTACCCCCCCCCCCAAAAAAAAAAAACAAAAAAAAACAAACAAACAAGAAACAGTTACACAAAAATGTAAATATGGACGTAAAATAAATGAGATTCCCTAACCTCTAAGCATAAAATAACCCTATACGGTTTCTCTGAATTTTTGAGATGAGGCTTGATAATTAGTTTTGTTTGGATTATTCGGACTATTGTCCTCATATTTATTGTTATCTGTACAACGTTTCGGCCGATGTGCCCCCCAGACTTCTTTCACACTGAATTGTCCAATTAGACACATGGCATAGTGGCTAAAGGCGTCGGGTTAAGACAGTTCTAATTGACAGTTATCTCTAGGCTGTAGGTTCAATCCTGGTCAAGGGCGACAGTAACATAGAATAGTAATTAACACAGCTTAACACCTGTTATGGTCCCCGGATGCCATATGGCACCCAGTTGAGAACCACTAATTCATATAATGCTAGTTCTCTGAATTTTTTAGATGAGGCTTGATAATTAGTATTATTTGGATTATTCGGACTATTGTTCGCATATTTAATGTTATCTTAAGAAAACCGGATGGAATATCGGCTGAAACGTTATACAGATAACAATAAAGATGAGGACAATAGTCCGAATAATCCAAATAATACTAATGTATAATGCTGTTATTGATTTTGACATTTCCGTGTGTTTCAATAAGCTTGAACTCCTACCCGGCGTTGATAGGTAGCTCAGCTAGTAAATGACAATCTATTACGTTATGTAGAGTTCATTCATGAATTCAAATGTAAGAATTTCACTTTTTGTTTTTGCGCGTTTTTCGGTAAGGCTGAAGAAAAGAATTTTCCCGCGTTATTGAATGGAGTGCGACTGCGCACTGCATTCACTAAACTAAAACAACACAACAACAACAACAACAACGACAAATCTGAAAAGGACAATAACAAAAACAAAACGCAAGCAAAATGTAATGAGTGACGATTCGTTCTCAAGGGGACAACATTGGTGACATGTTGTCTGTGTACGAAACAGACAAAGATCGATAATTTTAGTTCAATCAAATCACAGATTTTGATGTCGTCAGTGCACGCAACCTTCCCTTCTTACTCGTTCTTTTATTTCTATTTCAATACAAAGTCTTCTTCTTCTTCTTCTTCTTCTTCTTCTTTCACTGTTGTTGTTGTTGTTCTTCTTCTTCTTGTTCTTGTTCTTGTTCTTGTTCTTCTTCTTCTTCTTCTACCTCGTCTTCTTTTTTCTTATTCTTATTTTTCTTCTTTTTTCACTGTTGTTGTTGTTGTTGTTCTTCTTCTTCTTCTTCTTCTTCTTCTTCTTCATTCCCTTCTTTTTTCACTGTTTTGTTGTTGTTGTTGTTGTTTCTTCTTCTTCTTCTTCTTCTTCTTCTTCCCCTTCTTTTTTACTGTTGTTGTTGTTGTTCTTCTTCTTTATTCCCTTCTTTTTCACTGTTGTTGTTGTTGTTGTTGTTGTTGTTGTTCTTCTTCTTCTCTTCTTCTTCTTCTTCTTCATTCCCTTCTTTTTCACTGTTGTTGTTGTTGTTGTTGTTGTTTCTTCTCTTTCTTCTTCTTCTTCTTCTTCTTCCCCTTCTTTTTTCACTGTTGTTGTTGTTCTTCTTCTTCTTTATTCCCTTCTTTTTTCACTGTTGTTGTTGTTGTTGTTGTTGTTCTTCTTCTTCTTCTTCTTCTTCTTCTTCTTCAACTGTTGTCTTCTTCTTCTTCTTCTTCTTCTCTTCTTCTTCTTCTACTACTACTTCGTCTTCTTTTCCTTTTTCTTATTCTATTTTTCTTCTTTTTTCACTGTTGTAGTTGTTGTGGGTTCTTCTTCTTCTTCACTGTTTTTTCTTCTTTCACTGTTGTAGTTGTTGTGGGTTCTTCTTCTTCTTTCACTGTTTCTTTTTCTTCTTCTTTCACTGTTGTAGTTGTTGTGGGTTCTTCTTCTTCTTTCACTGTTTCTTTTTCTTCTTCTTTCACTGTTGTAGTTGTTGTGGGTCTTCTTCTTCTTTTCACTGTTTCTTTTCTTCTTCTTTCACTATTGTTGTTGTTGTTGTTGTTGTTGTTCTTCTTCTTCTTCTTCTTTTTCTTCACTCTATGTTACTTTTCTTAGTTTCGCGTCTCTTTCTCTTATACTCGTTCAACTTCTTTTTATTTTATTCAAATCTTTCTCTTCCTTGTTATAGCACAACGTCTATGTTCTCTTGCACACACACACAGTCCGCATTCATCCAAACTGCTTCCCCTAGAAATGCACAAAGCCTATACTGTATTCTCACATTACACCTCTCTCTTTTTTGCATACAATAATAGACGCGCTTTGTATCTCTTCTTCTTCTTTCTTCTTCTTCTTCTTCTTCTTCTTCTTCTTCTTCTTCTTCTTCCGTCTGTCCGTCCGTCTGTCTGTCTGTCTGTCTTACTTTAAGGGCCTCTCTAGCCCCGCCACGCGTTATTGTAGTTCCTCTTCTCTTCTCTTTCATTTTTTACATACAAATAGTCTACATTCTCTCACTGAGATTTCCTTTCGAATAAATGTGCAAACAGTGTATGTTACACACTCGTTCATTCTCTTTCTTGCAGACGATTTTCGTATCTTCTTTTCTCTCTGTCTACTTCTCTGTCTCTTTGTCCGTCTGTTGATCCCCTCTGTCTT
>CM042167.1:22384244-22389244 GCA_023376005.1 Doryteuthis pealeii | reverse complement strand
CCTGGTGGGTGCTCTACCGACTGAGCTAAACTAGCCCCTTGGGACACTTACTCCTTTGCAAAGGTGCAGTATTCTCCTGCCGACAGTACAAAAAGAACTGACATTGTTACAAAAAAAAAAAAAAAAAAAAAATAACCCGGTGAGAATCAAATTCACATAACTCGCTAACTATGACAATAACCAAAATGATCATTGCAATTTACAACTTTTTGGCTTTCCCTTGCCTGGTACTCAGGCAAGGGATTTCTTTTCTGCGTCGGTGTCGTAAACAGGAAGAGGTGGGGAGGTCGGGGTTTCGTTGAGTTGAGGGAGGGAGGAAATATTAATTATTTTATAAATTATAGCTTATCCCCCAATGTGGGTGGGGATAAGGTGCGGTCTCGCTTTCAGCTTCAAAATATACATCTGTTTCCTGGGCGTCTAAAACTCAACTCTCAACGTTTTTTTTTATTGATCAATTTCTTTCATTAAGCTCTTTTAAAATTCACACGTAACTATCCCCAGCCAACCACGAAGGTCCTCACTTTGACCCGACATCTGTCGATCACTCCTTTACGAATATTTGCCACATCAGGTAGGCTGATTGAGGGGGGGGGCATTACATAACACAATTCAGGCTGAACGCACTGGTTCCCGTGAGATCACCGAAGTTTAGCAACGATGAACCTGTTCAGTTCTGAAATGGGTGACCCCATAGGAGTGGCAAGTACCGTAAGAAACCTGGAACCTGTGTGCATGACTAAGCTAATCTTAGTAGATAACAAGTTGGGCAGCGATGAGCCTGTTCATTTATGAGATCGTCTAGCCAAATTAAGCAAAGACGAGCCTGTTCATTTCTTGGATGGGTGACCAATTAGGAACAGCAGGGAACCGAAAACAAACTGAAGCCTGAGTACCAGACAAGGGAAAGCCACAAAGTTGTAAATGGCAATGATCATTTTGGTTATTGTCATAGTTAGCGAGTTATGTGAATTTGATTCTCACCGGGTGCCCCTTACTTCCGGATTTTCAATGTTTAGTAAATAAAACAGACTTACGAACAAAAGACGCTGAAAGCACTGGTTCTTGTTAGATCACTGAATTGGGTGACCACTTAGTAACGGCTGGTGTATATTTAGGCATCCTTGAGGAAGTCCTTGTGGCGTAATGGTTAACGTGCTGGACCGTGACATCGTATATTTAAAATCGCACACCAAAAAGAACTGTTGTAACCCGAGTATCAGAGTTGATGAAAGAAATAATATGAATAAAAAGTATTAAGTAAAGGGAAAAAGGTTTACTAAGACCGGCCCTCGCCAACTCAGCGTATGAGTAGCACAGGGATCTGTGCGGTAAAGTAAGGAGCTGATGGTAGGTGTGGCGCTCCACCTCAGACGCAAAAACAATCTCCTTGGTCTAGCGCTAGTGAAAGGGGATAGACTCCCTCGCTGATTGGCTGATACCGACATTAGGCCGCCCCGACAACGACTTTACTTTACAAGGTGAACAGAGTTCGAACTAGAGTCGCGTTTTACATTCACTTTTCGGCTAATACCCAACTATGGGCTAAATAGTATCATTACTGGTATTCTACAAGGATGGCTTTGGCATTAAATAACCCATGAAGGTTGATATGCCATTAAACAAAGAAACCAAACCAAATCAAACTATTTACCTAACCTTTCTTCTCCACGATCAGTATGTCACACAAGGACAGCTAACCTATGACCTTCATCCTGTCGACCGGGACAGAAGAATACTCAGACTGCACCTCTGCAGAGAGGTAAAATCCCCCACAGCATGACATGCAACACTCCATTTTGGCCTTACTAGACGAGCAGTGGGAGAGGATGTTCTCACAACTCGGATTCCTCCTTTCATCAAAGTTTTCATAGGGCCGGTTTAGCTCAGTCTGTAGAGCGTCTGGCCAGGAATCACAAGGTTCCTGGTTCGATACCGGCCCTCGCCAACTCAGCGTACAAGGATCTGTACGGTAAAGTAAGGAGCCGATGGTAAGACTAGGTCTACAACCTTCCGTCTATCCTCGCTACGTGAGTGGCTGAACAAACCGATCTTCGATGGCAGTCTCTGGTGCAATGGCTGCAAACAAAAGGTGATGCTTTCTGTAGGTGTTGGGGGTGCTGCTGTTTCTCCTTTCTTTTAGCTCTCTTTTCTGTGGCAGCTTTCTTCCTCTCTTCTTCAATTCTTTTTGTTCCTTGTCTAGCGCTAGTAAAAAGGGGATAGACTCACACGCTGATTGGCTCATACCGACATTATGCCGCCCCGACGACTTTACTTACAGAGACGAGACTGTTGTCTTATAATTTTTAGCTTCAAGGACCTCAATACTTCTTACTCTGCTGACATCCCGCTTTGAGCTCCTCGGTAAATTATTTCTCTCGCTAAAATATCGCGACGAACTAAAGAGAAAGAGAAAGACAAATTGCATAAAGACTAAGATGTCAAGACTTGGATAAGTAGATGGTTATTTTATTGTCTTTGTCGTCAATTAAAAACATGTATTATCTTTGTCTTTAGAAATGTTATTATCTTTGTCGTCAATTAAAAATGTTATTGTCTTTGTCGTCAATTAAAAATGTTATTGTCTTTGTCGTCAATTAAAAATGTTATTATCTTTGTCGTGAATTAAAAATGTGTTATTGTCTTTGTCGTCAATTAAAAATGTTATTATCTTTGTCGTCAATTAAAAATGTTATTGTCTTTGTCGTCAATTAAAAATGTTATTATCTTTGTCATTAAATTAAAAAAAGTATTATCTTTGTCTTTAGAAATATTATTATCTTTGTCGTAAATTAAAAATGTTATTATCTTTGTAGTCAATTAAAAATATTATTGTCTTTGTCGTCAATTAAAAATGTCATTGTCTTTGTCATCAATTAAAAATGTTATTGTCTTTGTCATCAATTAAAAATGTTATTATCTTTGTCGTAAATTAAAAATGCTATTATCTTTGTAGTCAATTAAAAATGTTATTATCTTTGTCGTAAATAAAAAAGTATTGTCTTTGTCGTCAATTAAAAATTTGATTGCCTTTGTAGTCAATTAAAAATTTGATTGCTTTTGTAGTCAATTAAAAATTTGATTGCTTGTAGTCAATTTAAAAATTGATTGCCTTTGTAGTCAATTAAAAATTTGATTGCCTTTGTAGTCAATTAAAATTTGATTGCCTTTGTAGTCAATTAAAAATTTACAACGAATAAAAAAGTGATCATTGTTATTAGAATTCACTAAACTTTGCTTTGTCTGGTTGGTTGGTTTTTACGGTATGACAAGCCCTGTTGGGTTATTTTATGCCGAAGACAGTTTTATACATTCTTGATGGTTACTGTAATTTAAAAAACTCATTTTCTTAAACACATTTTCTATTTAGGATAAGACCCTAACAGGTACTACCATTCCAGGCCAGAGTGAACCTGGGAGTAATGGTGATAAAGGGATACTCCATACTCCCCAGAGTTCCAGAATTGGAACTTCATTATCAGATGCAGTTTAACGTCATACCTAGGACACGAAGATCCTCGGCCACCACCTTCTAGTACATATAGAATAAAAAGGTTTGGTTTGGTTTGTTTTGTTTTACGGCATATCAACCTCAGTGGGTTATTTAATGCCGACAAAGTTGTGAAATAAAGTACAATTTTGTTTATAAACTCATGTTTTTCTATTTAACCCATAGATAGGACCCTAACAGGTACTACCACTCCGGGTCAGAGTGGATCAGGGAGCAATGGTGATGAAGGGGTGCTCCACATTCCCCAAACCTCCAAAACTGGAACCTCACCATCAGATAGAGTTTAACGTCATTCCCAAGACATGTAGACCCGCAGCCACAGCCTTCTAGCACCCATATGATAAAAAGGGGTTGGGGCTTGCCATAAGGGCAATAAAGTTGGGACAATCCTATAGGTGCTAGGGCTTGACGTGATCAGCCGATTGATTATAGGGGATGCTCTCCGACCACCCATCTAGCTTAAGTAAGGGCCAAATTAGAGTGTTGCATGTCATGGACTGCTCAGCCATGATTCCGTCCTTAAACATCACGTGTCATCACCCACAGCCAACAGGTAATCCCAGTCGATAATGCCGAAGACAGTATGATTCATTCTTGATGGTTACTGGAATTAAAAAAAAAAAATCATTTTTTAAACACATTTTTTCTATTTAGTCCCATAGATGGGACCCTAACAGGTACTACCACTCCGGGTCAGAGTGGACCTGTTCCAGGAAACAGGAAAATCACTACATTCTATTAGAATGAGCTTAATAGTATAGAGTGGTTGACTACTGTAAATTTTGCTTCAATTTGTAAAAAGAGAAGGAAAAAGTGTACTACACCCCGTGGCAGAGGTGCAGTCGGTGTATTCTCCTCTCTCAGTCGACATGGCTTAATACGTAGGTGCATGGACGTTTATAAGGGAAATAGGTTCGTACAGTTGTTGGTGCTTAAAATTCAGTCTCGATATTTGTTTATCGCACGTCGTAAGCTAAAAACAATCTAATGATTCATTGGTAAATGTAGAAAAGTTTTGAGATATACGATGACAGACAGACGAACAAAAAATGACATTTGGTGAAATACGGTCAGATTATGTTTGGGAATAGAATCTCAAATCAACAAGTTCATCTGTAACACAGCCCAGAACACTAGACATATATTAACACTAGTGGTAGTACCCGCACTTCACTGCGACATTTTATTTTCAAGTTAAGGGTTAAATTTAAAATCGTGCAGAAAAAAACAAAAAAAAACAACCCCCCCCCCCCCCACACACACAAAAAGACTATAACCCGAGTATAAGAGTTGCAGAGAAATAAAAGGAAGAAATACAACGAGCCTAAGGAAAAAGGTTTACTCAGCAAAGATACGAGGTGAACAGAGTAATTAACACTTGCTGGGTTGAATTAACAAGTCCGTGAGATATCGTTGTTTCTCTCTTCCGAAGTTTCTTCAGAGATTGTTTATAGAAGAAACAGACGATTCCATTCTCATTATTTAGGTA
>CM042167.1:22369244-22379244 GCA_023376005.1 Doryteuthis pealeii | reverse complement strand
ATTGTATCGTCGAGGTGGAATGATACACAGAAGAAATTGAATGCTTAATATATTTATTCAGCACCAGTATCCGGTGCTAACAGATACATACAAACACATAGAACAATAAGTTACAAAACAATTAACTTACCAGAAATAGAGGAGGGTCAAATGCGGTATAGCCAAACACAGTAAGATCAGTCCGAATATTAATCAGCTTATTAATCCACTGTTGAAGTCCTTAACCGTAGACTATTTAAGGCTAAGATCCAGTCCATCTGATAGAGTGCTGAAGGGCTGTTAGCTACTCTACAACACTCTTTCTAACGCGTATCTCCCTCTCCAACTCTATCTCAACAGTATATGTAGTTTAATATTCCACTCTCTCTCTCTTCTCTATTCCCCTCTCTCTCTTTCTATTCCCCTCTCTCTCTCTCTCTCTCTCTCTCTCTCTCTCACACACACAACACACACACACACTCTCTCTATTTCTCTCTTTAACTCGCTACACTAGCCATCAGCTCTCTTATTTACTGCACAAGCCGTGCTACTCATGAGTTGAGATGGCGAGTGCCGGTATCGAACCCAAAACTTTGTTGTTCCTAGGTGGATGCTAAGCTAAACTGATTTTTTGCAGCCTGCTAAGTTAGGCACAATGAGCAGACGATATGGAGCGCACCGTGAGAACCGAACTCATTAACAATAGTCTCCATCTTCATCTCTACAAAGCTTCGTTATTTTTTTCTTTTTAAAAAATTCTATCCCTATCAGGTATACTCGGTATTTCCTGCGCATACTCAGTCTCACCCTCACTGCGCATGCTCAGTTTCACCCTCACTGCGCATGCTCAGTCTCCCTCTCACTGCGCTTGCTCAGCCCCCCCCTCACTATAATCGCTAATTCAAATACTTTTTCTTTGAAATTCCCAGAAGCAGCTTCCAATTTAATTTCTTCTCCCTCTCCCTCATTTTTCTCTCTCTCACTCATTTTCATCTTCCAATTGCCCCCCCCCCCAATCTCTAAAATAGCTCTGGGTGTTGAATACAACTGCCCTCTCTATACTTATTGGTCACTTACAGGCTTGGTGTATCCCCTATCAGTTTCCCGCCGGTATGCCTGCAATTTACAACCCACTGGAGAGGTCAAAGGTCTCGAACAAATAGCGATAAATTATGCATAACTGCGATAACGTATTGTTAAAAGTTTTATCTTATATAAAACTTTTATATACACAAATAAACCCAAAGAGTAAATCTACTCAGAAAGTATATATATATATATATATATATATATATATATAATATATATATGATTTTTGGATGTTGTTTATTTTAGAAGCATTGTTGAATAAAGTATATATTATTATTTATATGTTTGCTTGAAGGCAATTACAATGCGTATATCGCATAAAATTCGATAATTATAGAAGATAATGATGACAAGTGAATTTCGGTAAAGAATTATTCGGTGTGTAGAACATCGTACAGACTGTTTCAACTTTATTAAGTCTCATCAGCGATGTATACTAACGATTTCCCTCCGACAGAAATCGAAACCGGGACTTCAGCAGGATAGTCAGAAAACATACTGCTTCGGCCACGATACAGCACGGGAAAATCCTTGTGAAATTAACCTGTCAATGATACTGAAACGTCTCTACCATATGAGGTAAGAGGACGTTGAGTGAATAATAACAAACCCGGGCCTTATGCTCTTCGGCGAAGGAAATAAGATTTTTGGATGTTTGTTTATTTTTATTCCAAAAATCGCATTGTAAATGCCTTCAAGCAAAAATATAAATATTAATATATACTTTATCCAACAATGCTTCTAAAATAAACACACACACATTATATATATATATATATATATATATATATATATAATATATATATATAGAGAGAGAGAGAGAGAGAGAGAGAGAGAAAGAGAGAGAGGGACGCGTGGTATAATGGTTAGAGTCGTGGGAAATGGACTTGTCGACCCGAGTTCAAATCCCAGACAAGGCTGTTTGCATTTCACATAGCGCTAATACCCTTGGGAATTTCTCAAGTAGAGTTTAACAGGTTTGAATTCAGTTTTCCTTCTCCTAGACTGGTTACCTAGCAAAGGTTAAACAGCCCAGTCTCCCCTACTATTTACCCATAGCTGGGGGGGGGGGGAGTAGTTGGATTCATACCTTTCTCCATCTATGGGTAAAATAGTAGGGCAGACTGGCCCTTTAACCTTGGGTAGGTAATCAGTCTAGGAGGGGGATAACTCTGAATTCAAAATTCCTGAGGTCAGTCGTTGATTGGGTTCGTGGCATTCCTTGATGCACCAATTCTTTCCTATCGACGGTACCAAAAAGTGCGTAATTGTCCTACACAAGCCTTCACCACTATAAACAAATCACTGTGTTGGTAGTTCACCGAATGAAAACCCATGCGTCAAAAATCGACGAGAGAGTCGATATATATATATATATATATATAATATTATATTTTTATTCTTCGATGTGTTTAGACTGAGAATCGTCGGTAAAGAATGCACATACGCGGAAGCTTTCGGGAGTTCTGACGACGGGCGATCTACTCAACCCAAAGTTCTAAAAGTTTATATAACTCTCAAACTCCAACATGGCCCCTCCCAGGTCCTCTCTAACCCGGAGTGGTAGTACCTGTTAGGGTACAATCTATGGATCAAATAAATAATCATTAGTATTCGACAGAACTGTGTGCAAAACAATCTCTGAAGAAACTATACAAAAATGTACATATGAATGTGATTCCCTTACCTCTATACATTAAATAACTATATATGCAGATCCACCACTACTGGGTAGCAAATTCGATCCTTGCTGGATGCCCCATACTTGCGACCTTGTGTCATATTTTATGCGTGGGGAACGGGTGGGTAAATACCTATATTCTGTGAAACCCTGAAATAACAAATATAGGACGTTGTAAAAAGCTTTTATGGCTGTTTTTTGAACATAGTAACACACGTCTATTTTCGGCAGCTGCTGGAAACTCTCGGTATATACAAACAGGGCTCCTGCTAATCTGCCCTAAGGGTCAGGTGACCAGCAAAACGCGGTACAAATAAGTACTGCGTTTGGCAAATTGGAAAGATAAAAATTATCCCAACAAAACAAACAAACGTCTAACTGCATATCACGCGTACGCATGTGTGTGTGTGTGTGTTGTGTGTGTGTGAGTGTGTGTGTGTGTGTGTGTGTGTGAGAGAGAGAGAGAGAGAGAGAGAGAGAGACTATCTTCGTACTTTTCCTTAAGTACTCGGAAGTGTCGCTGTGGCAACTAATTGTGTTGCTTTCTAGCAATTGTCGTGACAGTAATCTTGCAGGCAAAAGAAGTCATATCCACACTTATACCAACCCACTTACACACTAACACACACACACACACACACATACACATACACACACAAGTTTATTTGGCTAACAGTGTCGTTATCTATTTCGTGATGTTTATATTTACCCCAGTTTGTTCATAGTACCTATATATCTATCTACCTAACTATCAATTAACCTCTCCCCTCTCTTTATCTCTAAATGTACAAACTATTTGAGTATATATATATATATATATATATATATATATATATATATAGTATGAACAAAATTAATAAGACAATCAGGAATATTTCTTGTATGTTGTTTATTCTCACTAGTTTTCGACCTTAGGTCATCGTCAGAAAAATTTCTTATTTGAAGAAATTGTTTATAGATTTTTTGAAAGGGAGCATTATAGAAGAACTATAAAAATTGAAGTGTTTTTGAGGTTTGACTGCTATTAAAATCAGGGTAGACGAGTGTGTTAGTAGTAGCATATCCATTTGTTCCGTGATCTATAGGTACCACAATTTGACCCTGTGCAATTTACCCCCCCTAAATTTAACACAATGAAACTTGCAGAAAAAAAATAATATTTTGTTGTGAAAAGATTTTTTCCATTCGATAAAGAAAAACATTAAAACAAACTCCTGATGATTTTTTAAATTTTTTATCAGCTTACGAAAATAATGAAAATTAATGATAGAAAAACATGTTTTCATTTTTGTTTTGTTAAATCAACTGAAATTTAACGTAGCTAAAAACAAGTTACGATAAGAGGACTTTTTTTAAAAATTCTATGAAAAATCAATTAATAATCTGATTTTTTCGAAAATTTCCAATGTTTTACGCATTGGATGTAAATACATCTGAAATAGTTTTTTTCTAAAATATTAGGGAAATATTTTTTTACGAGGTCTATTCCCCCCCCCCCATTTTATTTATGAGATAAAAAAAAATGACGCGTCAGAAAAATTTTTTTTCTTTTTTTCTATAAAGATAAGAGTCTGAATAACTATATCAATGAAATTGTATGAATGTACAAGGTCTAGTTTTTTTGAGGAAAAATTAATGAAATCGGAAATAAAAGTGCAAAAAATGTCATAATATTAATATTTGAAAACTTTTTTTGCTTTTATAATTGGTATGTACTATATTCTATTAAATTGTCCAACAAAAAAAAATTTTTTAAGAAATTAATTTTTACGAGATTTCAATCTTTTGTGTGATTAAATATTTTTATTTTCTGCGTGAAATAAATTAATTTTTTTTTTTCCTGCGTCAAAAAATCGAATTTTTCACGGATATTTAAAAATATGGAAATTTTATAATTCAGGTGCACTAAACATTGGTCCGATACGAGCTCGATTAATATTTTTAAAAGAATTTGACATTTTTGTTTGTTGAATAGTAATGTGTGATCCTTAGAATGTACGGAAGAGCATTGCTGACATTTGTTTTACAAAGAGACGAGACGTTCTAAGTAACCAAAGTTTGTTCCTGTTAGGCTGACAGTGTTAGCGTGAAAAAAATATTTTATTTAACTTTTTCAAATAATTAAAATAAAGTGTATATAGATATTTATCAGTTTTTCTCTTTAGAAAAAATATTCAAATTTTCATTCCATACTTTTACGGGTTAATCGTAAAGGGAAATTAATTTGTAACTTTTCTGTCTATTATTACGGTCTGAAAATTACCCTTTCGCATGTAATACGGGCAGGTTTGTTTATTTTTTAAGATAACGATGTAATTTTTTCCAATCGGATAATTTGATCTTTCAATTAACTATTTTTCTTTGTAACAACCTGTACGAATTTTTTTTTAACGAGTTTTTTGATAAACAAAGTTCGGAAATATCTATTTCCGTTTTATTCAAGATGGCATAAACGGTCTGGTGGTACCTAGTGATCTATCAATCTATCTATATTTTTCTGTCTGTCTGTCTGTCTGTCTATCAAACAGTCTGTTCATATCTATCTATCTATCATCTATCTATCTATCTATCTATCTATCTATCTATCTTTTTCTCTTTCTGTCTGTCTGTCTGTCTATCAAACAATCTATCTATCTATCTATCTATCTATCTATCTATCTCACACCAAATTAGCCTTCTTTGTGGCTGCAGTTGTGTGTTTCTCACCGGTGCCAATGTGTGTAGTAAAGGGTTGCATTTCGAATTCCGATTTTGAATTCCAACAAACTCTCCTTAAATAGTTATATAAATACATTGGTGTTTCCACTGTTCGCAGTTATTACATTTGTGTATAATTTAAATCTATAACATCTACAAAATATCTCGAATATTTTTGGACCCTGTCAAATTTGACAACAGGGCGTAGCAGTATTTCATATTGACACTTTGACTGTCAGGTAAGATCGTTATGGTAGAATAGTTTGTCCAAGCAATTGTTCACGTGACAATTCTCTTTCCTGTCAATTATCATCAGGCCCCTGCGCTATGGTCTCAACTCCCCCTACCACATACCTTAAGTCTGATACGGCCTCTACTACACGTCGACTTCAGTGGTTCCCAGCCTGGGAGCCACGACTACTTGAAGGAAAAGTTGGGGAACCATATTTTTTTAATTACTAAAACAGTAGTGGTACTTTCGGGGTGTTAGGAATTATTAAATTATATATAATGCAATAAAATCAAAGAAAAAAAACCCTCCAAAAAACAGAATAATAAGAAAAGAAAGTCAGCACCCCACCAAAAAAAAAAAAAAAAAAAAAGAAACAGAAAGTGAGCAAAATACTCCCTAAAAACAGAAATCAGCAAAATACCTGACCCTCCAAAAAATCAGCAAATAGCCCTCCCAAACCAAAAGTCAGCAAAATCCTTCCCCCGACCCCCCCCCAAATCAGAAAGTTAGCAAAATCCCCTCCCCCTAAAAAAAATAACAGAAAATCAGTAAAATACCCCTCCGCTAAATAACGGAAAGTCACAAAATACCCCCCCCCAAAAAAAAAAAAAAAAAACAAACACCAGAAAGTTAGCAAAATACCCCCTAAAATAAGAAAAATTCAGCAAAATACCCCCGCCAAAAAACTGAAAGTGACCAAAATAGCTACCCCCCCCCAAAAAAAAATAAAAAAAAAAAAATAAAAAAACAAAGTCAGCAAAATACATCCAAAAACCTAAAAATAAAAAAAAAAACAAAACAAAAAACCCAGAAAAACAAATACCAAAACAGGAAGTCAGCAAAAAAAACAATAAAACAATAAACCTCACTATGTGTCATTGTTAAAAAATTAAAGGCCCGACATTTGAGACCGACCTAAGTATTAAATTTCCCTCAGGGGAATATATAACAAACTCAAATTGCGAACTAGTATCATAGGATGAATATTTAAAAGTATCCAAAACAACTCACTGACAATGTTATAAATGCCTCCTACCTATAGTAATTCACAGTCGTTTGAAAGTTTAGACAATTATATCCTCATCGAGGCATAATGGTAGCAAGCTAGTTTCGTAAATCCTTTACTACTGAACAGCGAGTTTGTTCATCGCTGGATACCCCGTACTCGCGACCTTGTGTCACATCCCATCCGTGGTGAATGGGTTGGGTAAATATCTATCCTCAAGTATCTATTATTAACACGTTGGAGACATATGGTACACAAATAACTGTCCAAAACCGTGATGTGCGCCATATATGGTACGCACCTATAAAAGTATATGCATTCTTAAAATGTCCATAAACAGTTTTAATTATCAAATTTCAAATAAAAAAAACATTATTACTGTTATGAAGTGTTCAAAGGAAACAACGATATAAAAGAAAATCTTTATTCGTAACTGCAAATAACAAAATATTTAAAAAAAAACACATCCTTGCATTTCAATGAATCCTAGTTAGATACCTTCAAATTATTCACAAATATCATCAAAGTATTTTTTGCAGTTTTGCAGAGGTAAGTCATTTCGGATTTATCTGCAAAGCTGCGCATAACCTTTCACTCCGATATCTGGCTTGATACTGAAGTCATACGAGTTGAAACATGGCGCCGGACGGTAATAAATATTGCATTAGCATGTTAATACAAATGATTTGTACGCATTTATGTGGTTTCAACTATTTCTATCTGTTGTGGGGTTTTAAGGGGTCAAATAAGAACAAAACGGGTAACAAATGTAGGAGAATGTATTAACAAAAGAGTGGAAAATTACAGTACAGAGAAGTGGGAATTACGTCCGACAAATAGAGTTATGAGCTGACTCGCATTGGCTTACTCCCAAGCCATAATTGTCCATGTTACTTATAGTAACCGCCGGCGCATTCCATTAGTCAATAGGGTATATCACATATAACACTATCTAATACCAATGATTTTCAAACAGATCTATTTGATCCATAGGTGTAACTAACAGGTACTTACACTCCGGAATAAACTGGATTTGAGAATAATGGTATAACATGTGAGGAAGTTATATTAATGTTGGAAGGCTTAAAGTAACCTCCCAACGTGGGTACAAATGTATATATAAAAACATTCCGACAAGGGTGTAAAAGGATAACAATATTTATTCCGTAAGTGAAGGAGATACATTTAAGACAAAGATATACAAAACAGATACATAAACGTATTATGAGGGAATAGGCGTATGACATGCGTTGTAGGGAATGTCACTTACTAGTAGCTGGTTGGGGGAGGGCAGCAGGGGCAGAGGCGTCAGGCGCCTAACCCATGTTGACTCATTGCCGGCCTGGGAAAAAAGAGACAGGAATTCAGAATTCCCGCTTTGTGGCCAAATACTCACGCCACCTATCGGCGAACGAACCGCAGCAAGGAAAGATAACCCTATTTAGACTTATGTCCACACAGACTTAACGTTTTACTGACCCAACAATGGCAATAAAGGAATACTCTAAACTCCAAAGAGCGCTAAACCTGGAGTCTCATCTTCAGATGCAGGTTAGGGCACCCTTTTGGAGTGGGTATTATCCCTCTGTAAGGGATAAAATCAGACAGCCCTCCCCCGACAGGACAAAGCGAAAAAAATATTCAACCAGTGAGAATCGAATGCGCTAATAATGGTCTAGCTCGTTGACCATTGCACCATGCGAAGAGCCGATGAGTAATGAAATACCTAATTTGCATAAAGTTGGTCGGCGGAGTAGCTCATTGTCGGTATAAGCTGTACATCGAGTGAGTCTATCCCCTTTTCGCTAGCACTAGACCAAGGAAACTGTTTTTTTTTGTTGAGTCGGAGAACTACCGCACATATCATATTGCATAATCTGTACTACTCATGCGCTGTGTTGGCGGAGGTCGGTATCGAACCGGGAACCTTGCGATTCCGAGGCGGGTGTTCTACCGGCCCCTAATTTGCATAGTGATTTTAAAAAGAAGGCTTTAATAAATGATTGTCCTGTTTTATTGATTTGTCACCCCCTTAATATATAAGCAAAAATTAAAGATAAAATTGACAATGTACGTCAACTATATTAATTGAATTCTCCAGGTGAGATTTGTAATATCTAGATTTTTCGGAGAGTCACCCCCTTTATTCAGTCAAGAGCGTTCGACTAAAAACTAGAAGGTTCCTGGTTCGATACCGACCGTATTGAAAACTTTTTACATGTATAACTTAGCAAACTCCTTCGGTGTTTTTTCTTCTTCTTTTGGCCACTACATATCTTATTATAATGGAGATTGTGTGTGTGTCTGTCTGTGACCGAAACTATATTACTTTACAAGTTACAATTCCCTTTTTTATTTACATCACATTCTCCATGATTTTATTTTTTATTTAAACCTCAATTAACAAAATCGTTTTACATCATTAAGACTGTAGATCTACATGCTAATAACATGCAGTTGTATTTATATATACAACAAAATAGCAGTTTACAGTGTGAATGGGAAGGCTAATTTGCATATTGATATTAAAAATTTGATTGTAATAAATATATGCTTAGTATTATTGATTTCTAATTGTTTGGTATTATCTTATTGAATATGGGCAAAAATCTCTTCAATAAATCTTAAAATAAATCCATTAACAAAAAGAAATAACAGTAATATTTTTCTTTACTTCCTATTTTAACTAAATAGTTAAATTAGGAAAATTTACCAGACGGGAGTAAGGGAAAATGATGGAAGAGTTAGTTTCAAAGTTGTTCTATTTTTCAATCATACACCCTCTGTCCCAAATATTTTTATCTGCATTTTTATTCAGTTTCATTAGGCTTTCTAATTTAATATGATATTTTATTATATTAAAACTTAAATACTTGCACCCGAAGGGTGCATATATTTGCTAGTGATACTAATGATTATTTTCAGAAAGTACAGGGTGTGTTGGTCTTTTCTTAAAAAAAAATTTTTTTCACCAGATCTGTTTAAAAAATGTTATTCTATTTTGAAAACTGAGTTATCGGGGGGTTTTCACACCGATAGAGTTTAGAAATTATATATACTTGTACAAAATAAAAAAACGTCCTCTGGGCGATGTACAAATAGATTTTTGAAACATATTGCCTGAGGGGTGGGAGTAAAAAATTCAATGTCAGCGAGTTTGTACCCTAAGTAATTAAAATCATCAAATTCATTAAAGGATTAAAAAAATAAAATAATTTGAAATGTAAACTTCAAATATGTATTAAAATAAAACAAACTATACATAGATATATAATACCAGTCATGTATTTATTAAAACTTGTTTTAAAAAACAATG
>CM042167.1:22341744-22361744 GCA_023376005.1 Doryteuthis pealeii | reverse complement strand
CCGTAGATCTACACTGAAAATACGAATTTGTTCGAATCAATACAACTGCATGTTTTAACACGAAAATATCATAAAATGTGTTCTTAATAACAATTAAGTTCATTTCCAATAATGCGCAAGCAAATTCCAGTATATCTTGGAGTGCTAGTACCCGTTTCCCAACCCCACTGCCACAAACAGGATGCAACATAGGGTCAATCTTTGGTTATTTCCTATAACTCCAACCTAAAAAAGGGGAACCACTCTGAATGAATTTTATAAATTATTTATCTATTTATTGATCGACTAGGAAAAAAGAAGACGGGGTTAGGGTTAGGATTTAGGGTTAGTTTAATGGGAAAATAATGGGTAGATTAATTAGCAGATAAAATTCATTAAGAGTGGTTCCCCTTTTTTAGGTTGGAGTTATAGGAAATAACCCAATTTTTTAAGTAGTGGGCATTTAGAGTTTTCCTTCTCTTTGACTCGTTGCCATACCAACGTTTAAACACACACACACACACACACACACACACACACACACACACACACACGACTCTACTATTTATCCATAACTGAGGGGAGAATATTTGGATTCATATTTTTCTCGCAATGTGAAAATCAAACAACCTTGACCAGGATTTGAACTAGAATCGCCGAGTCCATTGCCTAAGACGTCTGGGTGGGTGGTGAAAAATCCTGCACCTAAAGAGTTAATTGTAACATTCAGAATATTTAAAAAAACAACTTAATGTTAATATTTAAAAACTAGAACGATCTGTGGATATACCACAGTATGATAATTTAATTATTATAACGTTTGATATGTTTACTTAAGAGCTATTGCTAAATAGTTCAATATGTAATAAAAAGTATAATAATCTTGATTTAACTCTCTCTCTCTCTTTTTTCTTTCCTTTTTTCATATTTTCATCATGTTCGATTGAAACAGATTAGCTTTCCCCCTCTCTCTATCTTCTCCCTACTCTCTCTCTCTCTCTCTCTCTCTCTCTTTCTTTCTTCTTCTTTCTTATATTTTTGTGTAGCATGTCCCTTTTCTTCCCTTTCTTTATGATAAAAACGGAATGATCCATTATGTAGCTGAGGTGTCGAAATTCGCAAGAAATAAGCATTCGGTGGATAAACAACACCAGGTAATCAGGATTTTCATTTTTGCATTTCTTTTTGGACGATTTGGACGGTCTCATGTTTAACCGGAGGGTGTTGCAAGATGAAAACGCTCGTACTTTTAATGAGTTGCAGTTTCATATTGCATTAATCAGCTCTGTACGGATACTGGATGCCGTGCGGAAGACTTGCCCGGGGCGATGACCGATAGAGAGAGAGAGAGAGAGAGAGAGAGAGAGAGAGAGAGAGAGAGAAGGGAGAGAAGGGAGAGATAGAGAGAATCATCGTACTGTCATCACGACTTGATGATGATGATGATGATGATGATGCTGATGATGATATATAATTTTCAATCCAGATATAAAAGTGACAAAAAATAAAGATGGTGCCCTTTGAATCAATGGTTGCCGTGAATTGTTTTTCTTTGTACCGTGTGCCTGTGTCTGCTTGTATGCCTCCGTGTGTGTATGTGTGTATGTGTGTGTGTGTGTGTGTGAGTGTTTGTGTGTGTGTGAGAGAGAGAGAGGGGGGGAGAGAGGGTGTTGAAGATTCCTTTCTTTAGGTAGGTGTCAGTGTGTGTGTGTGTGAGAGAGAGGGAAAGAGAGAGACAGAGAGAGAGAGAGAGAGAGAGAGAGAGAGAGAGAGAGAGAGAGAGAGAGGGGGGGGGATTGGAGACTTATGTATTAAACGAACACGTTGTTTCTTGAAGTAAGCTGGAGTGTAATTTTTACTCTGAGTGTGTGGTTGGGTGGGTAGCAGAGAGAGAGAGAGAGAGAGAGAGAGAGAGAGAGAGAGAGAGAGAGAGAGAGAGAGAGCAATCTTTGTTTCACCTAAGTTTCTCTAATAAACCTTATAATATAGTAAAATAATAGGAAGTCATATTTTAAGATAATACTACTTGAAATAAGATGCCGTTAAAATTAACGATCATATATTAATGCTAATATATGAATAATAAGATTTGAGATTAATTTGAGATTAGCATATTTCCCGCCATTTTTTATGGCAGATTCGTGATCTTTCCCGCCCTTTTGAATTAGTCTTCGTATTAACTTGTTCGTTCTACCATCTCTGGTTCTAAACTAGTCCGTGCGTGTTGTGAATAATATTTAAAACTACTTGTTGCATGCCTGGGCATTTATCTATAACACTTCTATGACTCGATTTCCTCACATAATCAACTGATAAATTGCAATCCTAAGGGAAGGATCAAAGTGTAGTATCTGTTCTAGATTCTATGCTTTGAAACTTACCTTCCCCACCCGGGGGGTCCAGTGTGTTTCGGCCACTGGACCGGTAAAGTACAAATGATAGCGTCGATTCCATGGGGCCATCCCTCAGGCAATACCTACCCCCTTGGGGGCAGGGCTGGTTTTATTGCCTAGCGCCTGAGGCACCCCCTTGAGGGGGAATGCCAAACGGATCGACGCAATTTTTGTTCTTTCCCTCCTTCGTTTTGTGGGTGGGCCCACATTAAAACGAGGCCTTGTGCCCAGCCCATACATGTGGGGTATGAGGCAAATACCCTTACCTTTTATACCCGGCCTCGGTTGGGGGTCCAGTGTGCTTCGGCCAATGGACCGGTAAAGTACAATTATTAGCGTCGATCCCAGGGGGCTATCCCCCCAGGCAATACCTGCCCCCTTGGGGGCAGGGCTGGGTTTATTGCCCAGCGCCTGAGGCGCCCCTCTTGAGGGGAAATGCCGAGGGGATCGATGTAATTTTTGTTCTTTCCCACCCATGAGCTTCGGCTTATGGGTGGGCCCACATTAAAACGAGGCCTTGTGCCCAGTCCATACAAGTGGGGTATAAGACAAATATTCTCTTCTATGACTCGATTTCCTCACATAATCAACTGATAAATTGCAGTCCTAAGGGAGGATCAAAGTGTAGTATCTCTTCCAGATTCTATGCTTTGAAACTTACCTTTTATACCCGGCCTCGGCTGGGGGGTCCAGTGTGCTTCGGCCTCTGGACCGGTAGAGTACAATTATTAGCGTCGATCCCAGGGAGCTATCCCCCAGGCAATACCTGCCCCCTTGGGGGCGGGGCTGGGTTTATTATACAGCGCCTAAGGCGCCCCCTTGAGGGGCAATGCCGAGGGGATCGACGCAATTTTTGTTCTTGAGCTACGGCTTATGGGTGGGCCCACGTTAAAACGAGGCCTTGTGTCCAGCCCATACAAGTGGGGTATGAGACAAATACCCTTACTAAGATCTATCTACTTTTGTTAAAAAAAAAATGTACATATCTCAGACTCACTCACTGGTCTCGTAACCCGGTTTGGTCGTACCCCGTCCGATCAATTGGCTGGTCACGTCAAGCTTTACGCAAAGAACTATCAACATTTCTCTGAATTTTCACTGAATTTTTAAGATGTGTCTTGATAATTAGTATTATTTGTATTATTCGGACTATTGTCCTCATCTTCATTGTTATCTGTACAAAGTTTCGGCCGATGTGCCCTCCGGCCTTATTCTGGTAGTTCTTGTCGGACCCGGAAACCTTCTCGGACTCTGGAACCTTCTTGTAATCGGGAACCTTCGTGGACTGAATAAAGGGTTAGGTTAAAAGTTCCGTGATGGCTCCCGATGACAAGAAGGTTCCCGATTCCGAGAAGGTTCCCGAGTCTGATAAGAAATACCTGAAAAAGGCCAGAGGGTACATAGTCCGAAACATTGTACATATAACAATGAAGATGAGGACAATAGTCCGAATAATACAAATAATACTAATTATCAACATAGGACATTTCACCTTAAACAATTATGTATAAACTTCTTTTTACTCTTTTTTATTTCTATATTTCTACTCAATAAAGTTTGCCGCTCTGTCAGCTGGGGCAGAAGAATACACCAACTGCCCCTCTGCAGAGGTTAAAGATCCCAGTCTGCTCTTGTACTTACCCATAGCTGGAGGGAGAATAGTCGGATTTATACCTTTCCTAAAGATCAATTTATTCAATAAAACATATTATAAAAATTTAGTTTCGTGGCCTTCAATAGTAAGTATATCTAATTTTTTCAACAGTTACTTCTATTTACATTATCTATCTATACATATATAAAGGGCAGTTTGTGTGTATGTATGTCCGGAGGAAACTATGAAAATAAAACAATTAACAACAAAGTAAATAAGTGTTCACATTCACTATCACTAGAGCTTGCTTTTTGTACAAAAATGATAAAGATTTTATCTATATTTGGGGGAAAAGATTCTGACATCCCACCAGGTCTTTTTTTACGTGGGGATTTTTATGGGTCATCGAGTAAGGATCCAACTCGCGATTATTAGTAATAATGGATCTGCGAGACTAATCTTTTTATCGTCCCCTTCTACCCAGGCGATACCGGGTAGCCGGTTCTAGTACATATATAAAGAGCAGTTTGTGTGTATGTATGTATGGATGTATGTCTGGTGGATGCTATAAAAAATAAACAATGACGAAGTAAATATATATACACATTCACTATCACCAGATGTTGCTTTTTAAACAAAAATAATGCAGATTTGATTTATCTTCGTGAAGATAATTAGAAAATAAAATTCCAACAGCATGGATTTTTTTCTTTTTGCATTTATTATTTTAAATAGTCGACATTAATAAGGTCTTTTTACGTTTGGATTTTAATGGGGTATCCTGCGAGGATCCAACTCGCAATTCAACAACAATGAATCTGTTACACTACCTTTTTACTCCCCTCTACCCGGGCGACGCCGGGTAGGCGCTTCTAGTTCAAATATATAGGCCATACGATTGTCATCTATCAATATAGTCTCTTATTATAATGGAGATTCGCTGTCTGTCTGTAACCAAAACTATGTCACTGCTAACATCACAATACACTCAGGAATTGCGTAGGTTTATCAATGAGCATTCAATTTATAGTCAAAATCATTAATACATAGAATAAATCTAGTTTATCAACAATGTCGCTAGGCAAATCTGAGTTACATGTTTAAATGTTTAAAATCCTGCAATTTGTCTTACACATAACTAAGAAATAAAAGTTTTAAATAATATATGTGTGGGTTGATTTGCATACTGGTTTTAACAAAACGGGTTCAATAAATAATTACTTGGTGTTATTGATCTCTAATATTAGTGTTTTATTCTCCAACGATTTAAAATCAATCCTATGAATTATTTTCTATAGAAACCCATAATCAAAATAAGTGTAATCTTTTTATATGCGTTCTTATTTAATTTCGTTAGTCTTTCTAATTTTTATATATTTCATTACATTAAAACATAAATACTGATGCCCAGAGTGCGCATATTCTTGATATTATTAATAACATAGTTCGCCATCTATTTATCTATCTATACATATATAAAGGGCAGTTGTGTGTATCTGTATGTCCGGAGGAAACTTCGAAAATAAAAAAAATTAACGACTAAGTAAATATATATACAAATTAGATATCACCAGGGCTTGATTTTTGAGCAAAAATAATGGAGATTTGATTTATATTATCGAATACATTTAAAAATTAAATAACATTATGAAATAACGTTAAAATTCTACGCGGTCATTTTCGGCGTTTTATAATTCTTATGTGTCATCCTGCGAGGATCGAACTCGCTATTCTGTAGTAATAGATCTGCAAACGATTATTAAACCATGTTTTTTTATCCTCTACCTAGGCTTCGCCGGGTAGCCGTTTCTAGTATTTATATAAATGGAATTAGAGTCGGTATAATATTAATCTTTTAATCTAGTCTGTATAATGTACTTTGATCTTCGACAATGCTGAAAAAATTATCAATAATAAATTGTTAAAAGGCGCCATTACGCCGACCACAAAGAATGCTGTTTTTACAAAAGATTCTAGGATTTATCAGAATTATAAATAGGGAGGTGTGCGGTATAATGATTATCGACGTATGAAATGTACTCGTCGACACGAGTTCAAATCATTGACGAGGCTATTTGCATTTCACAGAGTTCTAATACCTTTTGGAAAGGTATGAATCCAACTAACCTCTCTCCAGCCATCAGTAAAATATTAGGGCAGACTGGTTTCTTTAATCGTATATGCACACACACACACACACACACACACACACACATATATATATATATATATATATATATATATATATATATAATATATATATATATTACAACTGAAATAGGCTCATCAGAAGAGAAAGTGTGCAAACCTATTTCAGTTGTAAAATCGTTTGTTTTTTTCATTATATCTTATTCATATATATATATATATATATATATATAAAAGTGTTGTTATGGGATCAAAGGGAGAAAATTAAGTATTTAATAAAAAAGAGGTCGATAATGGATCATGTTTTTTGTTTTTTTTAAGTTTTGATTATTTGAGCATGAGCGACACGTGTTTCAGATCTCTCTGATATCTTCTTCAGACTTTAATTAGCCACATTCTATGTCCTAATATAAATATGTTCACACACACACACACACACACACACACACACCACACACCACACACACATATATATATATATATATATATATATATATATATATATGCGTATCTTCCCTCCCCTACTGGTCTGGTGGGAGTCGCAGAGATGCTTAATTTGTAACATCCATGCGTTTGCAGGTGTGTGTGTGTGTGATTGTGTGTGGCAGATTTTATATTATCTTATTTTTATCGTTTTTGTAATTTGTAGCTTACAGATGTTTATGGTAGGGGATTCAATTAGCAGAAAAATACCACTAGAGCAACTACTAACCCCCCCCAAAAAAAACAGAACAACGTGCAACACCTAGCATTAAAAAAAAACATAATACATTTTGCGGACCTTCTTTTTTTAATATATATACATATATATTGATAACATAGTATGATATATTTATAAATAGTGTTCAATATCATTGATAGAGCATGTATATCTAAGTTAGGGTAGCGTGGACATGAGGTCAACGACTCTTGGTAACTGATAGTTTTCTCAATTTACAAACAAAGCATCTGTTTTTGTTTGCTTATATTTATATATATATATATATATATATATATATATATATATATGTGCGTATATATAGTAGAATCCTTCTACCTACCTCATATATATATATTATATATATATATATATATATTATATATATATATATATATATATATATATATAGGGAAAGTTTTAGTCTTTGGATTCATTTTGGTCCTTTATTAAATAGTTTGATTTTCTCTGGGAAGGTCATTATGGCTAATTTTTGTTCTAGACAAAAGTTGCAGTGTCTATTTAGTTATATGCTGATGCTATTTTCCTTATTTTCCAGGTTATTTCTGGTGTGTTTTTGTTTGAATTTTCAGTTTTCAAAATGTGTCTGGACAGTGTTCCGCTATGTTTTTTTTATTTCCTATAGTTAAATGATGCAGTATGTACGTAGCATCCCGATACCTCCAGTAACATATAATTATAAGTATAATTTCATTCAGATTTTATTCAGATTTTATAGTGACTTGGTGTACTAGGCTAGTTTGGTGACACTTTCCCTTTAAAGGACATTTGTGTTTGATTTTGCAATTACAGGTGGGATATTTTTGTTGCTTGTAGTGTGTTATATATTTTTTATTGTGCTTTTTTAAAGAAATTATTTGTATCACACACGCACACACACGCACACACACACACACACACACACACACACACACACACACACACACACACACACATATATATATATATATATATATATATATATATATATATATATGGCGTAATTAAGAAAATGTTACACTTTTTATGAGAGTAAATTTATGATATAATTTGAATAAGTCTCCACATGTCATCATCCTTGATAAAACATCCCCAGAATGAAAAAAAAATTATATTTCTATGTGTCATATCCTCAGATGTTAGGAAATAACACAATATATACAAAGCAGTTAAATATATTTTTAAGATAACAATATTTGTTCTTATTTTCTCACCAACCAGGAAAACAGTAGGATGTGTTGGATAAACAATTAACTGTCAACAAGTTGTGTATTCATCAAGCAGCCATCTTATTGTCTGATACTACACTTTTTTCAGTGAAGAGTCAATAATTTGTTAGGGGAGATAACTCACCGCGAACACAAAAGGTATTTACCCAACCCGTTCGCCACGGATAAGATGGTGGCATAAGCTCGCAAGTATGGGGCATCCTGCAAGGATCAAACTCGCTATTCAGTTGTAATGGATATACGAGAATAGCTTGCTAACCATTATACCGTGATGGGACGCTCAATTTCTATGAGAGTATTTAAAAAAAAAAGCCCTGCAAATTGGTTTTAGTAAATTGACTGGTTGGATTTTACGGCATTTCAACCCTTGCTGGGTAATTTTATGTCGAAGATTTTGAATTATTTATTCTTGATGGGGATTGAATTTTTTTTAAAACACAGTTTTAAAAAAAAATTCTATTTAACCCATAGGTGGGACCCTAACAGAGACTACCACTCCGGGTCAGCGTGGTCCTTGGAGCAATGACGATGTGGGGGTACTCTACACTCCTCAGAGCTCAAAAATTGGAACTTCACCATTAGATGCAGTTTAACGTCATACCTAGGACACGGTTTTAGTAAAATAAAAAGTTTCATTTTCAAGTTTTCGGCTTAAAGGCGTAAAAGGTGGGGTTCGAACCTAGGCAGCTACGCTACAGGCTCTCTGATATACCGAAATGACACACTAACCGAAAGTGATCCATAGGAACGCAATAGAAAAATTAATTCGTCCCTGACACAATAAAACTCGATAAAAAACACATTGAGTTGAATAAAACATGAACAATGAGAATGTAAATACCCAATCGTTATCTTCCTACTCACGAAAGACATTATTGCTGTCTATTGGTTAGAAATAAAAGCCAAGACAGACGGTGTAAAAATAAACGCTGACGCCATTTTAGCTTAATATGTGTCCGCCATTTTGATAACTCGCGCTGATCCGAAATACTTGAGCGCCGCGCAAATATACGATAATATAATATTTAATAGGCCATTGGCCATTTTGCATTTGCGTTTATGCAAATGAGAAAGAGATAAGTGTCTAATCATGAATCAGCTTATATAAAAGACATTAAAAAATAAATTGGGTTTTAAAAATTGTCGTGGTCAAATTGGACTGATTTCAAGCCTTTCGTTTGAATGCCTCGTACAGCAATGGAGAGCTCCTTAGATATTGGGCAATTTCATGTCAACTCATCTAGAAAAAAGTAAAATTGTCACCCACCCACTTCAATTTTTCTGAAATTTTGTACCAGTGTTGACTTTGTTAAAGTTAGACAATCCCCGAAATTTGAGCTTCCAATTCTAAAAATTGGCGGAGTTATGTCGATTTTTACTCTCTCCAAATTTGGTAGGGTTTCTAGAGCTGTCCTACTAAAAATTGGTTCATAAAAGCATTTTTGCCCGAAGAATCCAAAAATGATATCGAAAAAGTCAGAAGTTAACTAATTTTAAGTTATTGATGATTTTTAATTTTTTCATAGCAAGATCAATATCCCGATGTGGCACTGTAACTATGATAAAGATTTTTTTATTATTATTTAATTACCCTGTTGTAATGTTTAGCAAGCTAGTCTTGCAAATCCATTACTACTTATTAGTAACATTCTGTTAACTTTTATTAATAGATGTCACTTGACTTTCTGTTAAGATTTTGACAGTCTGTCACTGCCTCAGTCTCTCTCTGTTGACTCATAGTATCAGAGTTAACAGAAATACAGGAAGAAAAACAACGAGTGTTAAGGATAGGAGAAAAGGTTTACTACGCAAAGATACAAGGTGGACAGAGTAATTAACGAATCCCATGAAACCTTGTTGTTTCTCTCATCCGAGGTTTCGTCAGACATCAATTCTCTCTCTCTCTCAAAATTACAAAATTTATGGGTTCTATTTTTTCTAGGTAACCGGTATACAGGGTGAACCAGAAAAAACAGAACCCAAATTATTTATTCATTTTTCCATTAAACTAACCCTAAACCCCAACCCTAATCCTAACTCTAACCCTAACCCTATGTATGTATGTATGTATGTATGTATCTATCTATCTATCTATCCATCTCATCCTATTTTTATCTATCTCAGTATTTTCATTATCAATCTCAGTATATTTACTACCTCAGAGTGTTCGTCTCTCTCTCTCTCTCTCTCTCTCTCTCTCTCTCTCTCTCTCTCTCTCTCTCTCTCTCTGTTGTTACTCGATTATCAGAGTCAACAAAGATGTAATAGGAAGAAAGACAAAGAGTGTTAAGGATAGGGGAAAAGGCTTATTAAGCAAAGATACAAGGTAAACAGGATAATTAACAAGTCCCATGGGATCTAGTTGTTTCTCTCTTCGAAGTTTTCGTCGGATATCAATATCAATTCCCCCCTCTCTGTTTGCCTTCACCTATAGTCGAGAACAGTGTGGGTTTGTTGAAAATGAAGAAGAAATGGTTTTGTCTCCTTCTAAAACCGCCGTAGCCTGTCCTACCCTCTCTTCCGTCTCCGTTGATCCAAGCTCGCACGGGCTGTCCCGCCATGCAAATTGTCATCACCCACCCCCATTCCGTGCAAATCTTTTAAGAATAGAAACTAACGGAAATCCTAATAATGAAACGTCATATTGTCGCTATCGATTAGCCTAATTCGATAATCGATATTTTTAAGACACGATTATCTCCCTTCTTATTTTCTCTCTCTTCCTTTTAATAAAAGTCTTAATTAATCAATAATCTTAATCAAATATCTAATGATTTGCAATCGAAGAGACTGGTGTCTATAAATAATGTCTGTAACCGAAACTACGTCACTACTTACGTCAGTCGTTTCAGGATTTTTTTATCAATGAATATTTAATTTATAGTCAGTATCATTACTACATAAAAATATTAAAATCAATTAAGAGTCAAATTTTCACGAAAATTTTGATATTCATTCACCTTTAGATGAATTCATGATTAGAATATTTTTCCTAAAATATATTAAGGGAAATTTATTTCATTTTATGAAATACAACCAAAATATATTTTACTCGGTACAAAAATGAAAACATTGTTTTTCGTTCATAATTTTCATTATTTTTCCAAGCTGTTATGTCGAATACAGCCACCCATACATTTAAATCTAAAATTGTCAGAGAGAGATAATATGCGCATTATTTGAAATGAACCTAATTGTTATTAAGAACACATTTTATGATATTTTCGGGTTAAAACATGCAGTTGTATTGATTCGAACAAATTCGTATTTTTAGTGTAGATTTTCGGTGAAATGTAAATGGCTTACCAAAACAGACAAGGGGAGGTTACTCTCGTTTATGTAGCTAATATTCAGATTACCTTGTCTATCTCTGTTATATACCCCTATTGTATCTGGTATATAAATGGCGAGAGGGGGAAAGGTGTTGAGTTCTTACGTGGGTCTATTTCGTCGACTGACCATTTTCCTTTAGGTTGGTTTCTCCTTCTGGTCGACCAAACCAAACGGCTTCCTCAAAGTGAAACAAACAAGGGGAAGTTACTCTCATTTCTGTAGCTAATGTTCAGATCACCGTAATCTTTTACTCTTTTAATTATTTTTGTCACTCTTCTTTGTATGTCTTCCAATTTCAATATTACATTCCTATTTCCATGTCTAGACACCGGAGCTCTGGCCTGAGTGCAATATTTTTTATTTTACTGCTTCACCAACCGTCGTATTGAAATTTCATGTTATTATCTTCGGTCTTCACCGGTACCTGAGCCCCTATGGGACAGTGGTCGAGTGTCACCGACACACAGCAGCAGCAGCCATCCCTAACATTATAGCCATGTGGTGAAATTTATAAAAAGCTATGACCTTGACTATTCTTCCTCTTTTTAGTTGTAACCATTAAGGGGTTAACACCTCTCCCCCCCCCGCCTTTGGGTGACTACTACTACAAGGTAAGTGCGCTTTGCACTCTCTTTTCCTACAAATTAGGCATACGGATAGAAAATAACCCACGACGGATTTCATCCATTCCCTGCTTCTCAAGTGAGATTACTATCTTTTGACCCTTGAAGGCTGATAGTGATTACCTTTAATCACCAGGATAACAACTAAGGGAGCCGACGAGATAAATGCAACCTCGGACAAGCTTCGCCCCTTGATACCATTGCAGCCGAAAGGCTGTTAGCAGGAATAAACTTTTTGCAACCCACCCAAACAAACCCACAACTAATTAATTACGGCTCACCTCGGACGGTGCTGTAACCAAACTCCAACTAAACTAATATTACGGCGTTAACCTACTTTGGAGCTGTTAACTTTAAATGAACTCTTATGAAACCTCGGGTTGCTGGTCGGATAAACTACGAACTCTTCTTCTCTTAGTTGTACCCTTATAATGTGCATATTTGTATTAAAACCTTTTGCATTTCATGTCGTTGTTAACTCGTTCCTTGACGTCATATTCCGCCTTTTCTCCCTGTTCCGTTAAATCACTTTTTTCGTTAATCTTTATAGTTGAACCAAAATATCAGTTCCAAATTTGACAAACATTTACAAAAATTCATCCTCAATCCAGGACTGACACACAAGTAAGCAATTAAAATAAAGGAATCAGTTAAAAACTTTTATCTACACTTTACACATGCAAAATTGATACGCATACGAAAACATATTTGTAAATTATTGATTTTTTCATGCAGGATTTTAAATTTTAAATCACCTACTTTCAGAAAGAAACGTGTAATGTTTAGCAAGCTATTGCTGGTAAATTCGGTTGTCAATGGGCGCTTCATACTTCTGGCCTTGTGCCACTAATAAGATAAGATTAGTAAATAATTATTGGGCGTCTTTGTTGTGTGGTGGGGTGGAATTATTCGACATAAGAATATCCCATTGCTTGAGAAAAAACAGTACCCAAAAGTAATCAAAATAATATTATTTGGAACTTTAATCTTCTGGACACGGAACTGGATTATATAATCTTTCTTGACTCAAGACTTGTTACCAATCACTTAGGAGTTAACTGGAACTAAACCCTTTTTCATAAATTCATTTTCTGTATAATCTTGATTGTTCGGACTATTCTCCTTATATTTATTGTTATCTGTACAACGTTTTGGCCGATGTGCCCTTCGGCCTTCTTCAGGTATTTCTTGTCGGACTCGGGAACCTTCTCGGACTCAGGAACCTTATTTTTGAACACGGGAACCTTCTTGTCGTAATCGGAAGCCATCCCGTAACTTTGAATACTTTATTCAGTCCACGGGGGTTACGACAAGAAGGTTCCCAATTACGACAAGAAGGTTCCCGAGTTTGAAAAGAAGGTTCCCGAGTCCGACAAGAAATACCTGAAGAAGTTCGGAGGGCACATCGGCCGAAACGTTGTACAGATAACAAGAAATATAAGGAGAATAGTCTGAATAATCCAGATAATACTAATTATCAAGCCTCATCTAAAAAAAATCAGAGAAATAAATAATTTTCTGTATTTCATATTAATGTTTAATTAATACCCGCATTTAAGAATGACCCAGATGAATTTATACTTGTCTAGCCCCTTAATTTGCGATCCCCCCATCGCACTTTATAAACAAAATTATGCCCTAATCTTACCAGCCCCATTTCTGAAACATTTCAAGGAGTCGCTCGTTCCGTTACGGTTATTATCGTAGGAGATGAACCCGGTGACCCTGGTTCAAATCATGGACTAGTCTATTTGTATTTCGCATAGCGCTAATGCCCTTGGGAAAGGCATGAATCGAAACAGTCATACCAACCACCCAGTTATGGGGAAATAGTAGGAAAAAAACTCATATCAGACTGGTTGTGATAGATAGAAAAATAGATAGATAGATAGATATATAGATAGATAGATAGATATGAACAGACTTAGATTGATATAGATAGATAAATAGATGTGAACAGACTGAGAGAGAGAGAGAGAGAGAGAGAGAGAGGGAGAGAGAGAGAGAGAGAGAGAGAGAAGAGAGAGAGAGAGGAGAGAGAGAGAGAGAGAGAGAGGTGAAGAGGAGAGAGAGGGGCGGGGGCAAGGGGTTATAGATATATAAACATAATCAGACTAGGATAGATAGAAGATAGATAGATAGATCATTATGGACAGACTTAGATAGATATAGATAGATAAATAGATTGTGAACAGACTGGAGAGAGAGAGAGAGAGACGAGAGAGAGAGAGAGAGAGAGAGAGAGAGAGAGAGAAGAGAGAGAGGAGAGAGAGAGGTGAAGAGAGAGAGGGGGGGCAAGGGTTATAGATATATAAACAATAATCAGACTAGGATAGATAGATAGATAGATAGATAGATATGGACAGACTTAGATAGATATAGATAGATAAATAATGTGAACAGACTGAGAGAGAGAGAGAGAGAGAGAGAGAGAGAGAGAGAGGAGAGAGAGAGAGAGAAGGGTGAAGAGAGAGAAGATAGAGAGAGAGAGAGGGCAAGGGGTTATAGATATATAAACATAATCAGACTAGGATAGATAGATAGATAGATAGATAGATAGATAGATATGGACATACTTAGATTGATAGATAAATAGACGTGAATTATACCCAGAGAGGAGAGAGGGCGAGAGAGAAGGAGAGAGAGGAGAGAGAGAGAGGAGAGAGAGAGAGAGAGAGAGTATATATATATATATATATATATATATATATAGAGAGAGAGAAGAGAGGGGGGGGGAGAAAGAGAGGAATCTAGGGGAGACATGTACAGACTGGGATAGATAGATGGATGGATAGATATGAAAATAATGAGATAGACAGATAGATAGATAGCACAGACTGGGATATAGATAGATAGATTAGATAGATAGCATCATATTGATGGACTAAACTTGTTTAGCTTATGTTAACTTACATGTACTATTCACAGGCCAAAATCATTTTTAGCCAGATCGGCAACAATGGAAACGAAATTACAACTTTTTTTCCCAACGGCTCAATAAACAAGAATAAAGATATGTAATCTTATGCTGCACCAGAAATGATGATACTCTCTCTCTCTCTCTCTCTCTTTCCCTTTCTCTTCACTTTTCCTCTCTCTCTACCTCTCATCCTCTCTCCTCTCTGGCTCTCTCCTCTCTCTCCTTCTCACACACACACACACACACACCCTCTTTCTCGCTCTTGTCTCCCTCTCTCACACACACACTCTCCTTTCTCACACCACACACGATCACACACACACACATTTCTCCATCTTTCTACACACACACGCGGCGCGCGCACTCTCTCTCTCTCTCTCTCACACAAACACACACACACACACACCCTCTCTGTCTGTCTTTCTCTCTCCATACACACACACGCACATATATACAGACACACAGTACACACACACTCTCTCTCTCTCTCTCACACACACTCTCTTCTTTCTCTCGCTCCACACACACACACACTCTCTCTCTCTTTCTCTCTCTCTCTCTCACAACACACACACACTTTCTCTCCTCTCTTCTCATACACACACACGCGCTCTCTCTCTTCTCTCCTTTCTCTCTCTATTTCTCTGCTCTCTCCTCTCCCTCTCTGTCTCTCTCTTCTCTCTTCCTCTCTCGACTGGCCTGTCTTGCCAAGTGGAGTGTTGCATGTCACAACTATTTAGTACCCGGGTCACGCACCACTCAGCCAACACAATGCTCTCCTCACCATTACGGGTCGCAATCCATGGGGCCAGTAGGGCTTTCTTACCCCTCCACGGAAGTGCAGTCGGCATATCATAACAGCCCCTGCGACAAGGTGGGTTTCGGTATAAGGTTAGCTTATTCAGAATGAAGTATATAATCTCTCTCCTCTCTCTCTCTCTCTCTCTCCTCTCTTCTCTCTCTCTCTCTCTCTCTCTCTCTCTCTCTGTTAAATTCGGGCCTTCAACTCATCATTTTTGTTATTAAATCAACCAAATCTTCCCGTCATTGCGTTTACTCTTTGCTAATATATTTAAAGATTAGCAGTACAAATCCAGTATATTCAAATATTTCCAATGCATTTCTATCGTGTAAGCAATAATTTCCAATGCCTTTTTTCTAGCAAAACTTTATTTGGGATGCATTTTTAATATTAAAAATCATTCCAGCATTTTTATAGAAAAAAATTATATCCAATTCAATTTTATAGTAAAATCATTTCCAATGCCTCTTTTTTTAATAGTAAAATCAATTTGCAACGTTAATATTTCGGTTAAAAATCATTTTGCCAAGACCGATTTTTATTTTAAAAGTCGATTTTTTCAATGCATTATGCCCAATTAATTTTATATAGTAAAAAAACCATTTGCCAATGGATTTTATAGCTGCGCAAAAAAACAATTTGCCAATTGCATTTTACAGTAAAAACATATTCATAATGTAATTTTATAACAAAATAATATAAAAAATGTAATGCTTAAAAGGACTTTACATTAAAAATGCCGGGAATTGATATATAATTTTAATATATAACAACATTGACAATAATTTTTACTTGACAAAAAGCATCGGACAATATTTTTTACTATCAAAATGCCATTGAAAATTGTGCGTCGCTCTATAAAAAGGCCATTTTTGAAAATGACTTTATTATAAAAATACATTGCCAAATATGATTTTTACTATAGAAAAAGTTATTGGAAATGATCTTATCACTATAAGATAGCCATGGGCCAAATAATTTACTTATAAAAATGCATTCGCTAAATGATTTTTACTATAGCAAAAAGCATGGAAATGATTCTTATATGGAATATAGCATGGCGCAATAATTTTATTATAAAAATACATTGCCAAATAATTTTTAACATAAAATGCCATTAGCGAGAGTGTAGCTGTGTTTCGCCCTTACACACCAAATGGTACACGCCCGCTACTAAGAAATAAGACGATATGAGACCACTAAAACAAGTCTCTAAATCCCATCGCCAGCTCTCGTTACGTAAGATCGATGTAAATATTTTGAAATTGTCTCCATGCGCTTACGTGCGACAACGCCAATTTGAAGCCGCCCTGGTTCGGCTAGCAGTCAGTACGAAGTCGTTATAGAAACAGTGACGCCAAATAAAATATATAACTATTATCCGAAAGTGGCCGCGTTTAGTTATGATTTTAGTGGCAGCTATAGTAGTAATATTTAGTTACAGTGCTGGTAACGTCAGGAGGCCAGGAGTAGCCGAGAGGGCGGTTATTGCCGTAGATAAACAAGCGTAGATGCTCCTAATTTGGTAATTATTGAAAGCAGAACCAATTATTGACGTTCCAAGCATTCGCGCGAGTTATCCAATGAGTTGGAAAGCAAGAAAGTCCGCAAAAAGATAGGATTGCTCTAATGAGACAGAACTATGAACAGGAATTGGTATTGATATGGAATACGGAGCAGTATTTAGATTGATGACTCGATTAAGCGGGATAACACGGAGCGCGTCCACTGCCGCAACAGATAGAATGCAATAGTTAGCATAAATAGATTAGATTAGATAGTTTATGCGATAGATATTATATAGACTGATAGCGTTTAGACAAAGATATGATAGATGAGATAGATAGCATTAATAGTTAGCCATTGCATAGATTGGATGTCTACAGACTGTGGATAGATAGAGTAGAGTAGATAGCCGGTAGAGTTAGATGATATACAGACTGTCAGGTGTAGAAAGATAGATAATATGGCATAGCATAGCATTAAATAGTTAGATGATGATAGATATCTAAGAACCTGCTGATAGCATAGATAGAGAGGATAGATAGATAGCATAGATGTATGACGTATAGACTGTGCGCTAGAAATGCATAGATAGATAGATAGAGTAGATAGATTAATAGCTTAGAATTTCGCCATAGATAGATATCTACAGACTGCTGATAGATAGATAGATAGATAGATAGATAGTATTAATATTAGATTGATAGCATAATAAGTCTACAGACTGGAAGAAGCATAATACATTAATAGCTTTAGATTGATTAGATAGCTACCAGACTTGTAGTAGGATTGTTGATACGCATTAGATATATTACAGACTGGCTTCTCCTTTATTGCTAGCCTAGCTAGCTAGATTGCAGATTGAAGATATGTACAGACTGTGGAGTATAATAGATTATAGTATATATATATTAGGGATTATTTATATATGGGATCGAGACGAGCGGCCATACATGTCTGACATACTGATCAGTGTACTCTGTCATCTGATACTTGTCTTGAAATAAGTTGAATGATTATAATGAACAGACTTTGAATAGAATAGCCATAAGTGCCGACATTACTGAGGATAATAGAATAGCAATTAGATAGATAGATGAAACAAATAAAAAGTAGCCTTTTATTCATTCGATAGGAACAATCTTTACTTGCGCGCTATATATTTATGAGTATGGGTAATAATGTATATATAATATATATAATAAATCTCTTTTATAGTATATAAGAGAGAGAGAGAGTGAGACGAAGAGAGATGAGAGAGCTAGGAGGGATGGCTTAGAGAATAGAAAGAGGCCAGAGAGAGATGAGTGGAACAGAGAGATAGGTGCAGACGAAAATTTGGCGAGAGAGTGGAGAGGAGAGAGAGAGAGAGAGAGCAGAGAGAGCGGAGAGATGGACGAGTGGGAGGAGATGATGAGAGAGAGAGAGAGAGAGGTGCGAGCTAGATGAGACTGTTAGTGGCGAAGCTTGCGCAGTATGCCTTCGTGGATTAGGCGTTGTGTGGATGTGTGTGCTATGTTTTTTGCGTTATACATGTGTCTCACTCACAACACACACCCGACCTGCCCTGTATATTCAGGGGGTGGTCGTGGAGGTGTTAGACAACTCGTATCGCTGTATAACTGATTGAATCATTCGCCTCAAATAATGAAAGTTCATGGCTTTTTAGATTTATTCGTTAGGTTCACGTTTCATTGTATCCCACATCAACTAAACTGCTATCTTGTTTGAGTAGAAATGATTTCAGGATTAATCTTAATGGCATTGATCACCCATTAAGGGCGTTATTTTAAGTCTTTGCGATGGTATTATATGTTTTTTTTGTAGGAACGCTCCTGCGTTAATGGTTTAAAGTCAGGGAAATGGACTCGTCGCCCGCAGTTCAAATCCTGGACGTGCCAATTGCCATTGTTCACTTAGCGCTAATACCCTGGGAAAAGTCATGCAATTCGTACTCTCCCCTCCAAGGTGTGTGGGCCGCTAAATAGCAGCGAGACGGGATCCCTATGTAAACTAATGGTCTAATTGTAACCAGTCTAGCGAGAAGCAAAACTCTGAATTCAAACCTGGCTTGCACTGCGCCTTAAGAAATTGACTTGTGCTTTATATTCCTGGGCTCGTTAGTTAAATATATACATATTTTGTTTTTTCTATTGCATAAATCAATTTTGTAAATCTTTTTTAGTTTGCTCAGCGACGCGTATTAGATTTTGTGCGCTGAGGCGCGGCATAGCTTCAGACTGAGCAAGACAAATTACAAACTCTGCGCATACCGAAAAAAAAAAGAAAGAATAAAAAAATAGAAAAAAAAAAAAAACAAAGAGGACGCAGACCCCTTAAAAGTCCATCATCCTAGTAATTGCTTAATTCATATACAGGGATCTTCCTTTCTTAGTCCTCTTCTATTCTCCATCATCTTTACTTTACCCTCAAACCCTCTTCCTTCCTACAGACAAAAGTACTCTTAATTTTGAAGTGGGTGAGTACGCTGCGGGTTGCAATTCAGAGTTTTTCTCTTTCTAGACTGGTTACTAACCAAGTGGGAAGTCATATCTTCTTCCTTCAGACAAACGTGACATCTTGAACCCAGCTCTACCTACAATTGCGCTCTTTTACCTCAGCCGGAGGGTCTGAGATTATGCGATTATAAATTAATTAATGCCTATTCAAGAGCATTGTGCCTATTAACTGTGAACGCAAATAGAGGTGAGTGCGCAATTTCCTTCTGATGTGTCCGTTGTAGCATTCTGGCGTGTATTGGATCTGTGTCGGCATCCTC
>CM042167.1:22329402-22341644 GCA_023376005.1 Doryteuthis pealeii | reverse complement strand
CAACTAGGGGAAAAGGAAGATTTTTTTTGGAGGTTATAAGGAAATTTAACCCGCAACATTTTTTTTTTTTAAGTAGTGGGGGCATTGGTGTGGCATTTTAGAGTTTTTTCTTCTTCTTTGACTCGTTGCCAATACACGTTTAACACACACACACACACACATCACACAACACACCACACACACACCACATCAATCTACTATTTATCCATAGCTGAGGGGAGAATATTTGGATTAATATTTTTCTCGCAATTGGTGAAAATCAATCACTTGATCAGGATTTGAACTTGAATGGCACCGAGTCATTTCCTAAGACGTCTGGGTGGGTGGTGAAAATTCTGCACTAAAGAGTTAATTGTAAATTCAGAATTAAAAAAAACTTAATTGTTTATATTTAAAAACGTAGAAGACCTGTGGATATACCACAGTATGATTAATTTATTATCCATACGTTTGTATGTTTACTTAAGAGCTATTGTAAATAGTTTCAATTGTAATAAAAAGTATAATAATTTTGATTTAATCTCTCTCTCTCTTCTTTTCTCTCTTCTCTCTGTTTTTTCTTTCCTTTTTTTCATATTTTCATATGATTGAAACAGATTAGTTTTCCCCTCTCTCTATCTTTCCCTACTCTCTCTCTTCTCTCTCTTTCTCTCTCTCTCTCTTCTCTCTCCTCTCTTTTTTCTATCTTATATTTTTGTGTAGCATGTCCTTTTCTTCCTTTCTTTATGATAAAAAAGGAATGATCCATTTATTTAGCTGAGGTGTCGAAATTCGCAGAAAATAAGCATTCGGTGGATAAACCACAGGTAATGAGGATTTTATTTTTGCATTTTTTTTGGGCGATTTTGATTTTTAACCGGAGGTGGTTTGCAAGATGAAAAACGCTCGTAATTTTAATGAGTTGCAGTTTCATATTGCATTAATCAGCTCTGTAGGATATGAATGCGTGCGGAAGACTGCCCGGGCGATGACCGATAGAGACCGATATATATATATATATATATATATAGAGAGAGAGAGAGAGAGAGAGAGAAGGAGGGAGAGGAGAGAGAGAGAGAGAGGGAAAAGAGAGAGAGAAGAGAGAGAGAGAGAGAATCATCGTTGCTGGTTCTCACGACTTGATGATGATGATGATGATATGATGATGATATATAATTTTCAATCAGATATAAAAGTGACAAAAAATAAAGATGGTGCCCGTTGAATAATGGTTGCCGTGAATTGTTTTTCTTTGTACCGTGTGCCTGTTGTCTGCTTGTTGCTCGTGTGTGTGTGTGTGTGTGTGTGTGTTGTATTGAGAGAGAGAGAGACAGAGAGAGAGAGAGAGAGATAGAGAGGGGGGACGGGGAGAGAGAGGGGGTGTTGAAGATTCCTTTTCTTTAGGTAGGTGTCAGTGTCTGTGTGTGTGAGAGAGAAGAGAGGGGGAGAGACATAGAGAGAGAGAGAGGAGGGTGTGTGAAGAGAGAGGAGAAAGAGGGGGATTGGAGACTTATGTCCTTAACGACACGTTGTTTCTTGAAGTAAGCTGGAGTGTAATTTTTTACTCTGAGTGTGTGGTTGGGTGGGTAGCAGAGAGAGAGAGAGAGAGAGAGAGAGAGAGAGAGAGAGAGAGAGAGAGAGAGAGAGAGAGAGAGAGAGAGAGAGCAATCTTTGTTTCACCTAAGTTTCTCTAATAAACCTTATAATATAGTAAAATAATAGGAAGTTCATATTTTAAGATAATACTACTTGAAATAAGATGCTGTTAAAATTAACGATCATATATTAATGCTAATATATGAATAATAAGATTTGAGATTAATTTGAGATTAGCATATTTCCCGCCATTTTTATGGCAGATTCGTGATCTTTCCCGCCCTTTTGAATTAGTCTTCGTATTAACTTGTTCGTTCTACCATCTGGTTCTAAACTAGTCCGTGCGTGTTGTGAATAATATTTAAAACTACTTGTTGCATGCCTGGGCATTTATCTATAACACTTCTATGACTCGATTTCCTCACATAATCAACTGATAAATTGCAATCCTAAGGGAGGATCAAAGTGTAGTATCTGTTCTAGATTCTATGCTTTGAAACTTACCTTCCCCACCCGGGGGGTCCAGTGTGTTTCGGCCACTGGACCGGTAAAGTACAAATGATAGCGTCGATTTCATGGGGCCATCCCTCAGGCAATACCTACCCCCTTGGGGGCAGGGCTGGTTTTATTGCCTAGCGCCTGAGGCACCTCCTTGAGGGGGAATGCCAAACGGATCGACGCAATTTTTGTTCTTTCCTTCCTTCGTTTTGTGGGTGGGCCCACATTAAAACGAGGCCTTGTGCCCAGCCCATACATGTGGGGTATGAGGCAAATACCCTTACCTTTTATACCCGGCCTTGGTTGGGGGTCCAGTGTGCTTCGGCCAATGGACCGGTAAAGTACAATTATTAGCGTCGATCCCAGGGGGCTATCCTCCCAGGCAATACCTGCCCCCTTGGGGGCAGGGCTGGGTTTATTGCCCAGCGCCTGAGGCGCCCCTCTTGAGGGGAAATGCCGAGGGGATCGATGTAATTTTTGTTCTTTCCCACCCATGAGCTTCGGCTTATGGGTGGGCCCACATTAAAACGAGGCCTTGTGCCCAGTCCATACAAGTGGGGTATAAGACAAGTATTCTCTTCTATGACTCGATTTCCTCACATAATCAACTGATAAATTGCAGTCCTAAGGGAGGATCAAAGTGTAGTATCTCTTCCAGATTCTATGCTTTGAAACTTACCTTTTATACCCGGCCTCGGCTGGGGGGTCCAGTGTGCTTCGGCCTCTGGACCGGTAGAGTACAATTATTAGCGTCGATCCCAGGGAGCTATCCCCCAGGCAATACCTGCCTCCTTGGGGGCAGGGCTGGGTTTATTACCCAGCGCCTGAGGCGCCCGTCTTGAGGGAGAATGCCGAAGGGATCGACGCAATTTTTGTTCTTGAGCTTCGGCTTATGGGTGGACCCACGTTAAAACGAGGCCTTGTGCCCAGCCCATACAAGTGGGGTATGAGACAAATACCCTTACTAAGATCTATCTACTTTTGTTAAAAAAAATTTATACATATCTCAAACTCACTCACTGGTCTCGTAACCCGGTTTGGTCGTGCCCCGTCCGATCAATTGGCTGGTCACGTCAAGCTTTACGCAAAGAACTATCAATATTTCTCTGAATTTTCACTGAATTTTTAAGATGTGTCTTGATAATTAGTATTATTTGTATTATTCGGACTATTGTCCTCATCTTCATTGTTATCTGTGCAACGTTTCGGCCGATGTGCCATCCGGCCTTATTCAGGTAGTTCTCGTCGGACCCGGAAACCTTCTCGGACTCTGGAACCTTCTTGTAATCGGGAACCTTCGTGGACTGAATAAAGGGTTAGGTTAAAAGTTCCGTGATGGCTCCCGATTACAAGAAGGTTGCCGATTACAAGAAGGTTCCCGAGTCCGATAAGAAATACCTGAAAAAGGCCAGAGGGTACATCGTCCGAAACATTGTACATATAACAATGAAGATGAGGACAATAGTCCGAATAATACAAATAATACTAATTATCAACATAGGACATTTCCCCTTAAACAATTATGTATAAACTTCTTTTTACTCTTTTTTATTTCTATATTTCTACTCGATAAAGTTTGCCACTCTGTCAGCTGCGCCAGAAGAATACACCAACTGCCCCTCTGCAGAAGTTAAAGAGCCCAGTCTGCCCCTGTACTTACCCATAACTGGAGGGAGAATAGTTGGATTTATACCTTTCCTAAAGATTAATTTATTGAATAAAACATATTATAAAAATTTAGTTTAGTGGCCTTCAATAGTAAGTATATCTAAGTATTTTTCAACAGTTTCTTTTATTTACATTATCTATCTATACATATATAAAGGGCAGTTTGTGCGTATGTATGTCCGGAGGAAACTATGAAAATAAAACAATTAACAACAAAGTTCATTATCACTAGAGCTTTTGTGCAAAAATAATAAAGATTTTATCTATATTTGGGGAAAAAGATTCTGACATCCCACCAGGTCTTTTTTTACGTGGGGATTTTTATGGGGCATCGAGTAAGGATCCAACTCGCGATTATTAGTAATAATGGATCTGCGAGACTAATCTTTTTATCGTCCCCTTCTACCCAGGCGATACCGGGTAGCCGGTTCTAGTACATATATAAAGAGCAGTTTGTGTGTATGTATGTATGGGTGTATGTCTGGAGGAAGCTATAAAAAATAAACAATGACGAAGTAAATATATATACACATTCACTATCACCAGATGTTGCTTTTTAAGCAAAAATAATGCAGATTTGATTTATCTTCGTGAAGATAATTAGAAAATAAAATTCCGACAGCATGGATTTTTTTCTTTTTGCATTTATTATTTTAAATAGTCGACCCTTATTTTTCTTTTCTGGGTGTTTCGGATCAACGCAAGGTCTTTTTACGTATGGATTTTAATGGGGTATCCTGCGAGGATCCAACTCGCAATTCAACAATAATGAATCTGTTACACTACCTTTTTACTCCCCTCTACCCGGGCGACGCCGGGTAGGCGCTTCTAGTACAAATATATAGGCCATACGATTGTCATCTATCAATATAGTCTCTTATTATAATGGAGATTCGCTGTCTGTCTGTAACCAAACTATGTCACTGCTAACATCACAATACACTCAGGAATTGCGTAGGTTTATCAATGAGCATTCAATTTATAGTCAAAATCATTAATACATAGAATAAATCTAGTTTATCAACAATGTCGCTAGGCAAATCTGAGTTACATGTTTAAATGTTTAAAATCCTGCAATTTGTCTTACACATAACTAAGAAATAAAAGTTTTAAATAATATATGGTGTGGTTGATTTGCATACTGGTTTTAACAAAACCGGGTTCAATAAATAATTACTTGGTGTTATTGATCTCTAATATTAGTGTTTTATTCTCCAACGGATTAAAATCAATCCTATGAATTATTTTCTATAGAAACCCATAATCAAAATAAGTGTAATCTTTTTATATGCGTTCTTATTTAATTTCGTTAGTCTTTCTAATTTTATATATTTCATTACATTAAAACATAAATACTGATGCCCAGAGTGCGCATATTCTTGATATTATTAATAACATAGTTCGCCATCTATTTATCTATCTATACATATATAAAGGGCAGTTGTGTGTATCTGTATGTCCGGAGGAAACTTCGAAAATAAAAAAAATTAACGACTAAGTAAATATATATACAAATTAGATATCACCAGGGCTTGATTTTTGAGCAAAAATAATGGAGATTTGATTTATATTGTCGAATACATTTAAAAATTAAATAACATTATGAAATAACGTTAAAATTCTACGCGGTCATTTTCGGCGTTTTATAATTCTTATGTGTCATCCTGCGAGGATCGAATTCGCTATTCTGTAGTAATAGATCTGCAAACGATTATTAAACCATGTTTTTTTATCCTCTACCCAGGCTTCGCCGGGTAGCCGTTTCTAGTATTTATATAAATGGAATTAGAGTCGGTATAATATTAATCTTTTAATCTAGTCTGTATAATGTACTTTGATCTTCGACAATGCTGAAAAAATTATCAATAATAAATTGTTAAAAGACGCCATTACGCCGACCACAAAGAATGCTGTTTTTACAAAAGATTCTAGGATTTATCAGAATTATAAATAGGGAGGTGTGCGGTATAATGATTATCGACGTAGGAAATGTATTCGTCGACACGAGTTCAAATCATTGACGAGGCTATTTGCATTTCACAGAGTTCTAATACCTTTTGGAAAGGTATGAATCCAACTAACCTTCTCCAGCCATCAGTAAAATATTAGGGCAGACTGGTTTCCTTTAATCGTATATGCATACACACACACACACACACACACACACACACACACACACACATATATATATATATTATATATATATATATATATATATATATATATAAAGTGTTTGTTATGGGATCAAAGGGAGAAAATTAAGTATTTAATAAAAAGAAGGTCCGATAATGGATCATGTTTTTTGTTTTTTTAAATTTTTCATTATTTGAGCATGAGCGACACGTGTTTCAGATCTCTCTGATATCTTCTTCAGACTTTAATTATCCACATTCTATGTCCTAATATAAATATGTTCACACACACACACACACAACACACACACACATATATATATATATATATATATAATATATTAAATATTCGTATCTTTCCTCCCCTACTGGTCTGGTGGAGTCGCAGAGATGCTTAATTTGTAACATCCATGCGTTTGCAGGTGTGTGTGTGTGTGCTTGTGTTTGGCAGATTTTATATTATCTTATTTTTATCGTTTTTGTAATTTGTAGCTTACAGATGTTTATGTGTAGGGGATTCAAATTAACAGAAAAAATAACTAGAGCAACTACTAACCCCCAAAAAAACAGAACAACGTGCAACACCTAGCATTAAAAAAAACAAAACATAATACATTTTGCGGACCTTCTTTTTTTATAATATATATACATATATATTGATAACATAGTATGATATATTTATAAATAGTGTTCAATATCATTGATAGACCATGTATATCTAAGTTAGGGTAGCGTGGACATGAGGTCAACGACTCTTGGTAACTGATAGTTTCTCCAATTTACAAACAAAGCATCTGTTTTTGTTTTTGCTTATATATATATATATATATATATAGTAGAATCTTCTACCTACCTCATATATATATATATTCCCAATATATATATATATATATATATATATATATATATATATATATATAGGGAATTTGTTTTAGTCTTTGGATTCATTTTGGTCCTTTATTAAATAGTTTGATTTTCTCTGGGAAGGTCATTATGGCTAATTTTTGTTCTAGACAAAGTTGCAGTGTCTATTTAGTTATATGCTGATGCTATTTTCCTTTATTTTCCAGGGTTATTTCTGGTGTGTTTTTGTTTGAATTTTCAGTTTTCAAAAATGTGTCTGGACAGTGTTCCGCTATGTTTTTTATTTCCTATAGTTAATGATGATGCGTATGTACGTAGCATCCGATACCTTCAGTAACATATAATTATAAGTATAATTTCATTCAGATTTTATTCAGATTTTATAGTGACTTGGTATACTAGGCTAGTTTGGTGACAATTTCCGTTTAAAAGGACATTTGGTGTTTGATTTTGCAATTACAGGTGGGATATTTTTGTTGCTTGTAGTGTGTTATATATTTTTTATTGTGCTTTTTAAAGAAATTATTTGTATCACACACACACACACACACACACCACACACACACACACACACACACACACCACACACATATATATATATATATTTATATGGAGTAATTAAGAAAATGTTAACACTTTTATGAGAGTAAATTTATGATATAATTTGAATAAGTCTCCACATGTCCATCATCATTGATAAAACATCCTCAGAATGAAAAAAAATTATATTTCTATGTGTCATATCCCCAGATGTTAGGAATAACACAATATAACAAAGCAGTTAAATATATTTTTAAGATATAACAATATTTGTTCTTATTTTCTCACCAACCAGGAAAACAGTAGGATGGGTTGGATAAACAATTAACTGTCAACAAGTTGTGTATTCATCAAGCAGCCATCTTATTGTCTGATACTACACTTTTTTCAGTGAAGAGTCAATAGTTTGTTAGGGGAGATAACTCACCCCGAACACAAATGGTATTTACCCAACCCGTTCGCCACGGATAAGATGGTGGCATAAGCTCGCAAGTATGGGGCATCCCGCAAGGATCAAACTCGCTATTCAGTTGTAATGGATATACGAGAATAGCTTGCTAACCATTATACCGTGATGGGACGCTCAATTTCTATGAGAGTATTTTTTTTTAAAAGCCCTGCAAATTGGTTTTAGTAAATTGATTGGTTGGATTTTACGGCATTTCAACCCTTGCTGGGTAATTTTATGTCGATGATTTTGAATTATTTATTCTTGATGGGGATTGAATTTTTTTTAAAACTCAGTTTAAAAAAAAATTCTATTTAACCCATAGGTGGGACCTAACAGAGACTACCACTCCGGTCAGCGTGGACCTTGGAGCAATGACGATGTAGGGTACCTAACTCCTCAGAGCTCAAAAATTGGAACTTCACCATTAGATGCAGTTTAACGTCATACCTAGGACAACGGTTTTTAGTAAAATAAAAGTTTCATTTTCAAGTTTTCGGCTTAAAGGCGTAAAAGGTGGGGTTCGAACCTAGGCAGCTACGCTACAGGCTCTCTGATATACCGAAATGACACACTAACCGAAAGTGATCCATAGGAACGCAATAGAAAAATTAATTCGTCCCTGAACATAAAACTCGATAAAAAACACATTGAGTTGAATAAACATGAACAATGAGAATGTAAATACCCAATCGTTATCTTCCTACTCACGAAAGATATTATTGCTGTCTATTGGTTAGAAATAAAGCCAAGACAGACGGTGTAAAAATAAACGCTGACGGCCATTTTAGCTTAATATGTGTCCGCCATTTTGATAACTCGCGCTGATCCGAAATACTTGAGCGCCGCGCAAATATACGATAATATAATTTAATAGCCATTGGCCATTTTGCATTTGCGTTTATGCAAATGAGAAAGAGATAAGTGTCTAATCATGAATCAGCTTATATAAAAGACATTAAAAAATAAATTGGGTTTTAAAAACAATTGTCGTGGTCAAATTGGACTGATTTCAGCTTTCGTTTGAATGCCTCGTACAGCAATGGAGAGCTCCTTAGATATTGGGCAATTTCATGTCAACCATCTAGAAAAAAAGTAAAATTGTCACCACCACCCCCTTAATTTTTTGCTGAAATTTTGTACCAGTGTTGACTTTGTTAAAGTTAGAGACAATCCCGAAATTTGAGCTTCCAATTCTAAAATTGGCGGAGTTATGTCGATTTTTTAGCCCTCCAAATTTGGTGGGGTTTCTAGAGCTTTCCTTCTAAAAATTGGTTCATAAAAGCATTTTTGCCCGAAAAAGTCAGAAGGTTAACTAATTTTAAGTTATTTTAAGATTTTTAATTTTTTCATAGCAAGATCAATATCCCGATGTGGCACTGTAACTATGACAAAGATTTTTTTATTATTATTTAATTACCCTGTTGTAATGTTTAGCAAGCTAGTCTTGCAAATCCATTACTACTTATTAGTAACATTCTGTTAACTTTTATTAATAGATGTCACTTGACTTTCAGTTAAGATTTTAACAGTCTGTCACTGCCTCAGTCTCTCTCTGTTGTAATTCGAGTATCAGAGTTAACAGAGAAATAACAGGAAGAAACAAAACCAGTATTAAGGATAGGGGAAAAGGTTTACTAAGAAATGATACGTGATTTACAGAGTGATTAGCAATTGCAAGGTTGGATTAACAACTCCCATGAGATCTCGTTGTTTCTCTCTCATTTGAGCTTTTGTCAAACATCAATTATCTCTCTCTCTCTCTCTCTTTATCTCTCTCTCTCTCTCACTCTCGTCTCTCACTTCTCTCTCTCTATCTATCTATCTATCTTTTCTCTTCTCTCTCTCTCTCTCTCTCTCTCTCTCTCTCTCTCTCTTTCTCTATTTGTTTTTTTTTGTTTTGCTTTACGGCATATCAACCTCGGTGGGTCATTTAATGCCAACAAAGTTTTGAAATAAGTTAATTCTTAATAGATACTCAATTTCTTTTATAAACATTTTTCTATTTAACCCATAGATTGGGCTCTAACAGGTACTACCACCCAGAGTGGACCAGAGAGCAATGGTGATGAAGGGGTGCTCCACATTCCCCAAACCTCCAGAACTGAAACCTCACCATCAGATTTAACGTTATTCCCAGGATTGGAGCTATCATATGGGTGCTAGGGCTTGACGTGACCAGTCGATTGATCGGTGGGGGCCTCTCCGATCGCCAGTCTAGCCTAAGTAAGGGCTTAAGTGGAATTTTTCAACCACCAGGATCCCATCATCAGGCATCACGTGTCGCCACTAACGGCCAACAAGTAGCCCCATTGTGTGTGTGTGTGTGTGTGTGGGGGGTCTTACCCCTCTACCGATGTGTAGTCGGCGTGTTCTACAGCACCACCGACAGAGCGGTTCTCTCTGTTGAGACTCATAGTATCAGAGTTAACAGAAATACAGGAAGAAAAACAACGAGTGTTAAGGATAGGAGAAAAGGTTTACTACGCAAAGATACAAGGTGAACAGAGTAATTAACGAATCCCATGAGACCTTGTTGTTTCTCTCATCCGAGGTTTCGTCAGACATCAATTCTCTCTCTCTCTCTCTCAAAATTACAAAATTTATGGGTTCTATTTTTTCTGGGTAACCGGTATACAGGGTGACCCAGAAAAAACAGAACCCAAATTATTTATTCATTTTCCCATTAAACTAACCCTAAACCCCAACCCTAATCCTAACTCTAACCCTAACCCTATGTATGTATGTATGTATGTATGTATCTATCTATCTATCCATCCATCTCATTCTATTTTTATCTATCTCAGTATTTTCATTATCAATCTCAGTATATTCACTACCTCAGAGTGTTCGTATCTCTCTCTCTCTCTCCTCCTCTCTCTCTCTCTCTCTCTCTCTCTTTCTGTGTGTGTGTGTGTCTGTCTGTTGTTACTCGATTATCAGAGTCAACAAAGATGTAGTAGGAAGAAAGACAAAGAGTGTTAAGGATAGGGGAAAAGCTTACTAAGCAAAGATACAAGGTAAACAGGATAATTAACAAGTCCCATGGGATCTAGTTGTTTCTCTCTTCAAGAGTTTTCGTCGGATATCACCCCCCCCCCCCATCTCTGTTTGCCTTCACCTATAGTCGAGAACAGTGTGGGTTTGTTGAAAATGACGGAGAAATGGTTTTGTCTCCTTCTAAAACCGCCATAGCCTGTCCTACCCTCTCTTCCGTCTCCGTTGATCCAAGCTCGCACGGGCTGTCCCGCCATGCAAATTGTCACCCACCCACCGGAAATCCTAATCATGAAACGTCATATTGTCGCTATCGATTAGCCTAATTCGATAATCGATATTTTTAAGACACGATTATCTCCCTTCTTATTTTCTCTCTCTTCCTTTTAATAAAAGTCTTAATTAATCAATATTCTTAATCAAATATCTAATGATTTGCAATCGAAGAGACTGGTGTCTATAAATAATGTCTGTAACCGAAACTATGTCACTACTTACGTCAGTCGTTTCTGGATTTTTTTTATCAATGAATATTTAATTTATAGTCAGTATCATTACTACATAAAAATATTAAAATCACTTAAGAGTCAAATTTTCAAGAAAATTTTGATATTCATTCACCTTTAGATGAATTCATGATTAAAATATTTTTCCTAAAATATATTAAGGGAAATTTATTTCATTTTATGAAATACAACCAAAATATATTTTACTCGGTGCAAAAATGAAAACATTGTTTTTCGCTCATAATTTTCATTATTTTTCCAAGCTGTTATGTCGAATACAGCCACCCATACATTTAAATCTAAAATTGTCAAAGAGAGATAATATGAGCATTATTTGAAATGAACCTAATTGTTATTAAGAACACATTTTATGATATTTTCGGGTTAAAACATGCAGTTGTATTGATTCGAACAAATTCGTATTTTCAGTGTAGATTTTCGGTGAAATAAAAATGGCTTACCAAATCAGACAAGGGGAGGTTACTCTCATTTATGTAGCTAATGTTCAGATTACCCTGTCTATCTCTGTTATATACCCCTATTGTATCTGGTATATAAATGGCGAGAGGAGGAAAGGTGTTGAGTTCTTACGTGGGTCTATTTCGTCGACTGGCCATCTTCCTTTGGGTTGGTTTCTCCTTCTGGTCGACCAAACCAAACGGCTTCCTCAAAGTGAAACAAACAAGGGGAAGTTACTCTCATTTTTGTAGCTAATGTTCAGATTACCGTAATCTTTTACTCTTTTAATTATTTTTGTCACTCTTCTTTGTATGTCTTCCAATTTCAATATTACATTCCAATTTCCATGTCTAGACACCGGAGCTCTGGCCTGAGTGCAATATTTTTTATTTTACTGCTTCACCAACCGTCGTATTGAAATTTTATGTTATTATCTTCGGTCTTCACCGGTACCTGAGCCCCTAGGGGACAGTGGTCGAGTGTCACCGACACACAGCAGCAGCAGCCATCCCTAACATTATAGCCATGTGGTGAACTTTATAAAAAGCCATGACA
>CM042167.1:22311902-22324402 GCA_023376005.1 Doryteuthis pealeii | reverse complement strand
GACAACGGCAATTGAAGCCCGGTTCGTAGCAGCAGTACGAAGTCGTATAGAAACAGTGACGCAACATAAAAGTATATAACTATTATCCGAAGTGGCCGTAGTGATGATTTAGTGGCAGTAGTAGTAGTAATATTAGTTACAGTGGTGGTAATGGTCAGAGGAGGAGTAGGAGGAGGGGGGTTATTGGTAGATAACAAGGTAGATGTCCTAATTGGTAATTTATTGAAAGCAGAACCAATTATTGACGTTCCAAGGATTCGCGGAGTATCCAATGGAGTTGGAAAAGAAGAAAGTCCGAAAAAGATAGAGATTGCTCTAATGAGACAGATATGAAAAGGAATTGGATTGATATGGAATACGGACAGATTAGGATATGATCGATTAAGCGGATAACACGGAGGGTCCACTGGAACAGATAAATAGATAGATAGATAAATAGATAGATAGATAGATGGATAGATATGTATAGACTGTGGTAGAAAGATAGATAGATAGATAGATAGATTAATAGTTAGATTGATAGATAGATGTCTACAGACTGTGATAGATAGATAGATAGGTAGATAGATAGATATAGACTGTGGTAGAAAGATAGATAGATAGATAGATAGATTAATAGTTAGATTGATAGATAGATATCTACAGACTGTGATAGATAGATAGATAGATAGATAGATAGATAGATATGTATAGACTGTGGTAGAAAGATAGATAGATAGATAGATAGATAGATTAATAGTTAGATTGATAGATAGATATCTACAGACTGTGATAGATAGATAGATAGATAGATAGATTAATAATTAGATTGATAGATAGATATACAGACTGTGATAGATAGATAGATAGATTAATAGTTAGATTGATAGATATGTACAGACTGTAGTAGATTGGTTGATAGATAGATATATACAGACTGTTGTAGCTAGCTAGCTAGATTGATAGATTGATAGATATGTACAGACTGTTGTATATATATATATATATATATATATATATATATATGGAGAGGGGAAAAAGTTGTATACAGACTGATAGGTAAATATATATGAACAGACTTTGATAGATAGATATGGACATACTGATAGATAGATAGATAGATAGATAGATGAACAAATAAAATGTTTAGCTTTTATTTATTTTCATAGGAACAATCTTTACTTATATATATATATATATATATATATATATATATATATATATATATATAGAGAGAGAGAGAGAGAGAGAGAGAGAGAGCTAGAGGGGGTAGAAATAGAAAGAGAGAGAGATATGAACAGAGATAGTGAGACGGACTGGCGGAGAGAGAGAGAGAGAGAGAGAGAGAGAGAGAGAGAGAGAAGAGAGAGAGAGAGAGAGAGAGAGAGGTGGGGTAGAGAGACTGTTAGTCGAACTTGCATATGTTCGTATTAGGCTGTGTATGTGTGTGCTTATGTTTTTTGGGTATACATGTGTTCACTCACACACACACCCGTGCCTGTATATTCAGGGTGGTCGTGGAGGTTTAACAACTCGTATCGTATAACTGATTGAATCATTTCGTCAAAAAACAAATGAAAGTTCAACTTTTTAAGATTTATTCTTAATTCACGTTTCATTTATCCCACATCAACATAACTGCTATCTTTGTTGATAGATGTTTCAAAGATTAATCTTAATGGCATTTCAACCCATTAAGGGTTATTTTAAGTCTTGGAGGTTTTATATGTTTTCTTTTGTAGGAAGCGCCTGGTGTAATGGTTAAAGTCATGGGAAATGGACTCGTCGCCCCGAGTTCAAATCCTGGACGTGGTAATTGCATTTCACTTAGCGCTAATACCCTTGGGAAAGGTATGAATTCTACTCTCCCTCCAGGTATGGGTAAATAGCAGCGCAGACTGGGATCTTTAACTATGGCTAGGTAACCAGTCTAGGAGAAGGAAAACTCTGAATTCAAACCTGTTGAACTGCGCTTAAGAAATTGACCTTGTGTTATATCCTGCTCGTTAGTAAATATATACATATTTTTTTTCTATTGATAAATCAATTTTTTAAATTTTTTTATTTCTCATGCGCCTAATTTAATTTGTGTGCTGAGGCAACTTGAGGTTCCCCCCTAACAAGAAGGGCGCCCCCTTAAAAGTCATCATCCTCATCTTCCTTTCTATTCTCCATCATCTTTTTATTTACCCAACCCCTTCCCCTACAGACAAAAGACTAATTTTGAAGTGGAGTACAGCTGGGTTGAATTCAGAGTTTTTCTTCTTCTAGACTGGTTACCTAACCAAGACTACTGAACCCAGTCTACCCTACAATTTACCCATAGCCGAGGGTGGATTAATTAATGCCTATTCAAGAGCATTTGTATTAAGTGAACCGCAAATAGAGGTGAATTCCTTTATGGTTGTTTTGTTTTACGGCATAACCTTTTTCAGGTCATTTAATGTCGAATCAAATCATTTTTTATATTAAGTTGCTTACAGTATTTGTTGTTGTTGTTTAAATGGTCATCCATCTAAGTATTGAACAGGCTTATTATTGCTTAACTTCGGTGATCTAGCAGGAACCCATAAAATAGTTGCTTCGGGAGTCTCTCGTCTTCCATCCTAGCAAGATGTCCCACCCAGCGCATCTGACTACGTATTGTTACATAATTATTAGATTCCTAATATTTATGTACAGTAGTGTAGAAACCAAAATGGCTGTTATAAGTTCAGCCGGCGGCCTTGAAAGATTGAATGACAAGGCTTGACCTCAGTCCTGATCCTCCTTCCGGTGGATACCGTGAGAATCTGTGGAGAAGACCCTCTTCCGGTTTAGATTAGAAAGGGTTTTAGTCAGATCGACCAAAGACCACGACGGTGGTAAGTCGTGTTATGCACGCTCCGACTCAATCTGCGCAAGTAGTCTGGTAGGGATTTCAGAATGAAATATGATCTAAGTTAAATCTAAGTCTTGTGTAATTATCTGAAAAACTACCAATGACACAGAGCTTCTGATAAAGAGAAATCCCCAATGGAAGACCAGACACGAAGTCCCCAAGACGAAGTCCAGACGCTAGAAGAACAGTAGAAGAATAGAAGTAAGAAAGTAAGGAAAGAGAGTATACAACAGTAGGATGCACATTTCTATGCTGGACACATTGGTTTGTTGCAGGGCAATTGTGTAAGAGACAGCCATTGAACGTTTAAAATCCTCACCAAGGCTTTGAAGTATCGACGATACATAGTCCACGTCTCCGAAGAACAAAAGAGTATAGTGAAAACACGTCATTTTTCAATTCTAACTGATATTTCAGAATTCAGGGATCTATCTCTGCCAATATAAACGAATGATTGGTTTGGTTTGTTTTGTTTTACAGCATATCAACCTCAGTGGGTCATTTAATGCCGATAAAGTTTTGAAATAAATCAATTCTTAATGGATAATACAATTTTTTAATAAATACATTTTTCTATTTAACCCATAGATGGGACCCTAACAGGTACTACCACTCCGGGTCAGAGTGGACCAGAGAGCAATGGTGATGAAGGGGTGCTCCACATTCCCCAAACCTCCAAAACTGGAACCTCACCATCAGATAGAGTTTAACGTCATTCCCGGGACATGTAGACTCGCAGCCATCGCCTTCTAGCACCCATATGATAAAAAGGGGTTGGGGCTTGCCATAAGGGCAACAGGGTTGGGAAAATCATATAGGTGCTAGGGCTTGACGTGACCAGCCGATTGATCGGAGGGGGCCTCTCCGACCGCCCGTCTAGCCCAAGATAGGGCCAAAGTGGAGTATTGCAAGTCATGAACTGCTCATCCACCTGGGCTCTATCCTTAAGCATCACGGGTCGCCACCCACGGCCAACAGGTGGCCCCATTGGGGGAGTCTTACCCCTCTGCAGAGGTGTAGTCGGTGCATTCTAACGCCCCAGCCGACAGGGCGGATAAACGAATGAGTCAACCATATTCAATCTGGTCCCCGTGATGTAGATGTTGGGTTCCACATACTAATGACTGTCCTGTCGGCTGGTGGGGGTTAGAATATACTGACTGCACGTCTGCAGAGGGGTAAGACCCCAACCAATTGGACAACCTGCTGGTCGTGGGTGGTGCTGTCTATGATTTGCAATACGCCACTTTGGCCCCTTACTTAGACTAGACGGTCGGTCGGAGAGGCCCCCTCTTATTAATCGGCTGGTCACGTCAACCCCTAGTACCTATATGATTGTCCCAACCCTACTGCCATTATGACGAGCCCCAGCCCTTTTATCATATTTGTCCTAGAAGGCGGTAGCCGAGGGTCTTAATATCCTGGGTATGACGTTAAACTCTGATGATGAAATTCCAATTTTGGAGTTCTGCTGTGTTCTGTAAAGTACCCCTTCATCTCCATTACTCCTACGCCAACTCTGACCCGGAGTGGTAGTACCTGTTAGGGTACAATCTATGAGCTAAATATAAAATTATGAGATAAAAAATGTGTTTTTAAAAAATTTGGTTAAAAAAAAAACAAGGATAAATAAAACAAAACGTCAATAATGGTTGACATGCCGTAAAACCCAACCAATCAACCAACATACTGATGACCAGGTATTATATAATAAATGTATTTTTTAATTTTTATATAATTTAATGATTTGTTATTTAACAAGATGACCATTACTTTCTGTAATGAGACATTTGAGTTTTGATTTTGACCTTGTCCGACAAGAAATACCCGAAGAAGGCCGGAGGGCATATCGGCCGAAACGTTGTACAGATAACAATGAAGATGAGGACAATAGTCCGAATAATGCAGATAATACTAATCATCAAGCCTCATCTCAAACATTCAGAGAAATATTATCAAAATCAGTTCATTGGGATTTTATTTTGCTTTTAATATATACTTTGTATATACTTTTCTATTCATTTAAGTCTGTTTTTATTTTGACCAAATTATTTTAGTTTCTACAAAGCTGCAACGAGACTCAGTCATCACTTGAAAAGCATCACCCCGTAATGATGCAAATGACTTTACTTAGACTAGACGGGCGGTCGGAGAGGCCCCTCTTATTAATCGGCTGGTCACGTCAACCCCTTGTACTTATATACCGACTGCACGTAAAAGTCGTAAAATGTTTTTTTTTAGTTATGCTGCGGTCGAAAGGATCCTTACGTATAATCTTACAAAGTGTGATGTTTTCATGTTGACGGATTTGTTTCATTGGGTCATCCTAACTCTGAGTGGAGGATGTGTAGTGAAATGTAAGCTCTTACCTCTCAAACCAGGTGAGAGATTCTGTTGTATACCATGTAGCTAAGCTGATATTTTTTCTTAGTTCTTCAGGGCCTGGCCTCTATTGTTTGGGCAGTTTCTTCTAACTTCTGGTTTTGACTTCCTAACAGGTGTCTTAAGAGATGCCATGGTTGTTGTTGTTTTTTTTTTTTTGTGACAAACTCAAAACATCTATTTTATGAATCACATTTTTTAAAATCAATCTTAACCACCGCACCTTAACTATACGTGGCGAGCCCTGCTGGGTATGTCTTTACATTATGATGTCTAGCAGTCGACTGATTAAAAGCATTTCTCACAGTTGCCTCGCAACAGAAAGATGAGGTCAGAATAAGATTATTAAATGTCAATCAATCTAACTGTCCAGATTTGTATTTCTTGGTTGGTATTTCTTCTTAGTTCTTCATGGCCTTGTCTGGTCTTAAGGCGTCTTAAGAGATGCCATGGCTGTCGTTGTTTTTAGTGACAAAATCAAACATATATTTTTGTGAAACACATTTTTATTTAGTTTTCTTAAGACTTAGGATCCAATCATCAAGCGCGGGAGCCTATTTAATTGCGTCTTTACATCATGACGTCTAACAACCGACTGACTCCTTCCAACGGTTCAAACTCTGAACAGGAAGAGAAGGGTCAACTAAGGTTAAGTGTCTATTAAAATTTAACCGCCCAGATTTAAATTCAAATAATATCGTTTTGATTTGAATTCAAAACTATTTTCTACACTAACCATCCAAAACCGACGGTACGCCCATCAATATGTAGCAATTCGTTATTTCATGGTAGTTGGATTTGTTAAGTATCTGGTTGGCATCCTTAGTTCCAGATGTAATAAGTAAGTAAGCAAGCCAATAAGAATCCGGTGTTCTAGTATTCTTTGTAAGTCCGTCGTCCAAGAGAATCCAAGTGTCAATGACATAAGTTTAGAATGGGGCCTGTATTAATACACCAACATCAGCAGCAGCACTGCCAGTGATTGGACAATAGAAATCTTTCTCGGGTCACGTTGTAGTTGGCGAGTCTATATTTAGGAGTAGGCATCTATCACACGCCTTATATCTTAAAAAATTGCAACAGGATTTGCCTCTTTGAATTTCTTCGTTAAGGTGATGACGTGTGTAGGTTTCTTCGTCGTTGACCGTTTCTGCATCATGGGAGCCGATTACCTCATTGATGATTGACAAACACCAACACAAACGCAATATATTGGTTTTATTGAGCTTTTAAACTTCAATTACAAATAATCTCGACGTCTCTCCCAAATATGAGAGGTGTGTACGCCAACCACTTTCATTCATACCTTTGTTGTCAGTTGCCCTGTGTCTGCACCCGAGATACACCCGAGACGACGAAGTATCAGAAATTGGGTTATCTGCCCCTATTAGTTCCTGGAATCAGACACCAGGGGCAGACCCCTAAAATTCGACAGAACAGGCCCGACAGGCAAAGGGAATAGAACTAGCTGGCACTAGCAGACATAACAGAACCACAGCGACCTTACCAGACATAACAGAACCACAGCGACCTTACCGGACAACAGGACCACAGTGACCTCACCGGAAAACTTCGATACATTGCTATGACAAATACAACTAATATAAGTGTACTTTAACCTCTATACATTACCTAAATATATCCCGCCAGGAGAAACCCTCTGGCAACCCCTTAAAGACATTTACACAATTGTATACTCACACTGTTAACCCAATTATATACCTTATAATTGCCTTGTACCTTTCCTTCATAACAACAGTCTTAATAGTTTTACTTGTTTAGCTTTTATTTCTGTTAGAAGAAACCCAGAAGGCTCAACACAACCAACCGAAACATCTAGAAAAATAGAAGACGACAGAAATACGACATAAGAAGCAATAAGACTATATAATAATATTCGTCCTCCTTAAATTTATCATCTTTCAACATCCTCTGACGATTGACAAACACCAACGTAACGCGATATCTAGGTTTAATTGAGCTCTTAATATTCAATTACAAGTCATTTCGATGTCTCCCCCCCTCCAAATATGGGAAGGCTGACCCTTCTCTCACTCATACCTTCGTTGTCAATTATCCACAGATACAGTTGATACGATGAAGACACCAATAATTTTAACAACTAATTATTTGCCTGTTTTTTTTCTTACCACAAGGATTTACAAATAGGAATAGTATATTATATATATATATATATATATATATATATATATATATATATATATAATATATATATATATTCTAAACTCTGACAGTGTAAATAAAACTCCCACTTCTATAATTTGTAATTACACAATACAGACATTTGCTTGGAGAAAAAAAAATCATAAAAACAAGAAAAGACCAAATCATATGTACCACCTGAAAATAATCAGTCAGCACTATTTTAATGTCCAAAAGAAAAAATACCGCAAGAGTTGTCTAAGTTAAATATACTAAAGTGCTCAATACACTAAGTAGAGCCAATAAATAATAATAAAGTTACCCTAATGAGTCAGAGACTATCTACCTAAGTTTCTCCTAATGGATCATCAGGATAATTCTGACTGTTGATAGACTAGTATATATATATATATATATATATATATATATATTATACAACTCAACCAGCCGAGAAAGTTAGAAGAATAGAAGACGATAGAAATACGACATAAGTAATAAGTAAAAGTAAAGTCATCGGGTGGCCTAAAGTCGGTATCAGTCAGTCAACGAGGGAGTCTATCTCCTTTTCACTAGCGCTAGACCAAGGAGATTGCTTTTTAGCGTCTGAGGCGGAACGCCATACTTACCATCAGCTCATCACTTTACCGCACAGATCCTTGTGATACTCATACGCTGAGTTGGCGAGGGCCGATATCGAACCAGGAACCTTGAGGTTCCCAGCCGAACACTCTACCGACTGAGCTAAACCGGCCCTATTAAGAAGTAATAATAAGACTATATATTAATAATCGTGTTCCTTAATTGTTCGACCGTTATCATCTTGCAACACCCTCTGGTTAAAAATGAAACCGTCAAAATCGTCCAAAATGAAATGCAAGAATGTAAATCCTAATTATGTGGTGTTGCTTATCCGCCAAATTCTTATTTTTATGAGTGTCGTCACCTAAATAATGGACAATTCCGTTTTTATTATTAAGAAATAGAGGGGGGGGGGGGAGACATACTAAACAGAAAAAAATATATAATAAGAATGAAAGAGAGTAGGGGAAAGTTAAAGAGAGGAGGTGATCGTGCGGAAGTGATTACACTAGTCTGTTTCAATCGAACATAATAAAAAGAGAAAGAGAAGGAAAGGAAGAAGAAAAAAGAGTGAGAGAGTGTTAAATCAAGGTTATTATATGTTGTAAAGAGAAGTAACCCGCACGTATGCAAATGAGATACGTATTAAAGAGCAACAGTGGATTAGCTCAGGGTGATGCGAGTTGATCTCCAACCACGAACGTTGTTTCGTATTCTCAGATTGCAAACACACGTGCGACAACTTTCCAAGATAAGTAATCTTACCAAGAGACTTTTTTACCTTGCCGGCCGGAAGCCGTTTTATTTTGTTATTTGTATTATTTGTAATAAATTATTATTACAACCACTCAACCTTCTCGTTTATATATTTCCAATACATAACATTATACTTTTTACATGTTGAACTGTTTGACAATAGCTCTTAAGTAAACATATCAAACGTTGTAATGATTAGATTATCATACTGTGGTGTATCCACAGGTCCTGCTAGTATAACAAAAAGCCATAATCCCAAATTGCATAAGATATGGCCCATGTCCATGTTTATACCATTATCACAGACAGAAATCTAAGAAAAATTCGCCTAGAGAAATTACGTTAAATCCTCTACTAAAGGAAATTACACTTTGCCGCCAAATAAACAAAGGAATTGAATTTGATGGAGAAAAATACGAAAGAAAACTGAATTAAGAAATCCCCAAAAGAGAATAACAAAGCCCAACCCGTCGCATATGTTTCCACTTACAACTAAACGCAATCCAGAAATAGTTTGTGTTCGGGAGACAAAGCGTAATGAAGGTGAAGTTTTTTTTTATTTGTTGGGGGGGGGGTGTCGTAACTTGGGTGTTTGTTTCTTTGGCACTTTTCTGTGACTAGCAGTCCCAATCTGTCGTCGATTGTCCGGCTTCTTCCGGTTGAGGCTTGAATTTAAGACAATGACCACCCGATTGATACCCCTAACCCTTTGTCTTCCTGGTCTCTCTGTTTTTCACTCCATTTTTAGAAGCATAGTCTTTTCTTTTTCTGTTTTTGTTTTGCTATTTTCTGTTATTATTAACACAAGCAAAAATATGCGCCCTCCAGACACTATTATTTAAGTTTTAATATAACTAAATATTATATAGAATTAGAAAGACTAATGAAATTAAATACGAACACAAAAAAGATTACACTTGTTTTTATCTTATTCTAATTGATTTCAATATAAAATTATACATAGGATTGCTTTAATTACGTTTGAGAATAAAGCAATAATATTAGAAATCAATAACGCCAAGTAATTATTTATTAAACACGGTTTTGTTAAAACCGGTATGCAAATTATTCACACCTAATACTGTGTAAACATTTATTTCTTAATGATATATAACACACATCACAGGATTTTAAACATATTTATAATATAGGCTGTTTTATGGCAAATCTATCTCAGCTAGACCTTAATAGAGACATTGTTAATAGATATGAAATTTAAAAAAAATAGAGCAATAATAATAATAATAATAATAAACACATAAAATTCTCTGGAACTTTGAGATAAAAGACCAGACATGGTACCGATTAACAAGAGAAAGAGAACTTGTCAACTGGTAAATTTTGCTGTTCCAGCAGATCACAGGGTGAAGATGAAAGAAAATGAAAAGATAGATAAATACCTGAACCTTGCCAGAGAATTAAAAAATAAACTGTGGAATATGAGGGTGAAAGTGATACCAATTTTAAATGGTGCTCTTGGAATGGTCGCCAAAAGTTTAGAAAACAGACTAGAGGAATTGGAAATCAGAGGAAGGATTGTGACCATCAAGACAAAAACATTGTTAAGATCAGCATGAATACAAAGAAGAGTCCCGGAGACCTGAGGAGACTTGTCACCCAGACTCCAGTGAATTCCTGGCCTGAAAAACTCTCGTAATAATGATAATAGGAATGATTGGGTGGGAAAGGGGATCGACTGAGAATTGTGCAAGTAATTAAAATTTGGTCATGATGACAAATTGTATATGCACAAACCAGAATCTGTCCTTGAAAATGAGATGCATAAGATTAATTTACAAATGAATCAAATTTCGGCATTGATTAACCATTTGGGAGTTGATATGCTGTTAAACAAATAAATTAAACTATAAATATTTTTTGCACTAAGTCAACTTTGGTGCATATCTTCGTTACAGCCGGTAATGATTAAAACTTACTAGAAATAACAACAAGGCTAATCAGTTTTTTTCTTTTTCTGTGACCAGTGACCAATTAACGGTTCGATATGAAGTTGGGTTGTGCCCATCCCTGAACACTGAAATTAGCTTCAAACACGGATATATATAAACCTGTTTATTTGCCGTTGAATTTCAGACGTTGAAAAGGAGCGAAAATTTAATCTAGATCAGTGGTTTTGAACGCTTTGAAAACTCGTCGACTCGTTTTTATAAAGGGAACATTCTTACAGACCTCTATTTTTAGCATTTCGTTTTTGGGGCGGTATTTCGTTTTTAGAAGCTACAATAAGAAAACGTTTGACTTTTTAAAACAATTTTGTAGACAGCATTAATTTTTCTACAGAATTAATTTTTAGAAAGGACATTAAGCAATATTTGACTTTAAAAAACATTTTTTAGACTGAATCTATTTTTGAAATAGAATTTAGTTTTTGTACATCATTTAATTTTTTAGACAGCATTTAGTTTTTAGACAGCTATTAGTTTTTAGACAGAATTTACTTTTTAGACAGCAGTTAATTTTTTTGATAACATCAAGTTTTTAGACAGCATTTAGTATTTACTTTTTAGACAGCAGTTAATTTTTAGATAACATCGAGTTTTTAGACAGCATTTAGTATTTATATGCTACAATAAAAAAGTTGATTTTAAAAATAATTTTAGACAGCATTTGGTTTTCATACAGCACTTTATTTTCAGATAGCATTCATTTTTCGAAACTACATTTACCAGCATTAGACTTAAAAACAATATTTTTTAGATTGCATTTATTTTTTAGACAGTAGTTGGACTGGAAATTGCCTTATTCTCTAAGTCAGTGTTAGTAAATGTATTGTGTATTATTTAGATTTTTCGGACTGTTGTCCTCATCTTTATTGTTATATATATGACGTTTTGGCCGATGTACCTTCTGGCCTTCCTCATGTGTTTTTAGTCGAACTTCTTGTAATCGAGAGCCTTCCTGAAACTAGGTAAAAAGAGAATTAGGCTTATTGGTTCCAAAAAAAATAATCGTCCAGTCCATGATCGAACTAGCTATTCATCAGTAATTGATCTGTGAGACTAGCTTGCTAACTATTATAGAACGATGGAACGCTTTTCTTACCTAACCCGTTCGCCACAGGTAGGATTTGACACAAAGTCACAAGTATGGGACATTCAACGAGGATCGAACTCACTATTCAGTAGTAATGGATCTGCGAAACTATCTTGCTAACCATTATACCACAATGGGCACCATTCGCCACAGGTACGATTTGACAAGTTTGGGTTGTTTACGTATCAAGTCAACGGCGCTTGATAACTGTCAGTTTTTTTGCATAGGTGAGAAACTGACAATTACCAAGTGCTGTTGACTTTATGTCTACGCTACCCTAACTTAGATGTATTACGCTCTATTACTGATTCTGAGAACTCTTAAATAAATATATCAAACTGTTGTACCGGCCGTTCCTACAGTGGAGAATATACACCGGTTCTCACTATAAATAGTGAGACACCGAGTGAAAAGGTTGTATTGTTACCGTTTAGCGGCAAGCTAGCCGTTCTTGTACCTTATTGTAAATACACTTGTCCCATTTTACCCTACCTCGACTTGACTTCTTTTTTTACTGTTGAATTAACATCACAACACAAACTAATCATTGATATACATCTATCAGCTATTTCTCTGAATTTTTTATATAAGGCTTGATAATTAGTATTATTTGTATTATTCGGACTATTGTCTTCATCTTCATTGTTATTTGTACAACGTTTCGGCCGATGTGCCCTCCGGCCTTCTTCATGTAGTTCTTGTCGGA
>CM042167.1:22296902-22306902 GCA_023376005.1 Doryteuthis pealeii | reverse complement strand
AAAGCAACAAGGGGAGATTACTCTCATTTATGTAGCTAATGTTCAGATTACCCTGTCTATCTCTGTTATATACCCCTATTGTATCTGGTATATAAATGGCGAGAGGAGGAAAGGTGTTGAGTTCTTACGTGGGTCTATTTCGTCGACTGGCCATCTTCCTTTGGGTTGGTTTCTCCTTCTGGTCGACCAAACCAAACGGCTTCCTCAAAGTGAAACAAACAAGGGGAAGTTACTCTCATTTCTGTAGCTAATGTTCAGATTACCGTAATCTTTTACTCTTTTAATTATTTTTGTCACTCTTCTTTGTATGCCTTCCAATTTCAATATTACATTCCAATTTCCATGTCTAGACACCGGAGCTCTGGCCCGAGTGCAATATTTTTTTTATTTTACTGCTTCTGTTCTGCTGAGCTTTCCATTTACCACACCGTTATTTAAATCCTAGTACACTTATAGTCATCACTTCCCTAAAAAAGCCCATTAATTTCATCGCTTCCTAAAGCAACGAAAAATACACCCGTTTAGTTCTATTGTCAACATTTAATGGTACAACATCTGAGGGATTTCCAGTCAACAGCGGAGTAAAGCAGGGCTGTGTCCTTGCGCCTACACTGTTCAGGATCTTTTTCTTAATGCTTCTCCAGTTTCCTTTTAAGGACTGCAATGAAGGAATCTACACAAGAACCGACGGAAATTTATTCAATATTGCTCGTTTTCGTGCCAAGAGTAAAGTCAAGTAGGTCCTCGTTCGTGAAATGCTACTTGCTGACAATGCAGCCTTGACGTCACACACTGAAGAAGGCCTACAACAGCTTGTCAGTCACCTCACACATGCTTGTAAGGAGTTCGGACTTTCCATAAGTGTAAGTAAGACCAAAGTCATGGCACAAAACGTGCACTCTCCTCTAAACATTAATATTGATACCTTGAATCCGTGGAGAGCTTCGGGTCCACCATCTCCAACTCAGTCTCTTTTGATTCTGAAGTCAACTGCAGAATAGCGAAGGCAGCAGCAGTCATGACCAAACTGAGCAAGAGAGTCTGGAATAATGCCAGTCTCACACAGAAAACCAAGCTGCGTGTCCACAACGCGTGTGTTCCCAGTAACTCCTCTACAGTAGCGAAGCGTGGACAACTTATACAAGCCACGAAAGGACACTCAATAATTTCCACCGATGTCTACGAAGTATTCTACACATCTGCTGGCAGGATAAAGTGCCCAACACAGACGTCCTGGATTGCGCCAACATGAACAGCATGTTCTCCATTCTCTGCGAGAGGCGCCTTCGCTGGTTTGGGTATGTCAGGAGAATGGAAAATGGTCGCACCCCAAAAGATCTTTTGTATGGCGAATTAGTAAAAGGCTCCCGATCTTTAGAGAGACATGGAGATATGCCACATTGACAGAAACACATAAGATGCAAAAATCAAGCGGCCTGGCGCCTTAACGTTAAGCAAGGCGTGGAGAGGGGTGAGGTCAAGCCTCGACAGCAAAGAGAACCAGAAAAGGGAGAAAAGACAACAGCCCTAGAAAGCATCACAGTTTGTGTGCAGTCGGTGCACCAAAGACTGTCACTCAAGAATTGGCCTGCACAGTCACTTGCGCAGATGCAGATAGTTTTAATTTTATTTATTTATTTATTTTTATCTATTTTTATTTTTTGACGCTACGCCATCGTCCTTTGTGAACAGGAAAGGTGCCAAAAACAACTGTACACTTACAGTCATAATTCGTAGACAACCTACGAATTATGAAATACCTCCCTCTCTCTCCCTTCTTTCTCTTCTGTCTGTCTGTCTCTGTCTCTCTCTGTCTCTCTCTCTCTCTGTCTCTCTCTCTCTCTGTCTGTCTGTCTGTCTGTCTCTCTCTCTCTCTCTCTCTCTCTCTCTCTCTCTATATATATATATATATATATATATAGGCGTGTCTGTGTGTTCGCGCGCGTATGTATGTTCAAATACTTCTGACCAGTACTTTCTATAGTATTTATGGGCATTAGTCTTTAAAAGTATTATATTGGCCATACGTGTGTTGGCTTTCAACTCGTCAACACACGTATTACTACTACTTTTAAAGAGTAATGACTATAAAGGCTATAGAAAGTACTAGTCAGAAGTATTTGAACACACACACACACACACACATACACATATATATATATATATATATATATACATATATATATAATAAATAATTAATCCACAGACACGTGTTTCGAGGTATCACCTCTCATCAGTGCGATTATACCTTAACAGCTACCCCTGGCCAGGTTTGAGACCCTAATAACTTTCGTTCGCCAAGCCTGTGCGGCCAGAGGCAGCTGTCAAATATAAAATATTTAATTGCTTACATTTCTAAGCGGAAAGGAATTCACTGGAGTCCTCAAACTTTTTTGTAAACAAAGCGAGGATTAGCTACACGCCAGAACGGTGAACTTTTTTTCAATTAAATCTCTATTTAGAGAACTCTACCAAAGTTTGAGTATATATATAATAAATAAGTAATCCAAGACACGTGTTTCGAGGTATCACCTCTCATCAGTGCGGTTATACCGTAACAGCTACCCCTGGCCGGGTTTGAGATATATATATATATGATGAGATGATTAAAAGTGTTAAGATAAATGGGAATAATATTTCTTCCTGAACACTTTCTAATTGTTCTCAGTTTCGTTTTTTTTTTGTTTAATGACATATCTACCTTCGTGGGTTATGTAATTCCAAAGCCATTCTTGTAGAAGAACAGTAGTGTCACTTTTTACCCCATAGCTGAGTTAATTGTTCTCAACTAGCTTCGAACTTTGGTCATCGTAATTAGAAAAGTTTTTGGGGTTATTAACTAATCAATATTCAACAAATGAAGCGACGAAATATGAACCAGTAATGTGACATATCTGTTTTATTTATATTTGCACGAATATACACCCTCCGGGCGTAAGTATTTAAGTTTTGATGTAATGAAATATATTGAATTAGAAAGACTAAGGAAATTAAATAAGAACGCATACAAAAAGATGACACTTATCTTAATTATATTTTAATTGGTTTTATATAAAATCATTCATAGGATCAATTTTAATACGTTGGAGAATAAAACAATAATATAAGAGATCAATAAAACCAAGTAACTATTTATTAAACCCGGTTTTTTTAAAACCAGTATGCAAATTAACCACACAATATGTTATGTAAACCTTTATTCCTTAGTGATATATAAGACACTTTGCAAGATTTTAAATGCACAAATAACATGGGCTGTTTTGAGGCAAATCTAACACAGATTTTCATATAGACATCGTTAATAAATAAGATTTATTCTATGTATTTGGTTTGGTTTGGTTTGTTTTGTTTTACGGCATATCAACCTCAGTGGGTCATTTAATGCCGATAAAGTTTTGAAATAAAGCAATTCTTAATGGATAATACAATTTTTTGTAAATATATTTTTCTATTTAACCCATAGATGGGACCCTAACAAGTACTACCACTTCGAGTCAGAGTGGACCAGGGAGCAATGGTGATGAAGAGGTGCTCCACATTCCCCAAACCTCCAGAACTGGAACCTCACCATCAGATAGAGTTTAACGTCATTCCCAGGACATGTAGACCCACAGCCATCGCCTTCTAGCACCCATATGATAAAAAGGTATTCGGGCTTGCCATAAGGCAATAGGGTTGGAAAATCATATAGGTGCTAGGGCTTGACGTGACCAGCCGATTGATCGAGGGCCTTTCGAACGCCCGTCTAGCCAAGATAGGGCCAAAGTGGAGTATTGCATGTCATGAACTGCTCATCCACCCGGCTCTATCCTTAAGCATCACGGGTCGCCACCCACGGCCAACAGGTGGCCCCATTGGGGGGAGTCTTACCTCTCTGCAGAGGCAGTCTGTTTCTAACACCCCAGCCACAGGCGGATTCTCTGTATTAATGATTTGAGTAAAATAAATGCTCATTCATAACTTATGCAATTACTGAGAGTATTAGGACGGAAGCAATGACATAGTTTTGGTTACGGAAGACAGACACAGAATTTCCATTGTAAAAAAAAAATTAATAAATATATATATATATATATATGTGTGTGTGTGTGTGTGTGTGTGTGTGTGTGTGTGTGTTTGATATTTATTATATATGAAATGATGTTATGATGATTCGCACAAAAGTTATTTTAAAATGAAAAATGTAACGAAAACATGAAAACATATATGCGCTCTACTATCATTAATAGCGGACCGTTTCGAAATGTAGTGACGTCATAAAGTATTCGCTTTTTTAAAGCATCATAACATGGCTTTATAACATCACCCTGAAGATCATTTAATAAATAAAAACATCTAGACATTGGCATATACACATGGACAAACAAAAACAGTATTACGATCAAGTCACGTTGAAAGCACCGGTTCCCACTAGATCATCAAAGTTAAGCAGCGATGAGCCTGTTAATACTTAATTGGGTGACCAATATTCTGTCACTCACTTGTGTGAAGGAGTCGGGCAACAGTTTAACCAAACAGCGGCGAAAGATCATAAAACAATGAAATAATAATAATAATAAGACCAAACTGGAGACAGTAAATACTGTATAGGTTATGCATCATTAATGAATATGTATATTTAACGAGAAGAAAATACAGAAAATAGTAAAGAAAAGTCCAATGTCTTTCAAACAATCTTGAAAAGAGATTAAGGGATGTGGAATATCTCTTTGGAGATGTGTAGATGCGTCTGGGTTGAACGACAGAATAAGAAAGAACTGAAGAAAAATCTAAACCAAGCGCGAAAATCTGATGACGTATGTGGTTTTGAATTAATAGTTTTAATGTATGTAGGCATGCGTATCTGTAGGTATGGAGTTTCGACTTATGAGTCAGAGTTCATGGCCTGGGCAGGGGATGGGCTAAATGGAGACGATACTTAGGTGGGTGGGGGAGAAGGGTTTGCTTTCGACGAAGGCAGAGCAACCACTTAAACAACGGCGGGTACTGTGAGTAAGCTGAGTCCATTGGTTATCAAAAATGACTTGATTCGGCATTGAATGACCTGAAAAGGGTTGATATGCTGTAAAACAAAACAACTAACCCAACAACCAAATACAGGACAACACACAAAGCAATTAGCCTAACTTTTTCAGTGATATATAAGATGCATTGCAGGATTTTAAATTAACTTATAACATGGGATGTTTAGGCAAATTTAATTTAGATTTTCATAGAGACCTCGTTACTAAATGAAATTTATTCTATTCCACGCATTAATCAATGATTTTGCCTATAATATAAATAGTCATTGATACGCTAACGCAATTTCTGTGGGTATTGTGACATAAGCAGTGACGTAGTTTCGGGTACAGACAGACACCAAATCTCTATTATAATAAGATATAGTAGTCCGACAGTAAAAGTAATGAATACACTTAGGAGACAACATTAGAAGTCAACCATATCAGTTTTATTTTTGTTTGAAATATGCACACTATTCGTAGTCTTTTCAGACGGGTTCATTGTGTCAGTGAGGGGTGTTTTTATCACTCCACAACACTTACACACGCAATATATATATATATATATATATATATATATATATATATATATATATATACAGCAATTAGCCTAAAATAGACATACTTAAGGTAACAACTACACTCATACACATTAATTTCACTTAATAATGTTGAAAACATATAACAGAATACATACATATGTATGCACACACACACATACCCACGCACACGCGCATACACACACACAGACATACACAGACATACACAGACACACACACACACACAGAGATAAACCAATTTCCAGTATTTCCAATACATACACCCATTAAATTTTCCTGCACAAACACAATATATATATATATATATATATATATATATATATATATATATATATATATATATAACAGACTAGAAACGACATACCAGACAAGAAGAAAGAATAAAAAAAGGAGATCAAGGAATTTCCCGAAATAAGCACAACTCGGAAACTCAATATCAATCAACTGGAATAAACCAGTTTGATTTGTTACCACCACCCCATCACTAAAAATGACTATATATATATATATATATATATATATATATATATATATATATATATATATATATATATATATGTATTAGCTTGCACAGGATTTTTAAATAATCCGAAACACGTGTCACGTTCACCGAAATAAATAGAACAAAATTCAAACCAAATGGCAGACCTATTTTATTATAAAATATTTACTTTCCTGTCGTTGAATCAACAACAATACACACACACACACACACACACACACACACACACCACACACAAATATATATAATAATATATATATATATATATATATATATATAATGTGTGTGTGCGGTGTGTGTGTTGATGAATGTTGGGAAAACGTGGTTGTCTTAGAAGCATGTAAAAATATATGTTGAAGAGTGAAGCTCAGAATAGAAATAAAAATGATGAAGATCGTGTTCTTAATCTTATTTATTCTTCTTATATTTCGGGACAAGAATGCTGCGGGTGATCATGAACAAGACGTGGAAACAGCACCCTACCAGAAAGCAGCTGTACGGCCACCTACCACATATCACCCAAACCACCCGAGTGAAACGGACAAGACACGCGGGACACTGCTGGAGAAGCAAGGACGAACTCATAAGCGACGTCCTCCTGTGGAAGCCAGCACATGGACAAGCCAGCATGGGCCGACCAGCAAAAACGTACGTTGTTCAGCTCTGTACGGATGCAGGATGCTGCATAGAGGACCTCCCGAGAATCATGAGCGATAGGGACGAATGGAGAGAGATTGTCATGGATATCCGCGCTGAAAACGCGACATGATGATGATGATGATATTTCAGGACCCACTCTCCTTTCTCAAAGGTTTACTTTAGATTCCATTCTTCTAAGACAACCAACGTTATTCCCTACATTTATCACATATACCTACAAAGAAACGTACGTGAACTCTTCTCTCTCACACACACACACACACACACACACACACACACACACATATATATATATATATATATATATATATATATATATATATATATATATTATACTAAAGTTGAGTGAATCAATGTCTGTCTCCTAAAGTCTTTATTTCTAGTTTGTTTAATGACACAAAATTCATTTAAAAATATTCTTTATTTCTAAGATTGTTATATTTTGGGAAAAAAATTAATTCTAACTGGTTCTAATTAGTCGTAATTTGCAATTAAGTAAAAAACTGATCCGTCTCTAAATCACATTCTGCCTATCACTTTACCCCTCTCTATGTTTATCTTGATTACCTCCTCGTTATATATGTTATTTTCTCTGTGATGTAAAGAGAGTGATTTAGAGAGCTTGAAATATATTTGTATGTCAAGTTTCACAAGCAGCTAGCCTGTAGCTAAAATTATGTCAAACATACTTATTTCTTAGAAATCTTACAAAATGATTTTAATGTTTATCTAAGATTATTCGGCCGTATTCATTTAAAAAAATAATTCACTTTGCAAACTGACTTTTCCCTAATCCCAATTATTTACCCAGAGCTCAATGGGTGATCCAATGGGTCATGTTTTTTAGTATATATATATATATATATATATATATATATATATATATATATATATATATCCTCTCCAACTCTCTTCTCTTTCGATTCCCTTCCCTTCCTTTCCAATGATTCGCGCCTGACCAATCTTTCCTCACAAACGCTAACCCACCCACTTGACATCTTCTCCCATCCACCCCCTTCCGTTCACTTCCCCTTCTATAAAACACTTGTATGGCACCTTGATAATCAATAATGCGACTGATGATGCTGAGCTCAACGCTCTAGCGAAGTATATCCTACATACGTTTGTCTGAGTTTTGTCCTTGTGTTCCTCATAACTCTACCACATTCTGTCGGATTTATTCCAATCCCCTTTCTTCATATATATATATATATATATATATATATATATATATAAGTGTATTTTGGCAGCATTTTTTTCTTTTAAACATGTTGTGTTAAACTGTACTGACGATTCTTGTCGGACAAGTTTTGTTCGATCCTTTCTAATTTTCCGGCCATCTTTTTGGTGTCAGGGTGGAACTGGTGTTGCAGTCCACAAAAGGTGTCTCTACGAGCGCTTTCGGCAAGTCGATTTGCCATCTTCAGGTAGGAAACCGATGGTATGTGTAGCGTAGGAATTGGTAGTAGGAGGTAGTAACAATTGGTAGGGGGAGGTTGTAGGAATTGGTAGTAGTTTGAACGAACGATGCAGTAGAGATTTTGTGGGAGGGGGGCACGAGTTGTGAGAAGGGGAGGGGAATAGTGGAAGGAGGATAAGCAGGAAATTATAAACATTTGAGAACATGTTGACTTGATTCAAAGTTTATTTTGTTTAAGGTAGGTTTTTTTTTGTTTGATATATAGAGCTTCGATTATTTGAAGTTTTTTTTTCTATATGTAGTGTGCGTATATTTTCTGTTAGAATTTTGCGGTAGGTAGAGGGGGGAGGCATGAATGTGTTTTAAGGTTTAAGGAACTGGAATCGGATATATACATTTAATGTTGAAAAACATTTTTTAAACTAAGTTTAATTGAAATTATACATTGTAATACTAACACAAACGGTCTCAATAATTAATTTCAATGGTTGATTAAATGTATAGTAATTTGGGTTTTTAAAAAAAATGTTTTAAGCAATACGTAATTAAAAACAACCTTAATCCCCTCAAACTATAACCCAATTCGCAAAATGTTAATTCATAGACTGTAGTTAAATTGTCATTGGGGATCAAAAACTTTCCGTTTTAATTTTCCGACCTAAATCAGAAGTCAGCCTAATTTGGATTATTTGGATTTTTCGGACAATAAAGATGAAGAAAAATTCTCAATACAGTACTATTCATTCGAGTGTCAAACTAATGACACCCCTTTTGGGGATGTGGGGTGGAGGAGTTTACCCCTCAGTAGGGGATACATTCAGCGTATTCTAAGATGTTATGGATAAATACTGAGTTCCAATATAACTTTAATGAAACTCGAAGGCGAGATCGAAAAAATGTTTAGAAATCACAGAAACGTTTATTGTTTATTGTCGATGATGTTTACATTTTGCACTGTTGATATATTTACCTGCCCATCCATGCCTTCCCTCGGACATCGACCCACTCAGGTGCTTGACTCTTCCCTCTTTTGATCTCTTCATCTTTCTCTTACCTGAACATATCTTCTTTGCCTGCTTTATTTATCCTTTCCTCTCCCTTCATCTTCACCGCATCATCTACTGCCTTCATCCAGTTCTGGCATTTACCCATCCCCCTCATTCACTATGCCTCTATCTCTCTTTCTCTCGACTCCCCTTCACCCTTTTATCTTTTCTTCACTTATATATATCAATCTTTGTAAACTAAGACAAATCTTTTCTGAAGAAGTCTCTAAATTAATAGAGACAAATCGATTGTTTGTGTTTGTTATTCACATTTCTTTTATATTCATGTATATATTACTACACACACAAGCGCGCGCGCACGCACACACACACACACAAACACACACACACACACACACACACACATATATATATATATATATATATATATATATATATATATATATATATATACACATATATATAGTATTTAGTAATTTGCTTTTGAAGCATTGTTAAGTAAAGTATATTATTTATATTTTTGAAGGCAATTACAATGCGTATATCGGATAACATTCGATAATAATTGAAAATATTCATGACAAGCAAACTCGGCGAATAACGCATGCGACGTGTGAAACACCGTACAGCTGTTTCAACCTTATTAGATCTCATCAGCAGTGTATACTTACGATCTCCCTCCGACAGAGATCGAACCGGAGAACCCAGCACGCAGAGTCAGAGACTCTACCCCTGCGCCACCGGCATGCGAGTTTGCTTGTCATGATTATTTTCAATAATTATCGAATTCTATATACGATATACACATTGTAATTGCCTTCAAATATATATATATATATATATATATA
>CM042167.1:22281902-22291902 GCA_023376005.1 Doryteuthis pealeii | reverse complement strand
CACACACTCTTACATGCACACACACACTCTTACATGCACACACACACACGCATACGCACGCACAGGTGCATACGCACACACGTACAGGCGCGTGATCACACACACACACATACACCCACGAGCACTCGCTCACACATGCACACACACACACACACGCACCTGTCTCGGGTAGGTATTTTACCCAGATATAGAACCTCAATCAAATCTTTCGGCATTCTTCCCACATCATTGATTCGGCCACTGCCAGTAAAAGTGAGTTTAACTTTTTACTGCTAAAAAGCAAATGACCTATCCTTCCTCTTCTTCCTCTTCTTCTTCTTCTTCTTCTTCTTCTTCTTCTTCTTCTTATTCTTATTATTATTTATTATTATTATTATTATTATTATTATTATTAAGAGTTTTTCACACCAGCGTAAGCTGATGGTATTTCACTGGAGTCTGAGTGACAACAAGTCTCCTCAGGTCTCCAGGACTCTCCCGAGTATTCTAGCGGATTGCAACAATGCAGTATTTTGGATGGTCTCAATTCTTCCTCTGATTTCCAGATTCTCCAGTCTTTTCCCAATCGTTTTGGGACTGTTCCAAGTGCACCAACTATAATTGGTATCACTTTGACCTTCATATTCCATTGCTTTTCAATTCTCTGGCAAGGTCCAGGTATTTGTCCATCTTTTCGTTTTCCTTCATCTTCACCCTTTGTCTGCTCGAACCACAAAATTCACCAGTTGACAAGTTCTCTCTTTTTTGTTAATCAACGCCAGGTCTGGTCTCCTTGCTGGGATGAGGGGATCCGTCTTTATTTCAAAGTCCCAGAGAATTTTAAGCATTTCATTCCAAGACCAGATCCTGGTTTATGCATATGTTGTATGGTCAAAATTTTTTTGCATAATTCTAGTGGATCATCTTCCTAACCCAGTCGGGCCTAATTTGTATTCCCGTATTATTGTTGTCGTTGTTGTTGTTGTTCTTCTTCTTCACTCCCGCGTAAGTTAGTGATTTACGGGGGCTGAGTGACAGCAAGTCTCCTCAGATCTCCAGAACTTTTCTGAGTATTCTAACTGATTTTGACAGTGTTGTTGTTTGGATGGTTTCGATTCTTCTTCGGATTTCCAATTCTTCCAGACTCTTGGAAACCATTCCAAGGGCTCCAACTGTAATTGGCACGACATTAGCTCTCTAGCTAGTCCAAGTATTTGTCTATCTTTTCGTTTTCTTTCTTCTTCACTCTGTGGTCTGCTGGGACGGCAAAATCCACGAAATGACTATTTTTCATCTTCTTGTTAATTAATTCTGGTCTGGTCTCCTAGCCGGTATTATTATTATTATTATTATTATTATTATCATTATTATTATTATTAGTAGTAGTAGTAGTAGTAGTAGTAGTACTAGTAGTAGTAGTTATTGATCCAACCTGTTCACCATGGGTAGGACGTGACACAAAGTCGCAAGTATGGGGCAACCAGTGATAATCGATCGCACTTTGTAGTAGTAATGGACCTCCGAGACAAGCTTACTAACCATTACACCACGATGGATCACTCTTTAACTCTTTGCCTAATTTAAGCCGCTCATAACGGATCTCCCACCACTGCGATACCACACCCAAGCAAAGTACAAAAACTGATGGTTAGTTCATTATAACTGAGCAGAAGGACTCAGGACAATAATAATAGGACTTTAGTTGAATAGAATGATTTCTGATGTGAATAGATTGTAAACTTTGAAATATCCCATCATACAGGTAAAAAAATACTAAGAAAATTTGGTACAGTCGTGGGGAAAATTTAGTAGGCAAAGGGTTAAATACATATCCATATTCGTCATGGGTCGAATGTGACAGAAGTATGGGGTATCCAGCAAGGATCGAACTCGCCATTCAGTAGTAATGGATCTGCGAGACTAGCATGCTAACTATTACAACACAATGGGATGCTATTATTATTTCACTCCATTCGAGTTTTTCACACCTGCAGAAGCCGGTGGTTCACTGGAGGCTGAGTGACAGCAAGTCTCCTCAGGTCTCCAGGACTCTTCTGAGTATTCCAGCCGTTCTCAATAATGCTGTAGTCTGGATAGTCTCGATTCTTCCTCCGATTTTTAATTCATCCAGACTCCTTTCTAACCCCTTTGGGATTGTTCCAAGGGTCCCAATCACAATCGGCACGACCTTAACCCTCATGTTCCACAGTTTTTTTAGTTCTCTGGCAAGGTCTAAGTATTTATCGATTTTCTCGTTTTCTTTCATTTTCACTGTGATCAGCCGGGACGGCAAAGTCCACGAGATGACAAGTCTTCCTCTTCTTGTCAACCAAGACAAGATCTGGTCTCCTGGCCGGGATTAGGTGATCCGTCTGTACCTCAAAGTCCCAGAGAATTTTGTGTGTCTCATTCTCCAGGACAAATTCAGGTTTGTGCATATACCATTTAGTTGATTGGTGAAAGTTGAATTTCTTGCACAGTTCCCAGTGAATCACCTTTCCCACCCAGTCGTGTCTAGTCTTGTACTCTCTTTGTGCGAGTTTACTGCATTCGCTTAACTGTCCAATCAAGAAAGCATCAGAACATTTAGAAAAAAAAAAAAAAACTACGAATATCTGAGAATATTGGAAGCGGACACCATTAACCGATCAGAAATGAAAGAAAAGGTAAGAAAGGAGTACCTAAAAAAAACAAGAAAACTTCTCGACAGCAGAAATCTGTATCAGAAATCTCATCAAAGAATAAATACCTTGGAAGATACTCTGGATCATTCTTAAAATGGACAAGGGAGGAACTCTGACAGATGGACCAAAGAACAAGGACAGGGCGACGAGGAAACTAAAAATAAATTTGTGTTTATTAACCTTCCCGTATGAGCAACCTCTCACCTGGCCTTCGGGTCGGGGGTCCAGTGAGCTTCGGCCGCTGGACCGGTATGTTGTAATAATAGCGTCGATCCCAGGGGCCATCCCCCAGGCAACACCTGCCCCCTCGATTTAAAGGGGCAGGGCTGAGTTTATTGCCCAGTGCCTGAGGCGCCCCCTTGAGGGGGAATGCCGACGGGATACACGCAATTTTTCACCCGCCATCCCATTAACTTCGGTTTGTGGGTGGATCCCACGTTAATAGGGCCTTTGTGCCTGACCTGGTACGAGTGGGATACTGGGAAAATACAAACCTTCCCGTATGAGCAAGATCTGCCATAAGTCCAGTTTCTTAAGCAGAGTTCAACGGGTTTGAATTCAATTTTCCTTCTCCTTGATCGGTTGTCATACCCAAGTTAAAGAGCCTCACAATTTACTAATTGCTGGGTGGCTGTTTTTTTTGGATTTTACGGCATGTCAACCCCTGTTGGGTTATTTTATACCGAAGATGTTTTGTTTTATTCATTCATAATGGGTATTCAAATTTTTAACTCAATTTTTAAAACACATTTTTAAAACTCATTTTTTCCATTTAACCCATAGATGGGACACTAATAGATACTACTACTCTCCCATGCTGGAAGAAGAGTGGTAGTACCTGTTATTCTCAACTCTTGCAATACAAGACGATGTTATAAGAACAAACTATATCAAAGCGAAAATAGCTAAGACGCAACAGAATAGCAACTGTATGATGTGTAGAGATAAAGATGAAACGGTTAATCACACTGTAAGCAAATGCAAACTAGCACAAAGGGAGTACTAAGCACGACTGGGTAGGAAAGGTGATCCACTTGCTGTGAATTCTTCAAGAAATTAAATGCTGAATATTCTTCAAAATTATGTATGCACAAACCTGAATATGTCCTAGAAAATGAAACACTCAAGATTCTCTGGGACTTTGAGATATAAACGGATCACCAAATCCCGGCCAGAGAACCAGACTTAGTGTTAATCAACAAGAAGAAAAGAACTTGTCATTAAAACTTTTGAGTGAAAATGAAAGAAAGCGAGCAGGATGTGACAAAGGGTCAATTTCTTAAGCGGAGTTCAGCAGGTTTGAATTCAGAGTTTTCCTTCTCCTAAACCGGTTGCCCAACCAGGTTAAAGAGCCCAGTCTGCCCTACTATTTACCCATAGCTGGAGGGAGAGTAGGATTCATACCTTTTACAAGGATATTAGCGCTAAATGAAATGCAATTACCACGTCCAGGATTTGAACTCGGGGCGACGAGTCCATTTCCCATAACTTTAACCATTCACCACGCGCTTCCACTTGGACCTTGTCAGAGAAAAACAAAAGAAAACAATAAAACAATGGGACATGGGGGTGAAAGTGATGCTAATTGTAGTTGGTGCGCTCGAAACGGTCCCCAAGGGTTTTGAAAAGGAACTGGAGGAATTAGAAGTGAGAGGAAGAATCGAGACGATCCAAACAACAGCATTGTTAAGATCGACTTGAATACAAGAGTCATGGAGATCTAAGGAGACTTGCTATCACACAGACTTCAATAAACGACTATCTGTTAATATTTGTTTAAAAACATCTCACCAAGGAGTGAAATAATAATGATCAGAACAAAAGAACCTGAATGAGAATACCAGTTTCTGTACTCGTGCACCTTCGTTGAACAATGTTGATGACCCCACGTTGTAATGTCCTGTGCTGGTCGATTCGAAGGGTACGAGCTAGAGACAGGTTTACAACATAAAAAAAACATACACAATACAAAGTTTGATAACAGGATACTAATGGAGGAGGAAGTTGTGACACTTTGTGCAGTTTGTGATGAAGCAGAGGACACTTAAGTATATTGTCAGCTGGCAAGAAAGTTGTCTTAACTATAAGTCGATTGCTGGCACACACGTACGTACACACATATACACGTATATATAAATACACATACACACAAAATGTAGTAAAACAGAGAGGAAAATAATCACCACAGAAAAGAAAGCCTGAAGGAAGGAGAGACAATAGCAGCCCCATATATTATTATACTTTTTACATATAGAAACATTTGCAATAGCTCTTAAGTAACCATATTGTGATAATACCTAGTCTGTATTCACGCACCTTCATTGCACAATGTCAATGACCCCCACGTTGTAATGCTCTGTGCTGGCTGATTCAAAAGGTATGAGTTAGAGACAGGTTCACAAAGATGAAAAATACAACACAAAGTTTGATAGCAGGACACTAATGGAGGAGGAAGTTGTGACACTTTGTGCAGTTTGTGGAGCAGAGGACACTTAAGTATATTGTCAGCTGGCAAGAAAGTTGTCTGTTAAGACACCAACTACAATTAGCATCACTTTCCCCCCCATGTCCATTGTTTGTTTTTTTTTCTTTTGTTTTTCTCTGACAAGGTCCAAGTATTTGTCTATCTTTTCGCTTTCTTTCATTTTCATTCAAAAGTTTTAATGACAAGTTCTTTTCTTCTTGTTGATTAACACTAAGTCTGGTCCTCTGGCCGGGATTTGGTGATCCGTTTATATCTCAAAGTCCCAGAGAATCTTGAGTGTTTCATTTTCTAGGACAGATTCAGGTTTGTGCATAACATAATTTTGAAGAATATTCAGCATTTAATTTCTTGAAGAATTCACAGCAGTGGATCACCTTTCCTACCCAGTCGTGCTTAGTACTCCTCTGTGCTAGTTTGCATTTGCTTATAGTGTGATTAACCGTTTCATCTTTATCTCTACACATCATACAGTTGCTATTCTGTTGTGTCTTAGCTATAAGTCGATTGCTGGCTTCACTGATGTGGATCCCAGCCTATTTTCTATCTACTACTACTGGGACAACACTCTCACAACAACGACCGGTCTGAAACAGCAAAGTTCACTATATGTTGTTGTTGTTGTTGTTACGGCATTCAACTGACCCAGTATGAATGCCGTCACAACAACAACAACAACAACAACAACATATAGTGAACTTTGCTGTACCAACAGATCACAGTGAAAGTGAAAGAGGGCAAAAATATCATGACCTTGCTAGAGAACTGAAAAATATATAGAACATGAAAGTGACTGTAATACCAATCACAGTCCGAACACCAAGAATCTGGAAAAGACTTGGACTGGCGATTAGAGGAAGAATCAAAGCAATTTAGACCACAGCACTACGAAAATCGGCAAAACTTATAAGCGTCGTGGAGACCTTAAGTAAAACTAAAGTTATCAGCTGTACAGCGAAGGAGTCTATTCTCTTTTCACAAGCACTAGAGTCGGGAGAATGTTTTTTGCATCTGAGGTGGAGCACCACACCTACAATCAGCTCCCCACTTTATCGCACAGATCCAAGCTGTGCTACTCATGCGCTGAGTTAGCGAGAGGCCAATATCGAACCCGGAACCTTGTGGTTCTGAGACGGATGATCTACCGAGTGATAATAATAATAATAATAATAACAATAATAATAATAATAGATAAATACCTGGACCTTGCTTGAGAATTAAAAAAGCTGTGGAATATGAGGCTGAAAGTGATAATAATTGTAGTTGGTGCACTTGGAACGGCCCAAAAAAACTTGGAAAAAAGACTGGAGGAACTGGAAATCAGAGGAAGAATTGAGACCATCTAGACAACAACATTACTGAAATCAGCTAGAATACTCAGAAGAGTCCTGGAAACCTGAAGAGACTTGTTGTCACCCAGACTTCAATGTAAGACCATTAACTTATGCTGGTGTAAAAAAAAACTCACATGGAGTGAAATAATAATCTTCTATTAATAATGGAGATTCGGTTTCTATTTGTCTGTAACCGAAACTACGTCATTGCTTACCTCACAATACCCAAAATCGTTAATACATTAATATTAATAAAATAAATAAAAACTGTTATTTGTTACTCTTGCCTTTTTTCAGTAACAAGAAGTTAACTAAAAAGTTTACTAATAAATAAATACTTACGATTTAGTGTAAAATTTATGTGTAACATATTCAAAATAATTATTTAATTAATAATTAATAGATGCACGCAACATTTTATTGGGGGAGGGGGAACAGAACTAAGTTTCCATTTCAAATTCTTTTTTTACTCCTTTAATAAATTTTATGATACAAACCCTATTAGATTGAATTTTTTTAACTACCCCCCTCTCCACAGGCAATATCTTTCAAAAATTAAATTTTACACCTCCTAGTGGGCGTTTTATTTTTTTGCTAATAATAATAATAATAATAATAATAATAATAATAATAATAATAATAAATACTTAGAAATTTTAGAAGCGGACAATATCATGCAAACAGAAATGAAAGGAAAAGTTAAAAAAAGAATATCTCAGGAGAACTAGAAAACTTCTAGAAACTAAACTTAACAGCAGAAATCTGATCAAAGGAACCAATACCTGGACTGTCCCCATTATAAGATACTCAGGGCCATTCTTAAAATGGACAAAGGAAGAACTCAGACAGATTGATCAAAGGACGAGAAAATTAATGACCATGCACAAGGCTCTCCACCCTAAAGATGATAGAGATAGATTATATATGTCAAGAAAGGAAGGGGGAAGAGGTCTTGCCAACATAGAGGAATGCGTAGAAACCACAATCCAACAACTTGAAGATTACACAAGAAAGAGCAAAGACAAACTACTTATGGCGGCCAACAATAGTAGAAGCGACAGATGGACAAACAGAAAAACAACAAAGACTAGAAAACAAAAATGGGAAGAAAAACAATCATATGGACGCTTCAAACGACAAATAGAAGAGGTTGCCCATGAAAAGACTTGGACATGGTTAAGAAAAGGAAACATCAAAAGAGAAACTGAATCACTTATAACTGCTGCACAAAATAATGCCATAAGGACAAACTATATGAAAGCGAAAATTGATAAGACCCAACAAATAGTAAATGTAGACTTTGCGGTAATAGAGATGAGACTGTAAACCATATACTCTGCGAATGTAGCAAACTAGCACATCGAGAATGCAAAACTTGACACGACTGGGTTGGGAAGGTGATCCACTCAGAATTATGCAAAAAATTTAATTTTGACCATACAACAAAATGGTATATGCATAAACCAGAATCTGTTCTTGAGAACGAAACGCATAAAATAATCTGGGACTTTGAAATAAAAACGGATCACCTTATCCCAGCAAGAAGACCAGACCTAGTGTTGATAAACAAAAAAGAAAGAAATTGTCAACGGGTGGATTTTGCAGTGCCAGCAGATCACAGTGTGAAGCTAAAGGAAAATGAAAAAAATGGACAAATATCTGGATCTTGCCAGAGAACTGAAAAAGTTATGGAATATGAAAGTGAAAGTGATACCAATTGTAGTTGGTGCACTTGGAACGGTCCCAAAAGGATTGGAAAAGGGTTTGGAAAGTCTGGAAATCAGAGGAAGAATTGATACCATCCAGAACACTGCACTACTGCAATCTGCCAGAATACCCAGAAGAGTCCCGGAGACCCGAGGAGACTTGCTGTCACTCAGACTCCAGTGAAAGGCCATCAGCTAATGCTGATGTGAAAACTAAAAAAAATGGACAAATATCTAGACCTACCAGAGAACTGAAAAAGTTATGGAATATGAAAGTGAAAGTGATACCAATTGTAGTTGGTGCACTTGGAACAGTCCCAAAAGGATTAGAAAAGGGTTTGGAAAGTTTGGAAATCAGAGGAAGGATTGAAATAATAACCACTGTAGTTTAGGTGGGAGTAATAATAATAATAATAATAATAATAATAATCACTGTAGTTTAGGTGGAGTAATAATAATAATAATAATAATAATAATAATAATAACCACTGTAGTTTAGGCGGGAGTAATAATAATAATAATAATAATAATAATAATAATAATAATAATAATCACTGTAGTTTAGGTGGGAGTAATAATAATAATAATAATAATAATAATAATAATAATAATAATGATGATGATAATAATCATAACCAGTGTAGTTTAGGTGGGAGTAATCAGTGTGTAGGTGTGCCAGTGGTGACCGTAGCAGTGGTAATGATGCCAATAAAACATTCGGTTTAATGCAACGAAGCCAATATAAAAGTACAAATAGGAGTAAAACTAGTAACGAAGCTAATTCATATTTTAGTAATACTCTAAAGTTAACCATGATTTTTTAGTGCTTCTTTCTTTCGGGTAAAAAAAATAAAACCCAATGGATGGATATTTTCCCCCTCTCATTTTTAGTTATGTTTTTAAGTGTAAAAAAAAAATTAGCTACGGTTGAACTGAGTTTTTTTTGTTTGTTTGTTTGTTTGTTTTTTACATTATTTATTTATTTATTTTGTTTTATTAGGAACGGTTTTTCATGCTCACAGAATGATAAATATTAAATAAACATGCCGATAAATAAACAGATACATGAATAAACACGCACACACGCACGCACACATAAAATGTAGATGGAGATAGATAGATAGAGAGAGAGAGAGAGAGAGAGAGAGAGAGAGAGAGAGAGAGAGAGAGAGAGAGAGATGAAAGACAAGAGAGAAAGAAAGAAAGGAAGAAAGAAGACATGAACGAATGGGAATAGATAGGTAGATAGATAGATAGATAGATAGATATAACTTACTGGTATTCATTGATAGATATGAACATGCGGGAATAAAAAGAAAGAAAGAAAGAAAGAAAGAAAGAAAGAAATGAATAAACGAGGATAGATAGATGCTGGTCACGTCACAGTGCAATGGTTAGTGAGATCAGTAGAGAATTGGATCCTCACTGGGCACCCCAAACTTATATATATATATATATATATATATATATATATATATATACCCAACCCTTCTCACGAGCAGGATGTGACACAAGACCAATTTCTTAAGCGGACTTTAACAGTTTTTTTTAAGAGTTTTCCATTCCTAGACGGTTGCCAAACAAGGTTAAAGAGCCCAGTCTGCTCTACTATTTACCCATACCTGGAGGGAGAGTGGTTGGATGCATACCTTTCCCACGGGTATTAGCCATGTGAAATGCAAATAGCTTCGTCCAGGATTTGAATTCGGTCGGACGATTCCATTTCCTACGACTTTAACCATTACACCACGTGCCTCCACACACACACACACACACACACACACACACACACACACACACACACACATATATATA
>CM042167.1:22274402-22276902 GCA_023376005.1 Doryteuthis pealeii | reverse complement strand
GATTCAAGGGGTTTGGAACCCATAAAAGAGGTCCCAAAAGGGTTCTAATTCAGATCGAACAGCTGGTTCTTGACCAGATCGGGCAGCTGGTTCTTGGCCAGATTGGACAGCTGCTTCCATAGCAGATTGATAGCTCCGTCTCAGAGCCCTTGTCGTCGTCTTTGCATTGTCATCTTTGCTACTCAAGTCCTGAATTTGAATCAGAACTCAACATAATATCGCCAGTCAGTCCAACAAAATTCCGACTTCAGCTTCGACATCGACACCCTTTGTGGTTATACATGATTTTTTTCACCGTATAAACTAATAAGGTCTTTATTATTAAAACGCATCCGTGGAACAACATTGGTGAATTATTGTCACTTTCAGGTACAGCCAAAAACAGGTCTTTAACTTTCTGTGGTCAAATAACATTCGGCGCCGCGACAGCATATTGGTACATTTGGTGCCTTCCCGCAGGACGGCATAGTATTACATTTGTTGCCGCGACCACCGTAGTATTACATCTCTACCCATAGTCACTGTTTCTCTCAATAGCAATGTTCCACCTTCGATGAGAGCATCTATCACTGTCCCGTAAAAATTCTGTTGATGCACTTCTTCATAACAGATTTCACTTCCTCGTCACTGGAATAATGTTTGCCTCTCAAACCCTTTTCCTGGGCCGAAGAGATGCAATATTATTCCAGTGAGGAAGAAGTGAAATCTGTAGCGATGAAGTGGCTCAATAACAGTTAACAGGATTTTACGGAACATGATCTCATTCGAGGTGGAACATTGCCCAAATGTGTGTCTAAGCTAGTTAAGTAACAACATCGAAATCCGGAAAAAAGCTAACATAGGTTTATTACCGTTGGTTTACAAAGATCTAAATCAGATCGAGTCCAACGCCGCAGCAATTTAAACAATAGTAATTAATCTATGTAGCTAGACTAGCTATTACTCGACCACTCCCTCGTTTAGTACGTATTATTTATGTGTTTCGTTGGCCAAGTCCAACTTTTTTGTAGGGGAAATATCTTCCCTAACAACACATATATGTTTCTGGGGGTTTTAGTGTCCTGGGTATGACGCTTAAACTGCATTTATGGTGACCTTCCAGTTGTAGTTAAAAATAACTCAACAAGGTTAACCTTCTGTAAAAAACCCAACCAGCCAACCACCCAACTTAATCGTTTCTTATTCCCTAAGACATAACTAAACTAGCTATTAATTGACTACTCCCTTGTTTAGTCCGTAATATTTATGTGTTTCATTGGCCGAGTCCAACTTTCTTGTAGGGGAAATATCTTCACTTACAAACATATATACGTGCTAGAAGTTGGTGGTTGTGCTTAAGTGTTCCTGTGTATGACACTAAACTGGAAATCATTGGTGACCTTCAAGTTTTGTTAAATAACCATCAAGGTTTGACATTCTGTAAAACCAACCAACCAACAACCAACCAACCAACTTAATGCATTCTTATTCTTTAAGTACGTAACTAGACTAGCTATTACTTGACTACCCCCTTGTTAGTCCGTAATATTTATGTGTTTCGTTGGCCGAGGTCCACGTTCTTGTAGGAAAAAATATCTTCCCTTACAACACATATACGGACTAAAAGTCGGTGGCTGGGGGTCTTAGTGTTCTGGGTATGACACTAAACTGGATCAAGTTTTAGTTAAAATAACCCATCAGGTTTGACATTCTGTAAAACCCAACCAACCAGCAATCAATCAACCAACCAGCCGACCAACCAACCAACCTAATGCATTCTTATTCTTTAAGTACGCAACTAGACTAGCTATTACTGACCACTCCCTTGTTTAGCCCGTAATATTTATGTGTTTCATTGGCCGAGTCCAACTTTCTTATAGGGGAAATATCTTCCCTTACAAACACATATAAAGGGGTAAAAATCGTGGATGGTTCTTAGTGTCCTGGATATGACGCTAAACTTGCATCTAGTGGTGGACCTTCCAGTTTGTATTAAAATAACTCAACAAGGGGTTGACATTCTGAAAAATCAACCAATCAACTTAACGCATTCATATTCTTTATGCACGGAAAAACTGGACTAGCTATTACCGACTACTCCATTGTTTATCCCGTAATATTTATGTGTTTCCTTGGCCGAGTCCACGTTCTTTCTACAGAAATATCTTCCCTTACAATACACGGTAAAAATTGGTGGCTGGGGGTCTTAGTGTCCTGTGTATGACACTAAACTGGATCAAGGTTGGTGATCTTCAAGTTTTAAGTTAAAATAACTCATCAAAGTTTGACATTCGGTAAAACCCAAACCAACAGCCAATCAATCAACCAACCAGCGACCAACCAAAAACCAACCTAATGCATTCTTATTCTTTAAGTACGTAACTAGACTAGCTATTTACCCTAACCACTCCCTTGTTTAGCCCGTAATATATGTCTTTCGTTGGCCGAGTCCAACTTTCTTGTAGGGGAAATATCCTCCCTTTCAACACATATAAAAGGGTAAAAGTCGGTGGAGGGGTTC
>CM042167.1:22269416-22274302 GCA_023376005.1 Doryteuthis pealeii | reverse complement strand
GTATCTGTTATCAAATTTGTATTGTGTATGTTTTATGTTGTAATACCTGTCTCTAGCCGGTACCCTCGAATCGACCAGACAGAAGTTTACAAACCGCGGGGTGATCATCAAAACGATTGTTCAACGAAGGTGCACCGAGTACCAAAATGTTATTCTCATTCAGGTTTCTTTTTGTTCTGACTTATTATTTCACTCTTGGTGAAGATGTTTAAACAAATATTAACAGATAGTTTCACTTATTGAAGTCGGTGTGATAGCAAGTCTCCTTAGATCCCATATGACTCTTGTATTTAAGTCGCTCTTTAACAATGCTGTTGTTGGATCGTTCGATTCTTCCTCTCACTCTAATTCCTCCAGTTCCTTTTCAAACCCTTGGGACCGTTTCGAGGCCACCAACTAACAATTTAGCATCACTTTCACCCCCCCACCCCATGTCCCATTGTTTATTGTTTTCTTTGTTTTCTCTGACAAGGTCCCAAGTGGAAGCGCGTGGCGTGACAATGGTTAAAGTTATGGGAAATGGACTTGTCGCCCGAGTTCAATCCTGGAGTGGTAATTGCATTTCTTTAGCGCTAATATCCTTGTAAAAGGTATGAATCCTACTCTCCCTCCAGCTATTGGGTAAATACCAAGACCGGACTGGGTTTCTCTTAAACCGGTTGCCTAACCAGAGCTTTTCTTCTCTACCTAGACTGGTTACCTAGCCAGGGTTAAAGACCCAGGTCGCGTCCTGGTATTTACCCATAGTGGAGGAGAGTAGGATTCATTACCTTTTACAAGGGATATTAGCGCTAATGATAATGCAATCACGTCCAGGATTTGAACTCGCGGGCGACGAGTCCATTTCCATAACTTAACCATTCCACACGCGCTCACTTGGACCTTGTCAGAGAAAACAAAGGAAAACAATAAAAACAATGGACATGGCGGGCGGGGGGTGAAAGTGCATGTTAATTGTAGTTGGTGCGCTCGAAACGGTCCCCAGGGTTTTGAAAAGGAACTGTAGGAATTAGAAGTGGAGGAAGAATCAGACGATCCAAACACACAGCATTGTTAAGACGACTTGAATACCAGATCATATGGAGATCTAAGGAGACTGCTATCACACAGACTTCATAAGTGGACTATCTGTTAATATTTTGTTTAAAAACATCTCACCAAGAGTGTGGAAATAATAATGATCAAGAACAAAAGAACCTGAATGAGAATACCAGTTTCCTGTACTGGATGGCACCTTCGCTGAACAATGTGATGATCCACGTTTGTAATCTTCTGTGCTGGTCGATTCGAAGGGTACGAGGCTAGAGACAGGTTTACAACAATAAAAAAGAAACATAACAATACAAAGTTTGTGATAACAGGATACTAATGGAGGAAGGAAGTTGTGACACTTTGTTGCATGTTTGTGATGAGCAGAGGACACTTAAGTAATTGTCAGCTGGCAAGAAAGTTGTCTTAACTATTAAGTCGATTGCTGGCAACACGTACGTACACACATATACACGTATTATAAACTAACATTACACACAAAATGTAGTAAAACAGAGGAAAAATGAATCACACAAAAAAGAAAGGCCTGAAGGAGAGAGACAATAGCAGCCCCATTATTATTATTACTTTTTACATATAGAACATTTGCAGCCTTAAGTAACATATTTGTGATAATACCTAGTCTGTATTCACGCATCTTCATTGCACAATGTCAATGACCCCCACGTTGTAATGCTTCTGTGCTGGCTGATTCAAAAGGTATGAGTTAGAGGAACAGGTTCACAAAGATGAAAAATACAACACAAAGTTTGATAGCAGGACACTAATGGAGAGGAAGTTGTGACACTTTGGCAGTTTGTGTAGACAAGGACACTTAAGTATTGTTGTCAGCTGGCAAGAAAGTTGTCTGTTAAGACACCAACTACAATTAGCATCATTTTCACCCCCATGTCCCATTGGATTTTTGTTTTTTTTTCTTTGTTTTTCTCTGACAAGGTCCAAGTATTTGTCTATCTTTTCGCTTTCTTTCATTTCATTCAAAAGTTTTAATGACAAGTTCTTTTTCTTCTTGTTGATTAACACTAAGCTGGTCTCTGGCCGGATTGGTGATCGTTTATATCTCAAAGTCCCAGAGAAATCTGAGGTTTCATTTTCTAGACAGATTCAGGTTTGTGCATAACATAATTTGAAGGAATATTCAGCATTTAATTTCTTGAAGGGATTCACACAGTGGATCACCTTTCCTACCCAGTTCGTGCTTAGTACTCCCTCTGTGCTAGTTTGCATTTGCTATAGTTGTGATTAAAGTTTCATCTTTATCTCTACACATCATACAGTTGCTATTCGTTGTGTCTTAGCTATAAGTCGATTGCTGGCTTCACTGATGTGGGTCCCAGCCTATTTTCTATCTACTACTACTGGACAACACTCTCACAACAAACGACCGTCTGAAACAGCAAAGTTCACTATATGTTGTTGTGTTGTTGTTACGGCATTCAACTGACCAGTATGAATGCCGTCACACAACCAACAACAACAACAAACAACAACAACAACATATAGTGAACTTTGCTGTACCAAAGATCACAGTGAAAGTGAAAGAGGGCAAAAATATCATGACCTTGCTAGAGAACTGAAAAATATATAGAACATGAAAGTGACTGTAATACCAATCACAGTCCGAACACCAAGAATCTGGGAAAAGACTTGGACTGGCGATTAGAGGAAGAATCAAAGCAATTTAGACCACAGCACTACGAAAATCGGCAAAAACTTATAAGCGTCGTGGAGACCTTAAGTAAAACTAAAGTTATCAGCTGTACAGCGAAGGAGTCTATTCTCTTTTCACAAGCACTAGAGTCGGGAGAATGTTTTTTGCATCTGAGGTGGAGCACCACACCAACAATCAGCTCCCCACTTTATCGCACAGATCCAAGCTGTGCTACTCATGCGCTGAGTTAGCGAGAGGCCAATATCGAACCCGGAACCTTGTGGTTCTGAGACGGATGATCTACCGAGTGATAATAATAATAATAATAATAATAATAATAATAACAATAATAATAATAATAGATAAATACCTGGACCTTGCTTGAGAATTAAAAAAGCTGTGGAATATGAGGCTGAAAGTGATAATAATTGTAGTTGGTGCACTTGGAACGGCCCAAAAAAACTTGGAAAAAAGACTGGAGGAACTGGAGATCAGAGGAAGAATTGAGACCATCTAGACAACAGCATTGCTGAAATCAGCTAGAATACTCAGAAGAGTCCTGGAAACCTGAAGAGACTTGTTGTCACCCAGACTTCAATGTAAGACCATTAACTTATGCTGGTGTAAAAAAAAACTCACATGGAGTGAAATAATAATCTTCTATTAATAATGGAGATTCGGTTTCTATTTGTCTGTAACCGAAACTACGTCATTGCTTACCTCACAATACCCAAAATCGTTAATACATTAATATTAATAAAATAAATAAAAACTGTTATTTGTTACTCTTGCCTTTTTTCAGTAACAAGAAGTTAACTAAAAAGTTTACTAATAAATAAATACTTACGATTTAGTGTAAAATTTATGTGTAACATATTCAAAATAATTATTTAATTAATAATTAATAGATGCACGCAACATTTTATTGGGGGAGGAGGGGGAACAGAACTAAGTTTCCATTTCAAATTCTTTTTTACTCCTTAAATAAATTTTATGATACAAACCTATTAGATTGAATTTTTTTAACTACCCCTCTCCACAGGCAATATCTTTCAAAATTAAATTTTACACCTCCTAGTGGGCGTTTTATTTTTTTGCTAATAATAATAATAATAATAATAATAATAATAATAATAATAATAATATAATACTTAGAAATTTTAGAAGCGGGACAATATCATGCAAACAGAAATGAAAGGAAAAGTTAAAAAAAGAATATCTCAGGAGAACTAGAAAAACTTCTAGAAACTAAACTTAACAGCAGAAATCTGATCAAAGGAACCAATACCTGGACTGTCCCCATTATAAGATACTCAGGGCCATTCTTAAAATGGACAAAGGGAAGAACTCAGACAGATTGATCAAAGGACGAGAAAATTAATGACCATGCACAAGGCTCTCCACCCTAAAGATGATAGAGATAGATTTATATATGTCAAGAAAGGAAGGGGGAAGAGGTCTTGCCAACATAGAGGAATGCGTAGAAACCACAATCCAACAACTTGAAGATTACACAAGAAAGAGCAAAGACAAACTACTTATGGCGGCCACAAGTAGAGAAGCGAGATGGACAAACAGAAAAACAACAAAGACTAGAAAACAAAAATGGGAAGAAAAACAATCATATGGACGCTTCAAACGACAAATAGAAGAGGTTGCCCATGAAAAAGACTTGGACATGGTTAAGAAAAGGAAACATCAAAAGAGGAACTGAATCTTATAACTGCTGCAAAATAATGCCATAAGGACAAACTATATGAAAAGCGAAATTGATAAGACCCAACAAATAGTAAATGTAGACTTTGCGGTAATAGAGATGAGACTGTAAACCATATACTCTGCGAATGTAGCAAACTAGCACATCGAGAATGCAAAACTTGACACGACTGGGTTGGGAAGGTGATCCACTCAGAATTATGCAAAAAATTTAATTTTGACCATACAACAAAATGGTATATGCATAAACCAGAATCTGTTCTTGAGAACGAAACGCATAAAAATAATCTGGGACTTTGAAATAAAACGGATCACCTTATCCCAGCAAGAAGACCAGACCTAGTGTTGATAAACAAAAAAGAAAGAATTGTCAACGGGTGGATTTTGCAGTGCCAGCAGATCACAGTGTGAAGCTAAAGGAAAATGAAAAAAATGGACAAATATCTGGATCTTGCCAGAGAACTGAAAA
>CM042167.1:22251916-22261916 GCA_023376005.1 Doryteuthis pealeii | reverse complement strand
CTCTCTCTCTCTCTCTCTCTCTCTCTCTCTCTCTCTCTCTCTCTCTCTCTCTCTCTCTCACTGTTTATATACCCGATGTCCTTGTGTATGTTTTAGTAAAATAGTAGTAATTTCAAATGGGGAAAAAGATTAAAGTTCTTATGGCCGAAAGTCGTCTCCAAGTTGTCTCGCTTACAAAAGTGAATATTTGGTCGGGACAGATAAAAGGATTTGCTTGGTATGTGGTCGAGCTAAGTGTGTCAGCTGTTTTGGACATCGCGAGCCTGTGTGACTCCAGCGGCGAAGTGAAAGCCAAGAGTGATTGGCAAACAAATTTTGGTTTTAATCATGCCCAAGCAACTGAGGATCGGATTCGAATTTTTCATCCTGGTTAGTTAAATAATGCAATTAATTTACCAAGGTCAACAGGAAAGGGTGCGTCGAGCCTCTTGTGCGCAAATGAACTTTCGTCAGATGACTTTTAGTCCTTGAAGAGTTAACTTCCTGTAAACTCCCACAAATCCGTATTTTTTTTTAGTAGCAAACAGCGGCCTGAGTATTTTCAGTAGCAAATAATAGCAATCGGGTATGGCAATGGCTTTGGCATTAAATTACTCATGAAAGTTGATATTCCATTAAACGAAGGAATCAAAACAATCTACCTGCCATGAGTGAAAGATTTGCGTTTGTTTCTTGTTTCTTCTAACCGCTTCTAGCAGCAAGGTATCTTGAGAGGATGAAGTAGGTATTAGATAATCCAGAAAGGGTTGACATGCCGTAAACATGAAAAAGGAATTTAAACTTAAATTGGCCATAAAAGTTAAACCGTAATGTAGATTTGCATTCTACTATAAGCCTAGGTTGGTTGGTTGGTTGGTTGGTTGGTAGTGTAAGAACTAAAGCTGGTTTTAACTTCAGTATCTAATACCACTTTCTTATAAGGTGTTTGGTAGGATTGAAATCATTCAGAACACTGCACTGCTGCAATCTGCCAGAATACTCAGAAGAGTCCTGGATACCTGAGGAGACTTGTTGTCACTCAGACTCCAGTGAAATACCATCAGCTAACGCTTAAAAAAAGCTTAAAAGGAGTGAAAATAAATAATAATAATAATAATAATAATAATAATAATAATAATAGACAAACATCTGGACCTTGCCAGAGAACTGAAAAAGTTATGGAATATGAAAGTGAAAGTGATACCAATTGTAGTTGGTGCGCTTGAAACAGTCCCAAAAGGATTAGAAAAAGGCTTGGATAGTTTGGATATCAGAGGAAGGATTGAAACCATTCAGAACACTGCACTGCTGCAATCTGCCAGAATACTCAGAAGAGTCCTGGATACCTGAGGAGACTTGTTGTCACTCAGACTCCAGTGAAATACCATCAGCTAACGCTTAAAAAAAGCTTAAAAGGAGTGAAAATAATAATAATAATAATAATAATAATAATAATAATAATAATAATAATAATAATAATAATATCTTGATTAGATATCATCACTTTTTAATATAAATTACTCTGAGTAATTCAATCAAATTCTATTGGGTAATTCCAATTCAAATCATCCAGAAAAAGTTAAATTGTCACCCACCCTCTTCAATCTTTCCGATTTTTTTTACAATTATAGATTATGTTAATGTTAGAAATTCCCAAAGATTTGAGCTTCCAATTCCAAAGACTGGTGGAGTTATGCCGATTTTTACCTCTCCGAATCTGAGGGCTTTGGCAAAAAATGTTTTTTGCTCAAATTTGGGGGATTTCTAAAGCTAAAAACCGCCAATTTTTTTTAATTGGAAGCTCAAATTTTGGGGGATTTCTAACATTAACACAGTCCATAGCTGTATAAAATTTCAGAAATATTTAAGGGGTAGGTGACAAGGCCATCGAACGCGAATTTACTACGCGAATTTACTACGAACGTAGTGGGTCGAAGCGTGCACGACTGTGTTTTGGCATGCAGAATGAGATCAGAGGCGAGTGGAGAGATTGAACTCACATCCTCCTGATCGTGCCACTAGGGGGAGAATCGCCAACATCGTATGTTGGCGCCAATACCAAAAACTTCACTTATCACTTTTATTTATAAATTAAATACTTATTGATAAACCTACGTAATTCCTGAGGGTATTGTGACATAAACAGTGACTTGGTTTTGGTTACAGACAGACACCGAATCTCCATTATGATAGCATTTCAAATGAGGTTTCTGTTAATGATGATGCTTCTGGTAATTGGTTATTCAATATAGTAGTAAAGTTTCGGTTGCTGTCTGCTGAAGTCAGCGTTTCTGCTGACGGTTTGAACATCCAAGAGTGCGTGCGTGCGTGCGCTTCTATTTGTTGGGTAGGGTTTTAGTCTATGGACTTACATCTTTGATTGGAGGTCGATTTCTTTCATAATGAATAATCAAGACCATCTAGGCCACAATGTTGTTAAAATCAGCTTGAATATTTCGAAGAGTCCTGGATGCCTGAGAAGACTTGTTGTCACTCAGCCTTCCTTGAAAAACAACTAATTAAGACCGGGGTGAAAAACTTGCATGGAGTAAAACAAGGAAAGTAATAATAATAAATAGTAATACAGTGGTACCTTGACATACAAGAGCTCTGTCACATGAATTTTCTGAGTTACAAGTTGTCACTCAGTCAAATTTTTGCTCTGTGTTGAGAGCTAAAATTGAGGTATGAGTGAGTTTCAGATACTCTTATATTAATAAGTTCACTAAAAACATCTAAGTTTCCCCATTATTATGCCAAAGAAAAAAGATTATTTATAAAAAAAACAAACATTAAAACATATTACAGAACATAATTCATTACATTCTATCTTATTATGTTTTTATACAATATAGTGCTATTTTTTTTAATTTTGAAATATTAACAAAAAAAATATTGAAAGTATATCATTGGGCTCTATTGTTTCAAACAGTTTTGGTTAGAGACAGACACCGAATCTCCATTATGATAGCATTTCAAATGAGGCTTCTGTTAATGATGATACTTCTGGTAATTGGTTATTCAATAAAGTAGTAAAGTTTCGGTTGCCTTCTGCTGAAGTCAGCGTTTCTGTTGACAGTTTGAACATCCAAGAGTGCGTGCGTGCGTGCGCTTCTATTTGTTGGATAGGGTTTTAGTCATATTTTATCGAGTAAACAGTTCTGGTTTAACTAACATCTTTTACAGTCTTTTGAACGGATTATGTTTTTGATTGTAGTTCTATCTTCTCTTTTTTTTTTTTTTTTTTTTTTCATTTGAAAATATTTCATTTTAAAGAATTATTTAGTTAAAGTGAAAGGGTAAAGAAAAAAATCAGGGGTTCGATTTACAATGTACGGGATAGCCCAAAGCTCTTGTCACCCCTACATATCGTTTTAACTTTTTTTTTTTTTTTTTTTTTCATGATATAATCTATAAGTTATGCAATTATTTTGCCTCTAAAAATATGTAGAAAGTAACAAGTAACTGTGCATATAATACCAGATTGAACTCTAACAAATACTGCTAAACTGCGTTTGTCTTTATGATTAAAACTTTTTTTTAAATGAATAACTATATAAATGTATGTTAAGCATAAATAAATGAAATATTTTCGCAAAGTATTTTATGAACATCAGTGGTAGGATAAGTACTACTTTATCTCTCACATTAGTCCCGTAACCTGATTTGGTCGTGTGGGCGCTATTCATAGTCTATGGACTTACATCTTTGATTGGGGGTCGATTTCTTTCAGGGAATTGATTATATCATTGGGCTCTATTGTTTCAAACAGTTATCTCATGCTTTTTAACTTAGGCTAGACGGGCGGTTGAAAGACCCCCCTCCAATCAATTGGCTAGTCACGTCAAGCCTTAGCACCTATATGATTGTCCCGACCCCTATAGCCCTTATGGCCAACTCTTTTATCATATATATATATATTTACCAACTCCTCCGCACGACACAAGGTCAATTTCTTAAGCGGAGTTCAACAGGTTTGAATTCAGAGTTTTCCTTCTCCTAGACTGGTTACCTAGCCATGGTTAAAGAACCCAGTCTGCCCTGCTATTTACCCATAGCTGGAGGGAGAGTAGGATTCATACCTTTTCCAAGGGTATTAGCGCTAAGTGAAATGCAATTACCACGTCCAGGATTTGAACTCGGGGCGACGAGTCCATTTCCCATGACTTTAACCATTACACCACGCGCTTCCTCTTTTATCATATATGTGCCAGAAAGTCGTGGATGAGAGCTTAGTGTCCTGGGTATGACGTTAAATTGCATCTAATGGTGAGGTTCCAATTTGGATCTCTTGAGAGTATGGAGTGCCCATTCATTGCCATTGCTTTCAGGTCCACCCTGACCCGGAGTGGTAGTACCTGTTAAAACTCTATCCATAGATTAAATAATGAGTTTACAAAAACTATGTTTAAAGGAAAATCGAATTTGAAAAAAATTGAATACCCAACAAGAATGAATAAAACAAAAGCTCTTCGGCATAAAATAACCCAATAAGGGTTGACACGTCGTAAAATCCAATCAACCAACCAACAATGCTTTTTATGTTATAGAATTGTCTTTGGGTGTGGGTGAAATTCCTGCATTCCATCAAAATGTGTTTTACTGTATATTAGGGTTGGTCGATTTTAGAACTTCCATGTGGCGAAAGTTTCAAATCAACATAAGGAATTACCACACAAAATATTTTTCTTCAAAACTTTGCCTTCGTTTGAGGAAATAGATTTCAATCCTTTAAAATGTTACACCTTACTTATTAGGTAAAAAAGCAGCATATTGGATGTGTCGGTGGTGTAGAGCATATTTTCTATTTGAATTCTAGTTATAATATTTTAGTATTATCTGCGTTATTCGGACTATTGTCCCCATCTTCATTGTTATTTGTACAACGTTTCGGCCGATATAGCCTCCGGCCTTCTTCAGGTATTTCTTGTTGGACTCGGGAACCTTCCTGGACTCGAGAACCTTCTTTTCAAACTCGGGTTCCAATTGGACACATGGCCGAGTGGATAAGGCAGTTAGGTTAAGACAGTTCTAAGTGACAGTTATCTCTGGAACCCGAGTTCAATCCTGAGTGAAAGCAGTTAGAAAAATAATTAATTAACACAACTCCTACCCAAGCTATGGTTAGCGGAATGAGAACAGGATACTCCCGTGGAATAAATAAAGGGTTAGGTTCAAAGTTCCGCGATGGCTCCCGAATACGACAAGAAAGTTCCCGAGTTCGAAAAGAAGGTTCCCGAGTTCGAGAAGGTTCCCAAGTCCGAGAAGGTTCCCAAGTCCGAGATGGTTGCCGAGTCCGACAAGAAATACCTGAAGATGAGGACAATAGTCCGAATAACGCAGATAATACTAATCTTCAAGCCTCATCTCAAACATTCAGAGAAATATTATAATATTTTATTCGTTTCCTTTGAAATTACAGAATTTTAAATATTGAAATTGCCAAATTTTCTAAGAATTTTTTTGATAAATGTTGTCAAAACGTAGATTTCTTTTTGTGCATTTTAGTAGACGATTTTGATTGCAATGGTGCAAGTAGGAGATCTAGTTTTTGGTATCAGTATTTATTATACTAGGGAGTAGCAAAAAAATCGGATACTACGAGTTTTAAAAGCGAATTAAGAATAATTAAATCTATTATTTAAGGTTAAACGTTGTCTCAATCGATAAGTAGTAGCATAATAACCATCATTAAAAAAAGAAAAATATAATTACATATGCAGTTTATTTTTAGAAGATATAAAACTATTTGTTTTGGTCAATTTCGACGATATCCGCCATTTTGGCTGTTTTTCAATGGTTTTAGGCGCTTGTTTACAATTTTAACGTAACATTTGGGATGGAAAATTTTTTTTACCAAAAATCAGGTAATTATCCGATTTTAATGAAATTTTCAGTATTGATTTAACAATTAATGAATTTTATAATGCATCAGTTATTTTATTTCAAAACTTTAATTTAGTATTTTTGATATGAAAAATTAATATATAAAATTCATTTAAAATATGAAAATCCTGATGTTAAGTTTAAAATGTTCTATTTTTATATACCAACACACAACTTTCGGTGTTTGAGAGAATTTGATATTTTTAAAAAGGGAAAAATTAACCTACCCTACTGTATGAATATTTTGATCGTTGTTCTTGTGTTTCGTATGAAATAGCGAGTTAGTTTGGTGTGGCCGATGCATAGCCGAGTCAGGGCGGAAACTTCTTTTCTAGTCTTACTAAGATCTGGTTTTCTTTCTTTTGGTATGGGTTTTTATTTAGGAGAGCCTCGTTGTGGGTATTTTAGTTCCATAGCTATTGGCATTTCTTTGTCAGAATGTTGTTGATTTTGGTTTTAGGTCGGTGTGTGGTATTTTGGAGCTGGACTAAGCTTAACCCTATTAATATCATTCTCCACATTTGCCTGCAAAAAACATTTATTTATATTCCGTACTGTGGCACGATTCTATCTATCTATCTATCTATCTATCTCAGTATATTTATATCTATCAATCTATTGATCTATCTCAGTATGCTTATATCTATCTATCTAGCTATATCTATCTATAGCAATATCCTTATATCTATCTCTCTATCTATCGATAGCAGTGTGCTTAGATAGATTGATAGAGAGCTATCCCTGGTGGATGAGCAGTCCATGACATGCAACACTCCACTTAGACCCTCACAATATGTTATATTCCGTACTGTGGCACGATTCTATCTATCTATCTATCTATCTATCTATCTCAGTATATTTATATCTATCTATTTATTGATCTATCTCAGTATGCTTATATCTATCTATCTATCTATCTATAGCAATATCCTTATATATCCCTCTCTATCTATCTATAGCAGTGTGCTTATATCTATCTATCTAGCTAGATAGCTAGATAGCTAGATAGAGAGCTATCCCTGGTGGATGAGCAGTCCATGACATGCAACACTCCACTTAGACCCCTTACTTAGGCTAGACGGGTGGACGGAGAGGCCCCCTGTGATCAATCGGCTTGTCATGTCAAGCTCTATCACCTATATGATTGTCCCAATCCTATTGCACTTATGGCAAGGCCCAACCCTTTTTATCATATATGTGCTAGAAGGCTGTAGCTGAGGGTCTTCATGTCCTGGGAATGACGTTAAACTCTATCTGATGGTGAGGTTCCAGTTCTGGAGGTCTGGGGAATGTGGAGTACCCCTTCATCACCATTGATCCCTGGTTCACTCTGACTCGGAGTGGTAGTACCTGTTAGGGTCCCATCTATTGGTTAAATAGAAAAATATGTTTATAAATAAAATTGAGTATCCATTAAGAATGAATTTAAATCAAAACTTTGTCAGTATCAAATGACCCTCTGAGGTTGATATGCCGTAAAACAAACCAAAACAAACCAAATAAGAAAAACAAAAAAAATATCTATCTATCTATCTATCGATCTATCTCAGTATGTTTATATCTATCTCAGTCTGGTGATAATTACAGTGGTACCTTGACTTACAAGTGTAACAACTTACGGGATTTCCGAGTTACGAGTAGTCACGTGGCGATTTTTTGCTTTGTGTTGAGAGCTCAAATTTGAGGTACGAGCAAGCTTCTGTGAAACGGGGCCATGTTTTCTCTTATTTTTTATCAATTTTATTTCATCAATTTGTGAATTCTTATGCTCCGTTGTTTATTTTGTGTTACTTAAGCTTTTTTTTTTCTTTTTCCAATGTCATAGCGACACGGATTTTGAAAAGGGTTTCAAATAAGGAATCATAACAACAACAAGGAAGATAACATAAATTTAAAAAAAAATCAAACAATTTACCAAGGAGATATATACGTGCACTAAAGGAACTATTTAAAAAAAAACAACAACAATATATATCCTGTATTGTTTCTGATAAAGATGGAGGAATTGTTAACATGGATACTGAAATTTAAAAGGAACAAAATGAATCCGTATTAAACGACGGTGACGTCGATGAAAAAAAATTGAAACATGAAACTTCAATAGATTAAGAAAAAAAATGATAAAAAGAAGAAAAAAACATGGCCACGCTTATTAGAATATCATCGGTATATATATATATATATATATATATATATATATATATATATATACGCATGAATGTATTAAATGGAAAGTTTATTAACTATCTTCAAAATGATAACATTAAAAAAATTGTCAGAAAGATTGGAGGAAAAAAACTCAAACAATAAGGATTCCGTTATTTAATATATATATATATATATATATATATATATATATGTGTGTGTGTGTGTGTGTGTGTGTGTGTGTGTGTATGTGTGTGTGTCTTTCTGTGTGTGTCTGTGATAGATGTTGAGAAACCTTTTTAGTTGTATTGGGAGCATAAAAAAATGTAAAATAAGGAATGATAACCAAAAATTCGAAATGATAAATATGTTATTTTCAATTATGTTATTTTTAATGTTATTTTTAATCCTGATATTTCAGTCGGACCTCCGCCTTTGATAAGTACTTACATCTACAAAGAAGGCGTGTGGTGCAATGATTATCGTCGTAGGAAATGGACACTGCGAGATGAGTTCAAATCCTAGACGACGCAGTTTACTTTTCAAATACTGCTGATACCCTAGAGAAAGGTAAACAAAAGCAATTATTCTCGCTCCAGCTATGAGTAAATAGCAGGGACAAATTAGGCCCTTTATGCCCGGGTAGGCAACCAGTCAAGGAGAAGGAAAACTCTAAATTCAAACCCAAATTTGTTAAACACCGCTCAAGAAATTGACCTTGTGTCACATCCTGCACATGCAAAGGGGAGAGCGGATGCCACTCTGCACCGCACTGACGGACCTAACGAAGGCATCCAACATGACCACCCGAAGTGTTCGCAGTCACTGCACCAGAGATTCCAGATATCGCCATTCAAAATTGTGCCGCTCAACCACTCACGCAGTTGCAGGAAGAAAAAAAAAAGAAAAAAAAAGGAAGGAAAAAAAGTGGACTCTACTCCATCGTCTTTAGTAGAAGGAAGGATGCCAACAATATATATATATATATATATATATATATATATATATATATATATATATATATAATATACCAAGCGTGTTGGTAGATCCTTGCGGAGAGAAAAAAAACAGCAGAAAGTTTGATTGTAAAAATATACTACCAAACATCAACCAGGAAGAAAAAAATTTTTGAAAAAAAGAAAGGACCAAGATAGTCGTACCAACAAAAAATAATCTGTTGGTACAGTATTTGGCCAAAAGAAAAAACAATTTATATGTATATATATGTATATAAGATATATATATATATATATTCATATAACCGCTAGGAGAAAGCTAATAAGTAAAAAGTGCTCGATACCTAAGTAGAGCCAATAATAAAGATAATCTAATGAGTCCGACGAACCTACTATTAGTTTCGCATAAAGCTCTTCAGGGCTAAAATCTGAGTCAGATTTTAGCCCTGAAGAGCTTTATAACTAATAGTAGGTTCGTCTGACTCATTAGATTATCTTTATATATATAATATATATATATATATATATATATATATATATATCATGACTAAACGGAAAAGGAACAGAAATAAAAAAAAATCGAGTGAGTCACAATTTTGACTGTCAGAAAAAAAGAAACCGGAGTCAGAATAATAAAGACATATAGAAAAGTGCTCATTACGTACATAGAGCTAGTTTAGAGAATCAGTAACACAAGTTAAATATCCAAGTTTTTACCAAGTAGGATCTTCAGCAAAAGAGTTATACTGAAGATTCGTCTCATTGAAAATTTATATATATATATATATATATATATATATATATATATTGAGGATATGTGCTTAATTGAAGTCATACCTAATTTTGAAAATTAATTAGTTAATAATTAATGAATTTAGGCGAGCATATATGTTCAAATGTAAGGCTAAACAAATCGTGAAAATGTCAATCCCTGAATGTACATTTCGACCGGAATTTACATTTTCTCGATTTGTTTAGCCTTACATTTGAACATATATGCCCGCCTAAATTCATTAATTATTAACTAATTGATT
>CM042167.1:22234416-22241916 GCA_023376005.1 Doryteuthis pealeii | reverse complement strand
ATGAAATTAACACACTTAGACAATATCTAACTGACAATATCTAACTAATTTTTTTATTATTATTTAGCAGTAGATAAACCAATAGCAGATAAGACACAAAATAGTTATTATCTAATCGTTGAATATCCAGGTTTCATCAAATTAGTTGAAAAACTTATAGATTAGCACACTTAGAGAATATTTTGTTATTTCTATTTATTTATTTGTGAAAATTGTTTTGTTTTGTTTTATTTTATTTTATTTTATCTTATTTATTATTGATTAATTTATTACTTTTTTATTAACAGTTGAACATTCTGGCTTCAGAAAATTAGTTGATAAAATTATGAAATTAACACACTTAGACAATATTCAATTGTTTATTTTATTCTATTCTATTTTATTTATTTATTTATTTATTTTGTATTTAGCAGTAGATAACTAATAGCCGATAAGACGCAAAACTCGTTTTATTTAATAGTTGAACATTCTGGCTTCATAAAACTACTTGAAAAAAACTATGAAATTAGCACACTTAGAGAATATTGAATTAGATTTTTTTAAATTGCAGTAATAAACTAATAGCAAATAAGACAGAAAACACTTTTTATTTAATAGTTGAATTTTATTTATTTAATAGTTGAACATTTTGGCTTCATAATACTAGTTGAAAAACTTATCCCACTTAGAGAATATCTAATTAGTTGTTTTTATATATTTATTAGCAGTAAATAAACTAATAGCAAATAAGACACCAAACACTTTTTATTTAATAGTTAAACATTCTGGCATCATAAAAATAGTTGAAAATAAGCACACTTAGAAAAAATTCAATTAGTTTTTATTTTATTTAGAAGTAAATAACTAATAGCTGATAAGATGCAAAACAGAGTTGAACATTCTGGCTTCATAAAATAAACCTCAGACAAACCAGATGAAATTATTTTAAATCAATAGTATTTTTCCATGCCATGCAGTGGAGAATATTATGAAATGACTGAGTGTTGAGGTAAAAAATATAGAATGATATTGTCATTTGTATTTCAAAAACGATTTTTCTAACAGAAGCAGAGATAATAAAAAATAAAAAAGGTAAGAAGCTGGCGATATACCGCAGAAACTATGACAGATGCAGACTACGCTGATGAATGAGCGCTTCTCGCAAATACACCTGCCCAGCTGAATTACTGCTGCATAACCTGGAGCAGGTAGCAAGAGGCATTGGCTTCTGTGTGAACACTGATAAAATTGAGTTCATATATTTTTAAACCAGGTGGAGCCATTTCCACATTGAATTGAAAGTCTCAGTTCACATACGTAGGTAGTAACATCTCATCTACAGAAAGCGATGTCAATATACGCTTAAGAAAGGCATGGACTGCTATAGAGGCATTGGCTTCTATGTGAATTCTGATAAAATTGAGTTCATATATTTTAAACCAGATGGAGCCATTTCCACATTGAATTGAAAGTCTCAGTTCACATACGTAGGTAGTAACATCTCATCTACAGACAGCGATGTCAATATACGCTTAAGAAAGACATGGACTGCTATAGAGGCATTGGCTTCTATGTGAACTCTGATAAAAATTGAGTTCATATATTTTAAACCAGATGGAGCCATTTCCACATTGAATTGAAGTCTCAGTTCACATACGTAGGTAGTAACATCTCATCTACAGAAAGTGATGTCAATATACGCTTAAGAAAAGCATGGACTGCTATAGACAGATTATCAATCATATGGAAATCTGATCTTTCTGATAAAGATAAACAGGAATTTCTTCCAGGCAGTAGCCGTACTAGTACTACTACTGCACCACTTTGAGACTATAACGAAACACTTAAAAAAGCTAGATGAGAACTACACAAGGACGTTGCGTGCTGTCTTGAACAGATCCTGGACGCAGCACTCCACAACAAGCAACTTTACGACCACTTGCCTCTTATCACACTGTTAGGAAAGTTATCCCCCCCCTAACGATTCGAACCGGACTCTCTAAGAGGAGGGGGAGACAGACTACACAGTAGATCAGAACCGAGCAGGTGACACACTAGTATCCCACATCAAGCAGGACTCTAATCCAAAACCATCCACTGTATTTTCCCTGTCAGTGAGAATAAATAAAACAAGTTGTTATTGTTAACAATTTCCCTGTTTTATTATCATTTCTGTTTATTCCTACATCTCGGATACAACAGATTTTGTGGCGACGAGGATGAAACCATCCAAAAAAGACAGAAAAAGCATGCTGCGACACCGCCGGAGAAGTAAAGACGAACTCATAAGTGATATTCTCCTGTGGATATCTACGCATGGACCCACCAGCGTATGCAAACCAGGAAACTCTGCAGAGGAGTATGACCCACCCCAAATGTGGCCACCTGTTGTCGTGGGTGGTGACCGTGATGCTTAAAGACGAAATCCTGGTGGCTGAGCAATCCATGATATGCAACAGTCCACTTTTAGCCCTTACTTGACTAGACAAACGGTCGGAGAAGCTCCCTCCGATCAATCTGTTGCCAAGCCTAGCACCTATATGACTGTCCTGACCCTATTGCCCTTATGGCAATTCCCCAACCCTTTTTATCATATATTTGCTAGAAGACAGTGGCTTGAGGGTCTTAGTGTCTCTGGGTATGGCGTTAAACTGCATTTAATGGTGAAGTTCCAATTCTGGAGCTCTGTGGGGGTATGAGAATCTCTTTCATCGCCATTACTCCTAGGTCAATTACATGCGGACGCTGGATGCCGTGCCGAGGACTTGCGAGAACGTGACCGATTGGAACGGGTGGTGAGAGAGGATCATGGGAATCCGTGCTGTCAGCACAACCTGTGATGATAATGATGATCATGTTGCAGAAGATTGCCGTTTGTATGTGCATATTTAAAAGGCCGGTTAGCTCAGTCGGTAGAGCGTTCGGCTAGAAACCACAGTTCTAGTTCGATACCGCCCTCGCCAGCTCAGCGTATGGAGTAGCACAGGGGATCTGTGTGGTAAAGTAAGTGTAGGTGTGGCGCTCCACCTCGACGCAAAAACTATCTCCTTGGTTTAACGTTAGTGGAAAAGGATAGACTCCCTCGCAGATTGGCTAATACGAATTTTTATGTGCATATTTACACAACCCACCACCACTACCAATACGACACACCCACAGTTTCTGGAATGTGATACAAGGTTTAATATGGTCACCCCCGTCAGAGGTAAGTCGCTCGGGGAGAGTGCGTGTCAAAAATATCTCATAATAACCCAGCCCTTATACCTTTAGGCGAGGAGGGGGGGGCTACCCGGTGGGAAGGGACCCCGGGATTTTTCCCACCACACCAGCAAGAATGCCATGGATGTGTGTGTCCAAGGATGGCGGCCAAAATAAAGTACCTAATTTATCCAAAAGGAACTAATTTTTACATGGATATTGATTTAATGTCGAGTTACCAACACAGACAATGGGAGTTCACCTCCATATTTTTGAAGGTCTTGTATATCACGGGATGGGAATATATATATATATTATATATATATATTATATATAATATATTATATATATCAATGGTAATATTATGGATTTTACACTCATAACTTGAAGTTTCATGGTAATGCAATCATCAGATGAGTCCAATGGTTGAGATCTTAAAAGCCAGTCGTGAAATGGTTGAGATTTAAAAAACAGTATTTTTTAGCGATTTTTAAAATCTCTTTTTAAAAATATTTTAGGTTTTGAAATCTCAACCATTTCACAACTGGTTTTTTAAAGATTCTCAAACATTGGACCATCTGATGATTGCATAACAGAAAACTTCAAGTTAGGGTGTAAACCCATAATATTACCATTGATTATAAATCTGCCTCTGCTTTATTAGCATTGAGCACCTTTTTCATGCCAATATTTTTCTCATTTTTCATCTCCATTCATATATTATTATATACACAACCACATATCACACACACACAACACACACACACACACACACACACACATATATATATATATATATATATATATATATATATATATATACCAATCCCTCCGCACGAGTAGGATGCGACACAAGGTCAATTTTCTTAAGCGGGGTTTGAACTCGGATCGGCGAGTCACTTTCCTTACGACACAAAGCATGACAGGACGCGACACAATTTATAAGGATCCTTTGGGATGAGCACTCTTATCGGCTGCGACTGTAGACTTAAGCGACTGTACCTTCTGCAGATGGTATGTCTCCCACGCACCCCCAACCCCAATGTGTGTGTGTGTAGGTGTGCTTGTGTGCGTGTGCTGTGTGTTGAAATTTGTGATCCTGGTTCATGCTTTACACATTGTTCTGACGAAGCAGGAAATCCAGCGTCACAAAAATTCTCGTACAAAATATATATATACATGAGAGAGAGGGGAGAGTGAATGAGAGAGAGAGAGAGAGAGGAGAGAGAGGGGGGGGGAATGGACAGACAGAGATGAAAGAATGAAATAAAATTAATTATCTCTAGACAAAATTGATTAGTCGTATTTGAGCCTCAAGAGTGAATAACCATTTATAATTTCTACAAAGTCTCTTCTCTATTGTATTTTAATAAGTTACTGAGTTGCAATGCGATAGAGGTTTGGTATAAACAATAACTAATAATATCTGTTTTTGACAGTATTATTTAACACGGGAAATAATCAAATCCTGGTATTTGGGGCTAGCTAGCTAGATAGATAGATAGCTCTCTTTCCTCTTTCTCTCTTCTCTCTCTCTCTCTCTCTCTCTCTCTTCTTTCTCTCTCTCCTCTCTGTCTGTCGTCTTGTCTTGTCTCTCTCTCTCATCTCTCTCTATATACTATATGTTATATATATATTATATATATATATATATATGTTGCTAAGGAGGTGATTTGGAAGGCTATCACAATGCAAGTGTAAAGGAAAAAATAATAATACTGGTAACAATGATGTTGTGTGTTTAACCTGTATTTAATTCTTGAATTTTCGAGATAAATATCTCTTTTTCCAAAAGATCACTGGAACTGAAGCAGTCTAGTTTAGTGGGCATTTCTTTTTAAGTGAGAGGTTTTTTTTCACTGCTTCAGTTTCCAGTGACTTTTGAAAAAGAGATATTTATCGTGCGAAATTCAAGAATTAAATACAGGTTAACACACAACACCATTGTTACCGTATTATTATTTTTTCTTAACACCTGCATTGTGATAGCCCTTCTAAATCAAACTCCCTACTAATATATACACAATGCTCAAGCAATTATAAAACTCTCTGCTTATAATATGGATATACTATATTATATATAATATATATAATATATATTTATTATTTATTTTATGAGAGTACTGACAGTTTTCGACCCATGTCGATTTTCAAACCAAATAAATTATTTGTGCCGGTGTTTTCCTCCTATACTGTTGTGTGGGGTGCATGATGGGGAATGTTCAACCACTTGATTCTAGTTTAGTCTGGGGCTGATTGCTAAGTTTAATTTGTGATGGTATTAGTGGGTTGCTGGGTTTATTTGTTAGCATATTAGAAAAAGCACTTTTCTAATCTTCTACCGTTGTATCAATTTCGCTGATGTGCGTTTTTTTAGGCTTTTATAATATAGGTAATTATATTTTATTAATAAAGTACTTTATAAAAAGTAATATTTATATAAATATATATATTATATAAGTTAGACATGGGCTTGAAGTCGCGGCGCTTGTGTTACTGCACAGTTTCTCGTCAATTTGTTTGAGAATCGCATAGGCGAAAAACTGTTTCAATAACAAGCGCTGTTGGCCTTCATACCCACGTTACACTAACTTAAATTATACAGGCTATATTACACGATATTGACGCACTATTCACTTATAAAATATAACACACTATATTAATCAATATTAATAAATATTTTTATACACACACATTACACACACATATTATATATTGCGAGAAATGTAGACAAACGACTGAATATTAACACTGGATGGAAGTTTATTACTTAGTGTTATTGTCGACCGTTTAAACTCGTTTCGATTATAAAACCTTTTCATGTCAATATGATTAAAAAAGAGAAAAAATTACATTTCTCCACATTACTGGTTGGATTGTGTTTCCATCATTTACATCTCTCTCTCTCTCTCTCTCTCTCTCATACAATAATATATAAAATATATATATTATAATATTATATATTTATATATATACGACAGACAGGACAGACAGAGACAGAGAAAGAGAGAGAAAGGGAGAGACAGTGAGGAGATCGGTGGGGAGGCAGAAAGAGAAAATAGACAAAGATGGAAATAATAAAATGATTTATTCTCTATCCAATAATGATTAGTTGTTATTTGAGGCAGAGAGAGAGAGAGGAGAGACGAGAGAGAGAGAGAGAGAGAGAGAGAGAGACGATGAGAAGAGAGAGAGAAGAGAGAGGATTGGGATAGAGGGATAATCATTGTATAGTTTCTACAGCAGGTCTCAGTCAAAGAGAGTGGATGCTGAGCTCGGTCGACTCAAAATCATTGCGTTTCTACTTAATTATATAACAATATCCTCTGCTACAATTGCATCTTTTAAGCCGCGTTGTTTGGTTAAGCTCAAACACAGAAGCAGGATTAGCTATATTCAGTTCCAGGAACAAAACGATTTGTAGCGTTTTACGCCTCGACCGAACAGAAAGAAGCATTTATTTTATTTCGCGTGTAACGAGATGGATTATTTTAGCAAACGAGACAAGCGAGTCACTCAAAAACAACAACCACAACAACACAACAAAAAAAGCCCAAAGTATGAAATACAAGAAGGTGATAAGAACCCTCTCTCCTTAATAGGACAAATAAGATAATGAAAACTTACACAAGAACAGCGATTTACCTACGTCAATGGTAATGTGTTCTACAACATAATTTTTAGTTGTTTCATATATGATATATTTATCGTCTGATGGAGATACCGATCTCCTGACAAGCTGGAAGGCGGAACTAAAAATATGTAGACACATTAACCATTGACGTTAGGTAAATCGCTGTTCTTGTGTAAGTTTATCATTCTCTTATTTGTCCTATTAAGGAGAGAGGGTTCTTATCACCTTTCTTGTATTCATACTTTGGCTTTTTGTTGTTGTTGTTGTGGTGTTGTTTTGAGTGACTCCTTGTTCGTGCTAAATAATCCATCTCGTTACACGCAGAAAATAAAAAAAAATGCTTCTCTGTTCGGCGAGGCGTAAAAGTACAATCGTTTTGTCTGGAGACTGAATATAGCTAATCTGTTCTGTGTTTGAGCTTAAAAACAAACCGCTAAAGATCAATTGTAGCAAGAGGATATTGTATATATTAAGTAGAAACGATGATTTTGAGTCGACGAGCTCAGCATCCATTTTTGAGCTGAGACTCTGTAGAAACTATAAATGATTATCCTCTCTCTCTCTCTCTCTCTCTCTCTCTCTCTCTCTCTCTCTCCTCTCTCTCTCTCTCTCTCTCTCTCTCTGCTCAAATACAACTAATCAATTTTGGATAGAGATAATCAATTTTATATTTCATCTTTGTCTATTTT
>CM042167.1:22226916-22231916 GCA_023376005.1 Doryteuthis pealeii | reverse complement strand
TCACGACTGGCTTTTAAGATCTCAACCATTGGACTCATCTGATGATTGCATTACCATGAAACTTCAAGTTATGAGTGTAAATCCATAATATTACCATTGATTATATATATATATATATATATATATATATATATATATATATATATATATTCCCATCCCGTGATATACAATGACCTTCAAAAATGATGGAGGTGAACTTCCCATTGTCTGTGTTGGTACTCGACATTAAATCAATATCCATGTAAAAAATTAGTTCCTTTTGGATAAATTAGGTACTTTATTTTGGCCGCCATCCTTGGACACACACATCCATGGCATTCTTGCTGGGTGGTGGGAAAAAATCTCCGGGGTCCCTTCACCACCGGGAGCCCCCCCCTCCTCGCCTAAAGGTATAAGGGCTGGGTTTATTATTGAGATATTTTTGACACCACTCTCCCCCGAGCGACTTACCTCTGACGGGGGTGACCATATTAAACCTTGTATCACATTCCAGAACTGTGGGTGGTGGTCGTATTGGTAGTGGTGGTGGGTTGTGTAAATATGCACATAAAAATTCGTATTAGCCAATCTGCGAGGGAGTCTATCCCCTTTTCACTAACGTTAAACCAAGGAGATAGTTTTTGCGTCTGAGGTGGAGCGCCACACCTACCACTTACTTTACCACACAGATCCCTGTGCTACTCATACGCTGAGCTGGCGAGGGCCGGTATCGAACTAGGAACCTTGTGGTTTCTAGCCGAACGCTCTACCGACTGAGCTAACCCGGCCCTTTTAAATATGCACATACAAACGAGCAATCTTCTGCACATGATCATCATTATCATCACCAGGTTGTGCTGACAGCACGGATTCCCATGATCCTCTCTCACCACCCGTTCCAATCGGTCACGTTCTCGGCAAGTCCTCGGCACGGCATCCAGCGTCCGCATGTAATTGACCTAGGAGTAATGGCGATGAAGAGATTCTCAATACCCCCCCAGAGCTCCAGAATTGGAACTTCACCATTAAATGCAGTTTAACGCCATACCCAGGACACTAAGACCCTCAGCCACTGTCTTCTAGCAAATATATGATAAAAAGGGTTGGGGAATTGCCATAAGGGCAATAGGGTCAGGACAGTCATATAGGTGCTAGGGCTTGGCAACAGATTGATCGGAGGGAGCTTCTCCGACCGTTTGTCTAGTCCAAGTAAGGGCTAAAGTGGACTGTTGCATATCATGGATTGCTCAGCCACCAGGATTTCGTCTTTAAGCATCACGGGTCACCACCCACGACCAACAGGTGGCCACATTTGGGGTGGGTCATACTCCTCTGCAGAGTTTCCTGGTTTGCATACGCTGGTGGGTCCATGCGTAGATATCCACAGGAGAATATCACTTATGAGTTCGTCTTTACTTCTCCGGCGGTGTCCAGCATGCTTTTTCTGTCTTTTTTGGATGGTTTCATCCTCGTCGCCACAAAATCTGTTGTATCCGAGATGTAGGAATAACAGAAATGATAATAAAAACAGGGAAATTGTTAACAATAACAATACTTGTTTTATTTATTCTCACTGACAGGGAAATACAGTGGATGGTTTTGGATTAGAGTCCTGCTTGATGTGGGATACTAGTGTGTCACCTGCTCGGTTCTGATCTACTGTGTAGTCTGTCTCCCCCTCCTCTTTAGAGAGTCCGGTTCGAATCGTTAGGGGGGGATAACTTTCCCTAACAGTGTGATAAGAGGCAAGTGGTCGTAAAGTTGCTTGTTGTGGAGTGCTGCGTCCAGGATCTGTTCAAGACAGCACGCAACGTCCTTGTGTAGTTCTCATCTAGCTTTTTTTAAGTGTTTCGTTATAGTCTCAAAGTGGTGCAGTAGTAGTACTAGTACGGCTACTGCCTGGAAGAATTCCTGTTTATCTTATCAGAAAGATCAGATTTCCATATGATTGATAATCTGTCTATAGCAGTCCATGCCTTTCTTAAGCGTATATTGACATCACTTTCTGTAGATGAGATGTTACTACCTACGTATGTGAACTGAGACTTTCAATTCAATGTGGAAATGGCTCCATCTGGTTTAAAATATATGAACTCAATTTATCAGAGTTCACATAGAAGCCAATGCCTCTATAGCAGTCCATGTCTTTCTTAAGCGTATATTGACATCGCTGTCTGTAGATGAGATGTTACTACCTACGTATGTGAACTGAGACTTTCAATTCAATGTGGAAATGGCTCCATCTGGTTTAAAATATATGAACTCAATTTTATCAGAATTCACATAGAAGCCAATGCCTCTATAGCAGTCCATGCCTTTCTTAAGCGTATATTGACATCGCTTTCTGTAGATGAGATGTTACTACCTACGTATGTGAACTGAGACTTTCAATTCAATGTGGAAATGGCTCCACCTGGTTTAAAATATATGAACTCAATTTTATCAGTGTTCACACAGAAGCCAATGCCTCTTGCTACCTGCTCCAGGTTATGCAGCAGTAATTCAGCTGGGCAGGTGTATTTGCGAGAAGCGCTCATTCATCAGCGTAGTCTGCATCTGTCATAGTTTCTGCGGTATATCGCCAGCTTCTTACCTTTTTTATTTTTATTATCTCTGCTTCTGTTAGAAAAAATCGTTTTTGAAATACAAATGACAATATCATTCTATATTTTTTACCTCAACACTCAGTCATTTCATAATATTCTCCACTGCATGGCATGGAAAAATACTATTGATTTAAATAATTTCATCTGGTTTGTCTGAGGTTTATTTTATGAAGCCAGAATGTTCAACTCTGTTTTGCATCTTATCAGCTATTAGTTATTTACTTCTAAATAAAATAAAAACTAATTGAATTTTTTCTAAGTGTGCTTATTTTCAACTATTTTTATGATGCCAGAATGTTTAACTATTAAATAAAAAGTGTTTGGTGTCTTATTTGCTATTAGTTTATTTACTGCTAAATAAATATATAAAAACAAAGCTAATTAGATATTCTCTAAGTGGGATAAGTTTTTCAACTAGTATTATGAAGCCAAAATGTTCAACTATTAAATAAATAAAATTCAACTATTAAATAAAAAGTGTTTTCTGTCTTATTTGCTATTAGTTTATTTACTGCAATTTAAAAAAATCTAATTCAATATTCTCTAAGTGTGCTAATTTCATAGTTTTTTCAAGTAGTTTTATGAAGCCAGAATGTTCAACTATTAAATAAAACGAGTTTTGCGTCTTATCGGCTATTAGTTTATCTACTGCTAAATACAAATAAATAAATAAATAAATAAAATAGAATAGAATAAAATAAACAATTGAATATTGTCTAAGTGTGTTAATTTCATAATTTTATCAACTAATTTTCTGAAGCCAGAATGTTCAACTGTTAAATAAAAAGTAATAAATTAATCAATTAATAAATAAGATAAAATAAAATAAAACAAAACAAAACAAAACAATTTTCACAAATAAATAAATAGAAATAACAAAATATTCTCTAAGTGTGCTAATCTATAAGTTTTTCAACTAATTTGATGAAACCTGGATATTCAACGATTAGATAATAACTATTTTGTGTCTTATCTGCTATTGGTTTATCTACTGCTAAATAATAATAAAAAAAAATTAGTTAGATATTGTCAGTTAGATATTGTCTAAGTGTGTTAATTTCATAATTTTATTAACTAATTTTATGAAGCCAGAATATTCAACTATTAAATAAAAAGTGTTTTGCGACTTATTTGTTATTAGTTTATTTACTGCTAAATAAAATAAAAACTAAGCGAATATTGTCTAGGTGTGCTAATTTAATATTTTCGCCAGTAGCAGTATACATATTTACCAACCCCTCTGTTCGAGCAGGATGCGACACAAGGTCAATTTCTTAAGCGGAGTTTAACAGGTTTAATTCAGAGTTTTCCTTCTCCTAGACCGGTTGCCTAACCAAGGTTAAAGAGCCCAGTCTGCCCTACTATTTACCATAGCTGGAGGGAGAGTAGGATTCATACCTTTCCAAGGGTATAGCGCTAAGTGAAATGCAATCACCATGTCCAGGATTTGAACTTGGGGCGACGAGTCCATTTCCATGACTTTTAACCATTACACCACGCCAGTAGCAGTATATGGTTTCAAATATTTCAAGCAATTATATGATTCAAATAATTAATAATAATTCTTTGAAATTAATTATAGCTTCAAGTAACTATTCTTATTACAAATAATTTGCACATAGTTATATGGTTTTGAGTTCTCCAATTTAATATTAATTATTTCCAAGCGGTTATATGATTACTCTTCATACTTAGTTTGAATATTAATGTTTCAAGGGCCAATCTATTAATGTAGTTCACAGATATCTTAATCAAGTTAACACTCCATACTTAGTTGCAGTCAACAACCAAATAAACTCCGTACTTAGTTGCAATATTAATCATTTAAGAGCCAATGCAATAATAAAGTTCACAATCATTTTAAACAGGTAAACACTTCATACTTAGTTGCAATATCAATGGTTCAAGTGCCAATGTATTAATATAGTTCACAGTCATTTTAATCAAGTTTAACACTTCATATTTAGTTGCAATATGAATGTACTAAGAGTCAGTCAATTAATTTTGACCAAAATCATTGTAAACACGATCTCAAACGAACCAATTTGACTTATAGAAGGAATCATAATAGATTTGGTACCTTCAATATATTAATACGGTTGTTCCTAAATCTTTCGTCCATTATCATCCTGTAACACCTGGTTAAAAATGAGACCGTCCAAATCGTCCAAGGTGTAATGCAAAAATGTGGATACAGATTGTCTGGTGTCATTTATATGTCAGATTTTTTATGTATCCTATTTTATTTCACCCTAATTTAAAAATGAAACATTCCAAAATACGTAAAACCCAATTGGGCTTGGTCCCCCAATTAGGGGGTTCGGGAGTAGTAGGCGCCACTCAGCGTTTTTTTTTTTTTTTTTTTTTTTTTTTAGGTGAATCACCTGATAATTTGAGTGTTTTTTCTTCCATCTT
>CM042167.1:22221916-22224416 GCA_023376005.1 Doryteuthis pealeii | reverse complement strand
TGTGTACGTGTACGCGCGTTATTCTAGCATGTTTTTGGCCGAGACGGGTCGATCGAGCACTCACTCAAGTTGACGTGTGCTAAGGTTTGCGCGCCCAAAATTATGGGTGCAAAATCAATATCGTTCTGCTACACAGAAAAAAAAAAGAAAAAGAAAAAAGCATAACAAAAAAAAAAAAAATACAAACAAACAAAAGAAACTGCATAAATATACAAAGTCATTGCTTTTAAACTCACATCTAAGTATAAAATCACCGCACACGCGCACGCACACACACATACATACATTACGCGTTCACGCACGCACGCACGCACGCACGCACATACGCACACATGCCCACATACACACAGGCACACACTGCCCTGTCAACGGGCTCTAGACTACGCCGACTGCATCATCTGCAGAAGAGTGAACCCCTCCCCTCATCCTCCCTAAAAAGCGATCCTGTGTATGACCCTAAACTGCGATCGGTGTTAAGGTCCAAATTTATGAGTCTTGAGATACAGAAAATAGGCCACTCCTTTAACTTTACTTACTATGGTATTTTTGGAGATTATGTGCTTAATTAAAGTCATACCTAATTCGAGAATTAATTAGTTATAATTAAATGAATTAGGCGTGCATATCGGTTTAAATGTAAGGCGTAAACAAATCGAGAAAAAGTCAATCTCTGTATGTACATTTCAGCCTATGGTATGAAGTATTCCAATCTAATACACTTAATTTTTTAAAACAGATCTTATTTTACCCATATATGGTACCCTAACAGGTACTACATTGCATACCCTATTATCATTATTTTCTTACCTTCTTATTTGTGGTATTTTCTATGCCATCCGGGCTCGGCTCTCTCTCGTCTTCTAGTTTTCTTCTCGTTTGTTTGGGGTATTTTTGGGGTTTGCTGAATATCTATGTCCATTTCTTCAGTTCTTATTCATGAACATAAAGTTGTTTTTCGACGCCTTTTATTTTCCCAGACCCAACATTCTTGCGTGCTGAGAGGAACTCTAAGGAAAGAGACGCCGTCGCTCAGATTCATTTTCTAAACTTTCGAAACCTTTTTCCCGACGATTTCGCTATCACGTGACACTCCTAACCAAATAAGAATACAACGATTATAGGTCAACAAGGAGTTAAAGGATGTCAATCAAAACTGATGTTATTTTCCATAACTACCGTGTGTTTAAAATCCTGGTTACCATTGCAAGGGTTCAGTGATCTTGATTTGGTAAATCCCAGGCTGTAGGTTTTCGTAAAATATGTAAGTCAAAGTCTGTATTGAGTTGGAGTTCAGTTGTTCTGGAAATTGATTTGTGTTGCATAGGCCAAATTCAAGTTTGTAGTAGTAGTCGTTTAGTAGTAGTAGTCGTCGTTAGTTCAGAAACAACACACGCAAGTTGCATAGTCATAGAGGGCTGTTTATTTCTTCCTAGGCTCGTGGATTCTTTTCAGAGAGAGAGAGAGAGAGGAGAGAGAGAGGAGAGAGAGAGAGAGAGAGAGAGAGAGAGAGAGAGTCGGTGTCAAACTATTCTATCGTAAGTCTTGTTCAGTACTACTATCCCAAAACCCATTCGGGAACCGGAAGCCACGCTCAGAGCTCAGCCGAAGAGAAAGATTTTCTTCCTCTTCCGTTTCTCGTCCCGGGGTCACATCGTTTCCGGTCAAAACCCGGAACTTCCGCGTTTTATTTTAAAATCTTATTTCCGGGGTCATTCCTCGGTCAATTACTGGCACCCCGTTGAATGTTTACTCTTCCAAATTTTAACCTTTGTTCTTATTTTTTTCTTCTCTTTTTCCAGAAATCCGAATACCGTTTTATTTTTTCAATCCCGAATTCCCCATAGACCATAATAATTACGCTACATTTGGAGAAAGTCGCAAATGATCTTAAATATTTTTGTCCTCGTTTTCACGGGACAATTTTCGCCAGAAATGGCAGCTACTGTTGGAAAAGTTCATAAATAGAAGTGATGAATTTTGTACATATTATACCATGATAATCCTACACCGTGTATTTTCGAATTCAAATTCTTCTACACTTCATTGAAAAAATGAAGAGGCTACCCGTTTATTATACAACACTGCTACTCCGAGTTAGAGTGGACCTGGGAGTAATATCAATGAAAGGGTGGGTCCATACTGCCCAGAGATCAAAGAAGTGAGCTTAACAGTGGATAAAATGTAATATCATATACAGGATTATCCCTTTTGGAGTGGGGGATCTTACACTTCTGCAGAGGATTTAGTCAAGCGTTCTCAAATTCCTGTTGAACACACAACACACACACACACACACAACAAACACACACACACATATATATATATTATATATATGTGTGTGTGTGTTTGTATGTGTGTGTGTTAAAAAGTGTTGTTATGCGTCCAATGGTAGAAATTAAATATTCTATAGAAGGTCCGCAAAATGTTTTGATTTTTAAAAACTTTTAGCTCATCGGTAGAGCACCCACCGAGAAATATATATATATATTATATATATATA
>CM042167.1:22219045-22221816 GCA_023376005.1 Doryteuthis pealeii | reverse complement strand
AAGAGAGAGTATAAATTAAACACTTAGACAATATTAATTTGTTTTTTTATTTTTCTATTTTTTTATTTATTTATTTATTTGTATTTAGCAGTAGATAAACTAATAGCCGATAAGACGCAAAACTCGTTTTAATTTAATAGTTGAACATTCTGGTTCATAAAACTACTTGAAAAACTATGAATTAGCACACTTAGAGAATATTGAATTAGATTTTTTTAAATTGCAGTAAATAAACTAATAGCAAATAAGACAGAAAACACTTTTATTTAATAGTTGAATTTTATTATTTAATAGTTTGAACATTTTGGCTTCATAATACTAGTTGAAAAACTTATCCACTTAGAGAATATCTAATTAGCTTGTTTTTATATATTTATTTAGCAGTAAATAAACTAATAGCAAATAAGACACCAAAACTTTTTATTTAATAGTTAAAATTCTGGCATCATAAAAAATAGTTGAAAATAAGCACACTTAGAAAAAATTCAATTAGTTTTTATTTTATTTAGAAGTAAATAACTAATAGCTGATAAGATGCAAAACAGAGTTGAACTTCTGGCTTCATAAAATAAACCTCAGACAAACCAGATGAAATTATTTAAATCAATAGTATTTTTCCATGCCATGCAGTGGAGAATATTATGAAATGACTGAGTGTTGAGGTAAAAAATATAGAATGATATTGTCATTTGTATTTCAAAAACGATTTTTTCTAACAGAAGCAGAGATAATAAAAATAAAAAAGGTAAGAAGCTGGCGATATACCGCAGAAACTATGACAGATGCAGACTACGCTGATGAATGAGCGCTTCTCGCAAATACACCTGCCCAGCTGAATTACTGCTGCATAACCTGAGCAGGTAGCAAGAGGCATTGGCTTCTGTGTGAACACTGATAAAAATTGAGTTCATATATTTTAAACCAGGTGGAGCCATTTCCACATTGAATTGAAAGTCTCAGTTCACATACGTAGGTAGTAACATCTCATCTACAGAAAGCGATGTCAATATACGCTTAAGAAAGGCATGGACTGGCTATAGAGGCATTGGCTTCTATGTGAATTCTGATAAAATTGAGTTCATATATTTTAAACCAGATGGAGCCATTTCCACATTGAATTGAAAGTCTCAGTTCACATACGTAGGTAGTAACATCTCATCTACAGACAGCGATGTCAATATACGCTTAAGAAAGACATGGACTGCTATAGAGGCATTGGCTTCTATGTGAACTCTGATAAAATTGAGTTCATATATTTTAAACCAGATGGAGCCATTTCCACATTGAATTGAAAGTCTCAGTTCACATACGTAGGTAGTAACATCTCATCTACAGAAAGTGATGTCAATATACGCTTAAGAAAGGCATGGATGCTATAGACAGATTATCAATCATATGGAAATCTGATCTTTCTGATAAGATAAACAGGAATTCTTCCAGGCAGTAGCCGTACTAGTACTACTACTGCACCACTTTGAGACTATAACGAAACACTTAAAAAAGCTAGATGAGAAACTACACAAGGACGTTGCGTGCTGTCTTGAACAGATCCTGGACGCAGCACTCCACAAAAGCAACTTTACGACACTTGCCTCTTATCACACTGTTAGGGAAAGTTATCCCCCCCTAACGATTCGAACCGGACTCTCTAAAGAGGAGGGGGAGACAGACTACACAGTAGATCAGAACCGAGCAGGTGACACACTAGTATCCCACATCAAGCAGGACTCTAATCCAAAACCATCCACTGTATTTCCCTGTCAGTGAGAATAAATAAAACAAGTATTGTTATTGTTAACAATTTCCCTGTTTTTATTATCATTCTGTTATTCCTACATCTCGGATACAACAGATTTTGTGGCGACGAGGATGAAACCATCCAAAAAAGACAGAAAAAGCATGCTGGAACCGCCGGAGAAGTAAAGACGAACTCATAAGTGATATTCTCCTGTGGATATCTACGCATGGACCCACCAGCGTATGCAAACCAGGAAACTCTGCAGAGGAGTATGACCCACCCCAAATGTGGCCACCTGTTGGTCGTGGGTGGTGACCCGTGATGCTTAAAGACGAAATCCTGGTGGCTGAGCAATCCATGATATGCAACAGTCCACTTTAGCCCTTACTTGGACTAGACAAACGGTCGGAGAGAAGCTCCCTCCGATCAATCTGTGCCAAGCCCTAGCACCTATATGACTGTCCTGACCCTATTGCCCTTATGGCAATTCCCCAACCCTTTTATCATATATTTGCTAGAAGACAGTGGCTGAGGGTCTTAGTGTCCTGGGTATGGCGTTAAACTGCATTTAATGGTGAAGTTCCAACTGGAGCTCTGGGGGGGTATTGAGAATCTCTTCATCGCCATTACTCCTAGGTCAATTACATGCGGACGCTGGATGCCGTGCCGAGGCTTGCCGAGAACGTACCGATTGAAGGGTGGTGAGAGAGGATCATGGGAATCCGTGCTGTCAGCACAACCTGGTGATGATAATGATGATCATGTGCAGAAGATTGCTCGTTGTATGTGCATATTTAAAAGGGCCGGGTTAGCTCAGTCGGTAGAGCGTTCGGCTAGAAACCACAAGGTTCCTAGTTCGATACCGGCCCTCGCCAGCTCAGCGTATGAGTAGCACAGGGATCTGTGTGGTAAAGTAAGTGGTAGGTGTGGCGCTCCACCTCAGACGCAAAAACTATCTCCTTGGTTTAACGTTAGTGAAAGGGGATAGACTCCCTCGCAGATTGGCTAATACGAATTTTTATGTGCATATTTA
>CM042167.1:22209045-22211545 GCA_023376005.1 Doryteuthis pealeii | reverse complement strand
GGTTGTTTATATTTAAGCGGCTGGTTTGAACGTCTCTTGCTCTTTTCCGGTTGCTCGACCCACGAGACACCACTATGGGTTAGACTTTGGCCCCCCTTACATTTATACAGCATGGACTATTCTTAGTCTCATGTCTGTACTTTTATGTTTTTCCATTCATGAATGTCTTTATCTCTACTTTTGTATGTATGTTTATGTACACCTCTATGTTTTATGTACCCTGTTAATCCATGTGCTGTACCATATTAAATGTTTTGTCTATCAACCTTTGTCGGAGTTTGTATCTTCAAGTATATATCACTTTGAATCTTACATATCTATTTGAATGCGTTAGTGAATTGAATGAAAGTGATATAGAAAAAGAAAGAATTCAATGGATATGAATATGTATGACTAGAATGTTAAAATGTTCAGGATATAAAAATGATATGTTAACGACACTTCCTTCGAATCAAAGGGCAATTACAGACATTTGATACTGAGGTTCTTCTCAGTGCAAATTTACTTAGTTTAGTGTCTATAATCCGTTGTTTGTTTGTTTGTTTAACGGCATATCAACCACGGTGGGTCATTTAATACCGGCAAAGTTTTGAAAGATTTGTAGCGATAGTTTGGAAGATAATTTTAAAGCTCAATTATTTTTATTGTAAACAAATTTTCTATTTAACTCATAGATGGGACCCTAACAGGTACTACCACTCCGGGTCAGAGTAGATCTGGGAGCAATGTTGATAAAGGGGTACTCCAAATTCCCCAGACCTCCAGAACTGGAACCTCAACATCAGATAGAGTTTAATGTCCTTCCTAGGACATGTAGACCCTCAGCCACCGTCTTCTAGTACATATATGATAAAAAGGATTGGGGGTTGCCCTAAGGGCCATATTGTTGGGACAATCATATATAGGTGCTAGGGCCACCCGTCTATGCCACATGTAACATGTAAGACTCGACTTTGGCCCTTACTTAGGCTAGACGATCGGTCGGAGAGGACCCCTCCGATCAATTGGCTGGTTATATCAAGCCATAGCACCTATTTGATTGTTCCAACCCGATTGCCCTTATGGCAAACCGCAAAACTTATTATCATATATGTACTAGAATACGGTGGCTAAGGGTCCTAGTGCTTTGGGTATGACGTTAAACTGCATCCAGCTGTGAAGTTCCAATTTTGGAATTCTGGAGAGTGTGGAAAATCTCTTCATCGCCATTACTCCCATGTCCATTATATATATATATATATATATATATATATATATATATATGTGTGTGTGTGTGTGTGTGTGTGTGTGTGTGTGTGTGTGCGCGCGCCTGTGTATGTGTTAGTGTGTGTATACACCAATGGGTGTCCTGATTGTAAGGTTCAAAGTTATAACAAAGTCATAACTAGTTGAAACATAACAAACTCCGACACGTTTGTGAGACAAAACATTTTATATAATACAGCACATGAATAAACAAGATACATAAATAATGGAAGATATGATAGTGTACATAAACATACATACATAAAAGTCACTGACAAGATAATATAAAAGTAAACATAATATAAAGGTACAGACATGAGACTAAGAATAGTCCATGCTGTATAAATCACTTACAGTGACCGGCGTTGAGGGCCGAAGCTCCAACGAGAAAGGGGTAGACCGTGTCTAACCCATGTGGTCTCGTAGCGAGGAAAGAGGAAGAGAAATTCAAAACAGTCGCTTAAATACACGAGGCCCCTAGCGGGAACCAGCGACATTAAACGGGCAAACAACTCCCCGGGCAAATACGAAAATAACCCCTACATGATAATGATACAAAAAAAAGGATAAGCCAAATCCGGAATGATACTAAGACATTGTTGGATAGACACACACACACACACACACACACATTTACACACACACACTTACACATACACACATAAACACACACATACGCACTGGAAATGCGTGGAAATGCGTGAAGGCTGTGACGATATAATTGTCTCTACGCTTCATTTTCATAGTTTTACTGAATATTTATATTTAAGTCAGAAATATATATATATATATATATATATATATATATATATATATAGAGAGAGAGAGAGAGAGAGAGAGAGAGAGGGAGAGAGAGATGTATGGGAACAGAGGTCGATGAGTGATCTAGGATTTCATGCCGGACTCGATGGTCTAAAAAGTAATTTAGACCCCTGCTCTAGACGCAATTGATCACATGAAGTTGGTCCCAGGAGCTTGTAAATCAAATTAATTCATTGCTGTTGAAGTGGCCAAAAAGTGACCAATGGTAATTGATATTTTCGAAGTCTACAAGATATTGAACTCATAGGATCGTTAAAAACAACAACACTTACTTTATGGTGTGTGTGTGTGTATGTGTGTGTGTGTGTGTGTGTGTGTTTCAATATGTGTCTATGTGTATGTGAAAGATAGATATGAATAGACTGGGATAGATAATATGTTTACGTCTTAGTGTGTTTATGTGTGGGGTGAGATAGATAGATAGATAGATAGA
>CM042167.1:22084045-22204045 GCA_023376005.1 Doryteuthis pealeii | reverse complement strand
GAGAGAGAGAGAGAGAGAGAGAGAGAGAGAGAGAGAGAGAGATACTTGGGTGACTGAATCTTTTAAGAATTGACAGATAGGCAAACAATGAAGTAACATTGGCAATCTGTGAAATTCAATCAATTTAACACCACCCAAAACACGAAACACAAATAAAGATTTCAAAAAGAAAGGAACGTGAAAGGAGAGAGAGGGGGAAGAGAGAGAGAGGGGGAAGAGAGAGAGAGAGAGACGGGGTGTACGGAAACTAAAGAGAGAAAGAATCTACGTGGGCAGGAAAAAAAACCTTCTGTGGGTGTATATGGGTGTGGTGAACATATTAGATAAATTATCTCGAATGATACAAATAAAACCCGACAAAGATTTTTGTACGCAAGTACATTCGGAGGATAGAGAGAAAGAAGAAGGCCATAAAGGCAAATAGGTTTTGCGGAGGAGTTTCCAGTATGAGACAACCGGGATAATCATGAATGAATGAATGAGATGTTGCGACAATGTGTCAAGTCGTGAAAAACTACATCAATTTATGTTAAAAAAAATGGTTTAGACTCAAATGTTTAACGTACTATGATTTCGTCGGAATATACTTTTCTTTTCGTATGTATTTAGATCTACTATGATTGAAAATGATTTTAATATATATGCGGTAATGAAGGACTATTTGCTCGTAAATTCCTACCATAAAATAAAATAAACCCCCATTTTATGTCCGTGTTTTTGCAATAAATGTTTTATTTTCTTGCACCCGTTATGTTACAATACTAAACATATTTCCTTTGTTTATTTTAATATTCACTTCAATGTGTATATTCTAAAAGCTTTTATTTTGTGAGAATGCTTAGTTTTAAAGTGGGGGTTCGTTTTTACACTTCAACTTTTTACTCGTAAATTTCTACGATAAAATGCCCAAGCCTAATTTTATGGCAGGAATTTACGAGTAAAAAGTTGAATATTACTTTTTGTTGTTATTTCGTTTCTTTTTGGCTTTGGTACTCTAAATAAAAACGTCAGATTTTAATCATCGTCGACGAAAAAACACAATTACGGTCATAAAAGGAGGATCCAATTTATGCCTAAATTGTAAAACGAGCCCCCACTTTAAAACTAAACATTCTCACAAAATAAAAACTTTTAGAATATGCACATTGAAATGAATATTAAAATAAATAAATAAAATATATTTTGTATTGTAACATAACGGGTGCAAGAAAAATAAAACATTTAATACAAAAACACGGACATAAAATGGGGGTTCAGTTTATTTTATGGTAGGAATTTACGAGCAAATAGTCCTTCATTACCATCTTTGAGAGGGGAGGGGTATTTTTTTTAAAATTAATCTTTTTGTGAGAAAATTCAATCTTAAAAAGTAGAAACGTGTAAAGTGGTCATAAAGTAGGGGTTCGGTTTACAATAATCACATAATGCAAAATTAGACACTGAATTTGTGTTCAATCTTGATTGATTGATTTTAATGGCATCTCAACTCGTCTTCGGTTATTTTATGCAGACTCAAATACTTAAAATACTGTGATTTCGTTGGAATATACTTTTTGTCGTATGTATTTAGATCTACTGTTTTTTAATGTCTTTGCTGGGAGAGGGGTATTTTTAATTCTTTTTTTCTTTTTTGAAAATTTGATTTCATTCACTTTTTGATTGGTTTGGTTTGTTTTGTTTTACGGCATATCAACCTCAGTGGGTCATTTAATGCCGATAAAGTTTTGAAATAAATCAATTCTTAATGGATAATACAATTTCGTTTATAAATACATTTTTCTATTTAACCCATAGATGGGACCCTAACAGGTACTACCACTCCGGGTCAGAGTGGACCAGGGAGCAATGGTGATGAATAGGGTGCTCCACATTCCCCAAACCTCCAGAATTGGAACCTCACCATCAAATAGAGTTTAACGTCATTCCCAGGACATGTAGACCCGCAGCCACCGCCTTCTAGCACCCATATGATAAAAAGGGGTTGGGGCTTGCCATAAGGGCAATAGGGTTGGGAAAATCATATAGGTGCTAGGGCTTGACGTGACCAGCCGATTGATCGGAGGGGGCCTCTCCGACCGCCCGTCTAGCCCAAGATAGGGCCAAAGTGAAATTTGATTTTAAAAATGAGAACCGTGTAAAGTGTTCTTAAAGTAGGGGTTCAGTTTACAATAGTCATATAATGCAAAATTAGATACTGTATTTGTGTTCAATTTTGATTGATTGGTTGATCTTAACGGCATCTCAACCTGTCAAGAGTTATTTTATGCCTTGGTTCAGACTTAAATAATTTCATTGGAATATACTTTTTTTGTATGTATTTAATTTAGATCTGCTATGTTTGAAAATGATTTCAGTATCCTTGCAGGGAGGGAGTATTTTTTCAATTTTTTTTTTTTTAAGAATATTTAATTCTAATAATTGGAACCGTGTGAAGTCTTCACAAAGTGGGAGTTCATTTAATTCAAAGATCAAATTATCCGATTGGGGAAAAATATTCACCGTTATCTTGAAAAATATGTAAAACAGCCCGTTTTTTTTTGGGGGGGGGGGTTACGACACGGTCAGTTTCTTTGTTGATATTATTTTAGCTGAATTTTGTAATCATGGATCTTTTACTAAACAAAACCCTGGCATTGAAACTTATAAAAATCTTCTGATATGACTATTCGGACTCTTATCTTGATAGAAAAAAAATTGTTTTTTGTCGGTTCATTTTTTCATATTTCATAAAATAAAAAAGGGGGGTAGACCCCGTAAAAAAAAAAATCCCCTAATATATTTTAGGAAAAACTATTTCAGACATATTTTCATGAAAAGGTAAGTAATTATGGAAATTTTCGTGAAAATCGGACCATTAATTGATTTTTCATAGAATTTTTTAAAAAGCCTCTAATCATAACTTGTTTTTTGGCTACGTTAAATTTCAATTGATTTAACGGTGCAAAAATGTAAACATTGTTTTTCGTTTATAATTTTCTGTGAGATAACTTTTTTTTTTTTTTAAATCATCAGGAGTTTTTTTTAAATGTTTCTTCTTTCGAATGGACAAAAAAAAAAATTAAGATAATATCAACCTTTACGCAAGTTTCATTGTGTTAAATATGGGGGGGGGTAAATTTCACAGGGAAAATTGGTGGTACCTAGTAATTTTATACCTTGGCATAAAATAATCCTAAAATGTAAAAAGAAAAAAATGGTTCAGACACAAATAACACTGGTTTACAAAGAAACTGAGGCAAGCACAAAAATAGCTGTTTTAACCTAATTTGGGGATGCTGAATTCAGATTTGAAATCCGTTTTTACTCACCACCTCTAGTTTTTTTTAGATATGCATACTGTACATTTTGTACACATACTGTACATTCAGGGTTAATTTCTAATATTGTGTGACTTATCTCTTCTTTTTTAGTTCTTATGCAGGAAACTGAGAGCATGGGAATCATTTAAGTCAGTCTGTAGTGGCTTCCTTGTTAACACACGCGTACCAAATTACCAAGCCTGTATTGAGAAGTTGCTAAAGACTTATGAGGATATGGGATGCCGAATGTCATTCAAAATTCATTTTCTCCATTCCCACCGCAACTTCTTCCCTCCAAACCTTGGAGCAGTGAGTGATGAGCAAGAAGAAAGATTCCACCAAGACATTACGAAGATGGAGAGCAACTACAAGGCAAGTGGAATCCCGGCATGATGGGAGACTTTTGCTGGATGCTCTTGCGTGGCAAAATACAGCAGATCATCTAAGAAAACACACTTCTAAATGTCTGCGGTACTATGAATTGTGTACATTGTGTCATCCAAGTATATTTATTCCGCCAATGTTCTTTATCTATCCTGTTTTATCTGTAATATGCTGCTGCAACTGTTGAAATAAGCACGTATATAATCTGTATATACTAAAATGAGACTATTTAAAAGACAGAAAACTAGAGGTGATAAAGCAAAACTGTTTATAAATTTGAATTCAGCACACCCAAATTAGTAAAAAAACACCTATTCACATTCTTGCCTCAGACAAAAAATATTCTTTTGTAAACCAGTGTAATTATCGCACTGTGTTTTCATCGGAATATTTTTTTCGAACGTATTTAGATCAACTATATTTGAAAAGGGGCCGGGTTAGCTCAGTCGGTAGAGCGTTCGGCTAGAAACCACAAGGTTCCTAGTTCGATACCCGCCCTCGCCAACTCAGCGTATGAGTAGCACAGGGATCTGTGCAGTAAATTAAGGAGCTGATGGTAGGTGTGGCGCTCCACCCCAGACGCTAAAATAATCTCCTTGGTCTAGCGCTATTGAAAAGGGGATAGACTCCCTCGCTGTCTGGCATTAGGCCGCCCCGACGACATATTTGAAAATGACTTACCGGGGTGGGGTGGGGGGCATTTTAAAAAATCATTTTCTTTTTCTAGAAAATTTAAATTTAATTTTATGCCTTGGCTTATTGTCGGTATCAGCGAGGGACAGCGAAGGAGACTATCTTCTTTTCACTAGCGCTAGACCAAGGAGATTGTTTTTGAGTTTGGGGTGGAGTGCCATATCTACCATCACTCTACCAACTGGGCTATTATAGACAAGAACTATATAATTAACATTTTCCAGCCTAATGACTCACCATATTCGAAACGAGATGACCGAAAGTAAGTTATATTTATAGTCCAAGGAGGCGCGTTGTGTAATGGTTATCGTCGTAGGAAATGGATACGGCAACCCGAGTTCAAATCCTAGACAAGGCTGTTTACATTTCACATAGCGCCAATACCCTTGAGAAAGGTATGAATTCAATTAATCTTCCTCCAGCTATGGGTAAATAGTAGGTCAGACTGGGATCTTCAACCTTTGTATGGCAACCAGTCTAGGGGATGAAAAACTCTGAATTCAAATCTGTTAAACTCCGCTTAAGAAATAGACCTTGTATCGCATCCTGCTCGTGCGGAGGGGTTGATATATATATATATATATATATATATATATATATATATATATATATATATTTGAAAGCAATTTGTTTTACATCGTAACAGAGAAATATCCACTGGAATGTGCGTTTGTTTATAATTTTGTTTTTCCTAATGTAAGCTTATTTTGGCCTTCTAGCATTTTTGCGTGAACATGTCTGTGGGTTTTCACTATATACTGTGTAAACTTCGGATTTCAAAACGTAATGTAAACTATAGTTCTTTTCTGACGTCTCACCATGTCAGATGAACATGAAGTCCGATTATTGTGGGTAGCTACGCACAAACCGATGCTCGTGCGATGGGCCAATGTAAAAATTGCGTGTATCCCGTTGTTATCCCTCTTTTGAGGCGACTCAGGCACTGTGCAATAAACCCACCCCTTCCCCTTTAAATAAAGGGGCAGGTGTGGCCTGGGTGATTGCTCCCTGGGATGACGGTGATATTATATTCCTTGCCGGTCCAATGGCCAAATCCATTGGACACAGGGTCCAAAGACCCAAAATCAGGTAAGTACAACATAATGTAGACTATATGGCACTCATCTTTCCCCCCTAATGGGTTGACATGTCATAATACCCAACCAACCAACCAACCAACCAACCACCCAAATTAAAAGACTCAGATTTTGATCACAATATTTTATCTTTTGATAAGATTTTTTTGTGGATCCCCACAACCACGGAAAAAAAGCTTCTCATATTATTCGCTAATAAATACATGCAGGTTTGGGAACTGCATGCGAATTTTTATATCCCGTTGGTATCCCTCTTTTGAGGCGACTCAGGCACTGTGCAATAAACCCACCCCTTCCCCTTTAAATAAAGGGGCAGGTGTGGCTCCCTGGGATGACGATGATATTATATTCCTTACCGGTCCAATGGCCGAAGCTACTGGACACAGGGTCCGAAGACCCAAAATCAGATAAGTATAACATAATGTAGACTATATGGCACTCATCTTTCCCCCCTAAGCTGGATATACATGTGGGTTTAGGGACCGCATGCGAATATTTATATTCCCTTGATGTCTCCTTTGACAAATTCACTTACAATCTCTGTTGACTTTTCTGTATATAAGGTGTGTCCTAGATGTCTACTCTTATTTATAGACTCGGCGATAGTCATGTCACCATATTCTTGGCCAATCACTGGCAGTACTCTGCTGCTGATATTGTTATTTATACCGGCTGTTCTGGTCATACCTACGCATATTGCTTTGAACCTTCGTGGACGACGGAACATAGGATTATATCACTGGACCTTTGACACTACGTAGGATTCCATAACTCAGGACTTATTCACTTACCAAAGGATTCTATAGCGCAGGAATTACTTACTTACTTACTTTAAGTCCTTTACAACTGGCCAAGGATGGCGGTCAGAAACTTAACAATCTCGAATACGACTTCTGCTATGCCTTCCGCAACAACTGACGCGTCCACTATCCAATTGGTGCGAGTGTCAAATTAGCAAGCTGTGATGTTCCGTCACAGAGAAGTTCATTATTTTGGATGCTGGAATGTCCGACCACAAAAACTTGAAGAAACACATGCTCTTACGATGCGCTCCCTTCATCAGTATGACATCGATGTTGCCTGCCTCTCAGAGGTAAGGTTATCGGATATCAGCTGCCACACCATCAAGATCCCGCAGGCTGATGTATCCTGTCATGTCTATAACAGCGGCCTTACTGACAATTCTGGACATCATGGTGTAGCGTTTGCATTCGAGATACGGTGAATTCGTTGGATGGAGCCGGCTCAACCAACCCAGGGTGAATGCTGCAGCAGTAAGAGTAACAGTAGTATGGCAACCAGTCTAGTAGAAGGAAAAGTCTGATTTCAAATCAACGGTTATTTACTTTTCGTTAGTAAAAAAAAGTACTTTAGGAGTTCCTCCCCCCTTCTCCCTCCTCCAACGGAAGAATGTAATGTATGGGGTTTGAGGCGGCTAATAAAAAAAAATCAAAATAGCGTGACTGGAGTCCGAGCTTGCTTACTACGATGTCTCCAGTGATGGGTAGAGTTCTTAAAATGAAAGAGCACAAAATATGAATCTGTCGTTGCATATGTAAATATTGATTAAAAAAAAGAAAGCAGTTTATCTTCGCCTGATACCAAAAAACCCATAAAAGCCAGCGTTCGTTAGCGTCCATCTTTTGTTGGCATCCGCCTGTATCACGTGACCATGGATTGGCGTTCGAGTTTTTGGCACAGGCTGACGGGAAGGTCGAACGAAAGACCAACAGCTGTCCATGCGGCAGAGCTTCTTTTCTCTGTGACACCGATGCTGTCCAAGGGAAGGGCAAGGACTTGACATCAAGTGATAGTTGCTTTTAGTATCCTACGGGTCAAATAGATATATTTGAAAATTATTTGTCTTAGATAGGAATACTTGAAATAGGAATAGCACATATTAAGATTAGTTAATTGAAGCTACATTATTTACAAAGGATTATGAGTTTTTCACATCAGCATTAGCTGATGGAATTTCACTGGAGTCTGAGTGACAACAAGTCTCATCAGGTCTCCAGGACTCTTCTGAGTATTCTAGCCGATTCCAGCTGTGCAATAGTCTGGATGGTCTCAATTTTTCCTCAGATTTCCAGATCCTCCAGTCTTTTTTCCAAGTTTATTGGGACCGTTCCAAGTGCACCAACTACAATTGATATCACTTTCACTCTCATATTCCACGTTTTTTTTCAATTCTCTGGCAAGGTCCAGGTATTTATCCATTTTTTCATTTTCCTTCCGCAAAGTCCACCAGTTGACACGTTCTCTTCTTCTTCTTTTTTTTTGTTAAGCAACACTAGGTGTGGTGTCCTGGCTGGGATAGGGTGATCCGTCTTTATCTCAAAGTCGCAGAGAATTTTATGCGTTTCATTCTCAAGAACAGATTCTGGTTTATGCATATACCATTTTGTTGTATGGTCAAAATTTAATTTTTTGCATAATTCCCAGTGAATCACCTTCCCAACCCAATCGTTCCTAGCTTTGTATTCCCATTGTTCTAGTTTGCTACATTCACTTAATACATGGTTTACAGTCTCAGCTTTGTCACCGCACAGTCTACATTTACTGTTTTGTTGCGTCTTATCAATTTTTGCTTTGATATAATTTGTTCTTAAGGTATTATTTTGTGCAGCAATTATTAGTGATTCAGTTTCTTTCTTGATGTTTCCTCTTCTTAACCATATCCAGGTCTTTTTATGTGCAACCTCTCCGATTTGTCGTTTGAAGTGCCCATATAATTGTTTTTCTTCCAATCTTTGTTTTCTAGTTTTTGGTGTTTTTCTATTTGTCCATACATTAATCGGCTGTTGTTGACTGTAATCTTTCTTTGCTCTTTTTTGTGTATTCTTCGAATCCTTGGGTTGTGGCCTCTAAACAGTCCACTAATTTGACAAGACCTCTTCCATCTTCTTTTTTGGGTACAAATAGCCTATCTTTATCATATCTAGGGTGTAGAACCTTGTGCATCGTCATTAATTTCCTATTCCTTTGGTCTATCAGTCCGAGTTGTTCTTTTGTCCATTTTAAGAATAGCCCAGAGTATCTTAAAACGGGGACGGCCCAGGTATTTATTCTTTTGATTAGATTTCTGCTGCTGAGCTTGGTTTCTAAGAGCATTCTTGTTCGTCTGAGGTATTCTTTTTTAACAGTTTCTTTCATCTTTGTTTGCTTGATATTGTCTGCTTCTAAAATTCCTAAGTATTTGTAAGTTTCTTTTTCTTCAAGTGATTTTATAGTGTCCTGATTTGGTAGTTGTATTCCGGCCATTAATTTTCTTTCCCCCTTTGGTGGTGGTGGTGGTAGTAGTAGTAGTAGTTACTTGAAACCATATAATTGCTTGAAATACTTAAAACCATAAGTTAGTATGCACAATTTATGAACTTTCCCGCAAATTCCGTAAATTGTCAAAAAATATCTTAAAACGTTTATAAAAATGGAAAATTATCTTTTTACTGTTTTCCCTGACGTTCACACCTGACCCCTCAATTTAAAGATTTATTACCCGGTGCCTGAGGCGCCTCAAAAGATGATTGTCGACGGGGCATATGCTATTTTTACACTGACCCACCGCATGAGATTCGGTTTGTATGTGGCTTCCCACAATAATTGGACTTCATGTTCATCTGACATAGTGAGTTGTCAGAAAATCAAATGAATTGCAAGATTTGAATTTAACATTTGTTAAAAGATGGTGAAAAAGAGTTAATTAAATTTTGTAATTTACGTTTTGTAAATAAATATATCACATACCAAAAAAATCATAATAGTTTATCAAAAACAGTAAAAAATATATCATGTCTGTAAGGATATGAAATCAATATTGATATCGATCCGCCATTGGCTTTGATAAACAGCTTCTGTACGTCATGGCGTTCTTTCAGTTCTTCTTTATTGCTCGTAGGACGAAAATTCAACAGCGTCTTAATGATACCCCCGAGCTTTCCAAGAGGATTGGCTGGCCAGTCCATAAACTTTCTGTTATGATCTTCCAAACATTCGTAAGTGTCTCTATCAATGGGCGACGGAAGATTAATCTTTTTCTTTTTTTTTCTTCTTCTTGTCGGAAGATTAGTCTGGGTTCTTTCCCCTCCCAAAAGTGTCTCCGAATCTGTGGCCATGAAGCGTTCCAAAACCTCTCAGTACACGGCGCTTGAGGTAATGATGCCGTCAAACATGCCGACGGGTCCTACACTATTTGCGCCCCCGCATTGCCAAACCAAAACACCTTGGCGCGATTTTTATCAGGTTCCCGAGTCCAACAAGAAATACCTGAAGAAGGCCGGAGGGCTCATCGGCCGAAACGTTGTGCAGATAACAATAAAGATGAGGACAATAGTCCGAATAATCCAAATAATCCAAAATATCAAGCGTCATCTCAAAAATTTAGAGAAATACCATCTGGGTTATTTTATGCCTAAGTTTAGGGAATTGCATCTATTGTACATTTATATATATATATGTAGACACACACACACACACACACACACACACACACTCACACATATATATATATATATATATATATATATATATATATATATATATATATATATATAAGAGAGTTTTATAATTTGCTTGAAGCATTGTGTATATATTGGTTTGGAGGTTGATTTTGAAGGGTATCACAATGCAGGTGTAAAGAAATAATAATAAGGTAACAATGGTGTTGTTTGTTAACCTGTAATTTATTCTTGATATTTCGAGATAAAATCTCTTTTTCAGAAGAACACTGGAACTGAAGTAGCTGTCGTCTTGTTATGGCATTTTTAGTTAAATGAAATTTTTTTTTGAAAATTTTACAGATGGTATTGTTTTTATAACTGTATTCTCGTGTTGCATGTTTACGTGAATGTGCTTTTTTGTTTGTACGTGTGCGTACATGAGAGCAATCGGGTTTGGACAATCATATACGTGCTAGGGATTGGTGTGATCGGAGGGGGCCTCTCGGACCGCCCAAGTAAGCGCCAAAGTGGGGTTGCATATCATGAACTGCTCGGCCACCAAGGTTCCATCCTTAAGCATCACGGGTCGCCAACCATGGCCAAAAGGTGGCTCCATTTGTGGGGCGAGATCTTACCCCTCTTCAGAGATACAGTCGGCGTATTCTAAAGGCCCAGTCGACAGGGCTATGCGATTTAGTAACGTCTTGTGAGTAGTTATCTCATCTACCACAACCGAATCGCTGCCAACGCCCACTAATCGGCATCAGGCTGAAGATAATTCATATTTGTCGCATGGCGTAGGCGGATAGTAGACAATAATCAAAACAGAACAGTTCTGATGCTCCCAAAAGAAAAACCTTCAATATTTGAATTTAACTGTTAGAAACTTGGTTTTATGAGAAAGAAAACATGTTTATTCACCTGCTGCCCTCGGACGGAGGTCCAGTGGCTTCGGCCCTGGACCACAGAAATTAACAACGTTGATCCCAGGGGGGGGGGCATCCCCAGGCAACACCTGCCGCTTCGATTTAAAGGGACAAGGCTGGGTATATTGGGCGGTGCCTGAGGCGCCCCCCTCCGCGTGAGGGGGGAATGCCGAAGGGATCAACGTTTTTTTTGCACCCACCTCTCATGAGCTTCGGTTCGTGGGTTGTCTCACATTAATAAGGCCGTGTGCCTAACCCGTACACGTGAGATACGTGGTAAATATCACATATTTATTTGAATTTTGACAACAACACTATTTTTATGTCCATAATTTTAAAAAAATATTTGAAAGATCTGTTTACATTTTTTTTACGAAAGCTCGTAGCAAAAATTAATTTTTACTCCGCCCGGAGGGCGAATTTTGTAAGTAAATAAAACAAAATACGGAATTAAAAAAGATACCATTAAATATAGGACCCTTACTTATTGCTTTACTGATTCTTTAGAGCAGGGTTCCCCAAGAGGGGGGGATTTTTCAATTTAAAAAAAAATATCAAATCCTCTCAAAAAGCAAAACTTGTGTGTTGGTATAATAAACACTGATACCAAAAACTAGATCTCTTACTCGCATCATTGTTTGCGGAAATAGCATCAAAGATCGTTAGTTAAAATACACTAAAAATCTTTTTTCGCAACATTTGGTCAAGAAATTGGTTAAAAAAGTTAGTAATTTCAATATTTAGAACAGAAAAGCTTGTCCTTTTATTTTAATAAGATGAAACGAATAGGATATTGTTGTACCGGCCGTTCCTACAGTGGAGAATATACACCGGTTCTCACTATAAATAGTGAGACACCGAGTGAAAAGGTTGTACTGTTACCGTTTAGCGGCAAGCTAGCCGTTCTTGTACCCTATTGTAAATACACTTGTCTCATTTTACCCTACCTCGACTTGACTTTTTTTTTTTTACTGTTGAACTAACATCACAACAGATATTATTACTAGAATTCAAATCGAAAATACCCCCCCCGCCCTCATCACCGACATCTCCGATATGCTGCTTTTTACCTCATTGCTGTAACAGGAAAACATTTTTTAAAAGGTTGAAATCTATTTCCTCAAATGAAGGCAAAGTTTTGAAGAAAATTATTTTGTGTAGTAGTTTTTTATATTAATTTACAACTTTCGCCGAGACTTTATAATTCCGAAATTGACCTACCCTAATGACGTTGGCGGTTTTGCGCGAGAAGACAAAGCGGGTTTCTTGCAAGATGTTTTTTAAGCCCGATATTATTTGTGATTTGTGATCAACCAGCATTTTCTTTCCTCCTGCTAATCTCAATAGTTTAGATACCAACAATTGTGATATTACATTTAAATAAAATTGTTACATAATTATTAGTCACCTAATATTTATGGCAATAGTGTAGAAATCCTAATGGCGATTAGTGCAGCTGATGGCCATGAGGGTGTGTGACGGCGCTTGACCTCACTCTCACCTTGCCTTCCGGGGATAAATCGTGAGAACCGGAAGGCACAGAAGACCCTGTCTTCCGGTTTAAGTAATAGTAAGTAAGACTCAGTTAGAAGGTAGCAGCGAGCTCGAAGGGGTAAGTCGTGTTATACACGCGGTCCCTCATCTGCGCAGATTGTCTGGGTTGGGAAATAAAGTAACATCAACGTAAATCGAAGTCTTGTGTTTATTACCTAAAAACTAACAATGACACAGGGCTTCTGATAAGAGAAATCCCTAACAGAAAACCAGACCGAAGTCCCCACGACAACCCCAGACGCAAGATGTTAGAAGATAGAACCAAAGCCGGCCAGAAGAGAAGACGACTAGAAGTAAGAAGTAAGAAAAGGGTATACAACATTATATCGATTTGGTACCGTGAAAACCTGACTATGTAACAAAATATCAACATGTGAGTAATTTTTCTGTACATAGTGTATTTAATGTGTTTTGTTATTGATTTCTAAGATGAAACTTTTATAAGGTTTTTTTAAACTTTTACTAACGTGTTTTGTAAATACGTAAGTTACTTCACCCAAGGTGTCCGGTTTCGTAAATTTTGGGGCAAATTTGATGTTTAAAAAGTATTAAAAATTACTTATATATGTGATATTATTTTTCTTTTTTTAAATCTTTTTTTTATTTTTTATCTTTTTTTTTATTGATGTACTATCGACTAAACAAATTGACCTTGAATAATCGATTTAATTCATTTCAATTCGTTTTTTAAGTGAAAATGTGCACGTAATTGGTGGTACCTACAATAGTTCCTTCTCACGAGGGTAATTTTTGTTTTTTTGTTTTACGGCATATCAATCCTTTTTGGGTCATTTAATGCCGAATCAAGTCTTTTTGTCTCTCTTGAACTATTTCGACCGTAAAGGCGGTGTTCAGTAAATTCTTATACCTTAAAAAATAAGACCATTGTGTGACAGATGTTGAGGCAACTATATAGGGTGTCTATAAAGTCCTGCAACAGATTTAAAATGTAACAACAAAGTGACAGCTCTGTTGAAATGCAATTATCAATTCATAAAAATGAAAACTATGAGACATTGGTTTTTACTAAATGATTATATCATCTGTACAACTGTTATATAGCCCTCGAGCCTGGCTATATAGATAGATAGATAGATAGATAGATAGATAGAGAGAGAGAGAGAGAGAGAGAGAGAGAGAGAGGGGGTTCTTACGTGTAGATGAGGAAGGTGGGAGGCATTCTTAAAATGCTCCAACATTTTTAAAGTCTTTATCTCTTACTTGTGTGATACTATGATTGAAGACGAACATGGTCAGAATAGATAAATAAATAAATGAATAAGAAAGAGAATAGGTTAAAGCCAGGCATAAGTAAAAGATTAGGCCGTAAAGTTTAAGAGACTTGTACGACCACCATGAAGTTAGACCACTAAGTGATAATATCTTATGCACCCAGGTATTAAAAGCAAAAGGGATTTTTATGAGAAAATCTCTTTTGAAAAAAGTAATGGTCGACGTATTGAAGACGTAGTGTCTGGAAAAACATTTAATTACTTTAATTTTAAGGGTTAATGACGACTAGAAGTCTGCGATTCGATTTAAGTACTGGCCATCTGTGTGGTCCGGAGAAGATGGGTGGGGAAGGAGAATTTGACATAAATACAGCTAAACTCGAGCACTAAGGCAGTTAGAACTCGGGTCGTTGAGGTGTTAAGATAGGGATAGCCAGTAGCAGCCAGTTGGATAGACAGCGAAGTCTCACACACCTCTTCTTCCATCCGCTTCTTGTTTACAAACACTTGTAGTTGTTATTTGGTTTTTTTTTATCCTTGTGAGCCTGTTTCTGACTCGTGCAAATACGGCCAGCGCAGAGTGTTACAACGTTTGGGGTTCTGGACATCGTGCATTGAAGGTGCAGAGCGCAGAACAGGTAGACTCACACTTGCTTGAGCTGGTACTTTAGTCTGTCTCTTGTGTAGCTGGGACATTTCTAAAGATGCTGGTCTGACTTTATTTCTTGTTAGTTCTAGTTCTGTAGTAGCTGGTTCACCATTATTTCACAGAGACAACATAAGGCTTTTTATTTTCGACCACACTTCTCATCCCCTGCTGGAGTGAAGCAAAAGACGATGTCTACATCATAGCGTCTTCCGCTAAACCGCTCTAACTGAGCTAAAACTTAACTTCCGTTTTCATGCTTTCCAATAGCAGAAGCCATGGGGTCAACTTGATGTTGCCGAGTGTCAATCATTTAATCCCCTCCGATTTTGAATTTCAACGAATTTTAATTAAAAATCTAATTACACTAACCGTGCAAAAAACAGCGGTTTATCAATATATAACACAGCGTGATTTTTTAAGTTATCAATTTTAAAACTGTTACAAGACTTTATGAATACCCAGTATCATTACGAATTTTTTATTTTACCAACGTAAGTTGGAAATTTTCAGAACACTCCACCGTACACTGGTTAGGGTTAGGGTTAGGGTTCATTCATCCAAGCAAATATGTTAGATTTATGATGTTTATGAATTCTTGTGGCGAGAGAATAAAGAAAGTAACCCTTTCAATCAAATTCTTAATGATATAGCTGAATCACAATAAAGCATTTTTCAAAGCCATCTATCGCTTAATGGTCTTATTTTTAAGGTATAAGAATTCACTGATCACCGCCTCAACAACAAGTTCAAGTGTGTCGTCTTTTTTTTTATATCAGTTTGCTTACAATACCTACAGTTGTTACATAATTCGTGAGTAGCCTACGAATTATGTATGTAAGTGTAGTTAGATTTTGAATTGGAGTTCGTTGAAATTTAAAATCGGATGGAGTTAGATTATTGACAGGTAATGTCTTTCGGTTGACCCCCTGGCTTCCGACAATGGGAAGACGTGAAAACAGAAAATAAGTTTAGTTCGTTAGATTTTGGCCGTTAGTAGAAAGGTGTAGACGTAACGTTCGTCTGTCCTAAGATGCCAACTTCTCAACGCGCGGTTGAAAACCCTTTTGAGTTTTGGGATTTTTAATAAAGAATAAAGAAAACAATAAAGTCTTGCTTAATCGTTACAACCGATAAATAAGCACAGACAACCAGCCCAGAAGAAGGAAGAAAGCCCAACAGAAGAAGATGGCTGACGACGAAGCAGAACAAGTAAGAACCCATTTCCTCTCCTCTCTCCTCTCTCACCTTTTATATACATAAATTGAAATAGACTACTAAGTAGGACTGAGCCTATTCTAGTAATGACCACCCCAAGCGGAGATTTAAGAGGTTTGAATTCAGAGTTTTCCTTCTCTTAGACTGGTTGCCTAACAAAGGTTAAAGAGCCCAGTCTGCCCTACTATTTACCCATAGCCGGAGGGAGAATAGTTAGATTCCTACCTTTCCTAAGGGTATTAGAGCTATGAGAACTGTGGCTTCGTCCAGGAATTAAACTCCGATCGACCATTTCCCTAACCAGTACACCACCGCGCTTTCCGATGTAAAGGGGTATATAACACAGTTTTTTTTAAATGGTCACCCATTTAAGTATTAAACATCATCGCTGGTTAACTTTCGTTCACGTAATATATGATAAAAAACCTTTTTGTGGCTCAAAATTAGAAGTCGTTTATTACTGTTGTGATGTTAATTCAACAGTAAAAACAAAAAGAAGTCAAGTCGAGGTAGGGTAAAATGAGACAAGTGTATTTACAATAAGGTACAAGAACGGCTAGCTTGCCGCTAAACGGTAACAGTACAACCTTTTCACTCGGTGTCTCACTATTTATAGTGAGAACCGGTGTATATTCTCCACTGTAGGAACGGCCGGTACAACAATTACTCAAGTCGTTCATAGCTCTACGTTATAACTTTTCCATCATCTTACCTTGTTGAAGTCGGATTTAGTCGTGTTATCAAAAGTTCGTAATAGACTCAACATTGTGAAAAGGGGGATGATCTTCGACTATCATTGACCTCAATGGATCCGAATATATATATATAAAAAAACAAACTTGCTGAACAGCATTAACCACAAGAATCTCATTGAATAAATCTGCATTTTCTTAATTACTCACTTAGTCCTATCTAAAAATAGTTTATTATGAATTATTTACTAGCATACATAAATGATCTATAGAATTTAATGATTAAATATGTCTATTTTGCCATAAATTAGTTTTCCTTCAAAATAAAGCTTGATTATTTAATGGGGCTGGTTTAACCCAATGGGACCGGTTTAGCTCAGTTGGTAGAGATCTCGACTCGGTAATTACAAGGTTCCTGGTTCGATACAAGTCCCCGTCAACTCAGCGCATGAGTAACACAGATTGGGTAATCTGATCTTTGCGGTAAAGTGGGGAGCTGTCGGTAGGTGTGGCACTCAACCTCAGCAAAAAAAAAAAACAATCCCTCTAGCGCTAGCGAAAAGGGGATAGATTCTCTCGCTGTCCGGCGGTTATCGATAATAGGTCACTTCGCCAAATCTATTTACTATTTCTTTAATTTTTGATACAATCCCTGGTTATTTCCTAAAAGTCTAACATGATCAAAGGGGAACCACTCTTGACTGATAAATTATCTATTTATTTTCCCATTGAACTAACCCTAAACCCTAACCCCAACCCTAACCCCGTCTTCTTTTTTCCTAGTAGATCAATAAATATAAATTCTAGATTCTGTGCAGATTTTGGATTTTGTGCGGAGGACCTGAAAAAATTATGAAGCTGGTCTCTATGCATAGACAATTGGAGGTGCTTGTTGTGTAATGGTTATCAGGGGAAACAGCCAGTATGTTTTAATTCAAGCCAACAGGGCTGAATACCTTTTGAACACACCTTGTAAGTGAAAAGTATTAAGTATAGGATTGGAACAGAATTCTTGTCCGATACAAAATAGTAGGTTATTTCCTATAAATCTAACATGATCAAAGGGGAACCACTCTTGACTGATAAATTATCTATTTATTTTCCCATTAAACTAACCCTAAACCCTAACCCCAACCCTAACCCCGTCTTCTTTTTTTTCTAGTAGATCAATAAATAAATGATTTATCAGTCAAGAGTGGTTCCCCTTTGATCATGTTAGACTTATAGGAAATAACCCAATCCCTTTACTTCTTTATTAGTGTTACTGTTACTGTTACTCCTGCGGCATTCACCCTGGGTTGGTTAAACCGGCTCCACCCAACGAATTCGCCGTATCTCGAATGCAGATGACGCCCAAGGGTTGACAGTAGGGCCACAGTGATAGAGATAGGCTAAATCAGCCTGCAGGATTTTGATGGTGTGGCAGCTGCTATCCGATAACCTTACCTCTGAGAGGCAGGCGACATCGATGCCATACTGATGAAGGCAGCGCATCGTAAGAGATTGTGTTTCTTCAAGTTTAATGTTCGAACATTCCAGCATCCGAAATGATGAACTTCTCTGCGACGGAACATCCCAGCTTGCTAATTTGACACTCGCACCAATGGGATAGTGGACGCGTCAGTTGTTGCGGAAGGCATAACAGAAGTCGTATTCGAGATTGTTAAGTTTCTGACCGCCATCCTTGGCCAGTTGTAAAGGACTTAAAGTAAGTAAGTAATTCCTGCGCTATAGAATCCTTTGGTAAGTGAATAAGTCCTGGGTTATGGAATCCTACGTAGTGTCAAAGGTCCAGTGATATAATCCTATGTTCCGTCGTTCACGAAGGTTCATAGCAATGTGCGTATGTATGACCAGAACAGCCGGTATAAATAACAATATCAGCAGCAGAGTACTGCCAGTGATTGGCCAAGAATATGGTGACATAATTATCGCCGAGTCTATAAATAAGAGTAGACATCTAGGACACACCTTATATACAGAAAAGTCAACAGAGATTGTAAGTGAATTTGTCAAATGAATATCAAGGGAATATCAATATTCGCATGCGGTCCCTAAACCCACATGTATATCCAGATTAGGGGGGAAAGATGAGTGCCATATAGTCTACATTATGTTATACTTACCTGATTTTGGGCCTTCGAACCCTGTGTCCAGTAGCTTCGGCCATTGGACCGGTAAGGAATATAATATTACCGTCATCCCAGGGAGCAATCACCCTGGCCACACCTGCCCCTTTATTTAAAGGGGAAGGGGTGGGTTTATTGCACAGTGCCTGAGTCGCCTCAAAAGAGGGATAACAACGGGATATAAAAATTCGCGTGCAGTCCCCAAACCTGCATGTATTTATTAGTAAATAATATAAGTAGCTTTTTTTCTGTGGTTGTGGGGGTCCACAAAAAAAATCTTATCAAAAGATAAAATATTGTGATCAAAATCTGAGTTTGGTTGGTTGGTTGGTTGGCTGGTTGATGGTTGGGTTGTATGACATGTCAACCCTTGTTGGGTCATTTTATACCGAAAACGTTTTTGTTTTATTCATCCTTGATGCGTACTCAATTTTTTAAACACATTTTTTTAATATTAAACCATAGATGCAACCCTAATAGGCACTATCACTCCGGGTCAGATTGGGCCTGGCAACAATGGTGATGAATGGGTGCTCCACATTCCCCAAACCTCCAGAACTCGAACCTCACCATCAGAGAGTTTAACGACATACCCAGAACAAATGAGCCTTTTAACTTTGAATGAACACCATGAATAACATGATTGATAATGACCAAGTATCGAATATTTGAAAGTCTATAACGAAGAGGTGTGAGGCGGAGAAGAGAGTAGCCTCCACAGTAAAGAGAGACAGAAGGAAGGAGAGAAAACAGCAGCCCCAGCAAGCATCACAGCTTGTGTGCAGTCAACGCACTAAAGACTCTCATTCAGGGATTGGCCTGTCACTTGCGCAGATGCAGAAATTTTGCCATCGTCCTTAGTGGACGGAAAGATGCCATATATATATATATATATAACGAGAAAACATCGCCTGTTTCAATTCGGACTGTAAAGGGCAACGAGGAGAGAGAAAAAAAATAGTGTATTGTGTTTTATATGAAAACGAAAACAAAAGCATGGAAAATCTTTACAAATGATGTTGTATACCCCTTTTGTCTGGGTATATACTGTATTATGAGGAGGTGGCCTCATATTTAAGTCTATTTCTTCTGTTATCAGATGAAAGATATTCGTCAAGGGTGATATCCGTGGTTATACCTCCCATATCAAATCTTCTACTTACTTTTTTTGTAGCTGTCTTCATGACTGGTATTCCTTCTATCTGTCTGGTTCTGGCTTCTTTTGTTGACTGGTCTGGTAAGGTTATCTGGTTCTTAAGATACGCCAAGGTTGTCATAGTTTTTAGAGACAAACTCAAAGCGTACATTATTTTCGTGATCACATTTTAATCTTAGGATTTTCTCAACCGAGCGGGAGCCAAACCGACCCCTACTCTCCATTGTGAGGTCTAACGGCTGACTGACTCTAAACTAAAAGTCTTTACCACAGTTGCGTCGTAGCAGCAAGAGTCGGGGTCAGATTGATGTCATTGAAAGTCCCTCACCCAACGTTCCGGATTATAATTCAACAACCTTGAACTCAAATCTGTTTCTATACTAACTGCCCAAAAGCAGTCATGGGAAATGGACTCGTCGCCCCGAGTTCAAATCCTGGATGTGATAATTGCATTTCACTTTGCGCTAATATCCTTGGGAAAGGTATAAATCCTACTCTCCCTCCAGCTATGGATACATAGTAGGGCAGACTGGACTCTTTAACCTTGGTTAGGCAACCAGTCTAGGAGAAGGAAAACTCTGAATTCAAACTTGCTGAACTCCACTTAAGAAATTGACCTTGTGTCACATCCTACTCGTGCGGAGGGGTTGGTGAATATATATAATAGTGAGTTTTTGTGGTAAATATATATAATAGTGAGTTTTTATTCTCTACTTATTTCAAATTTTTTAAAATCAATGAGAAGATCTAAGTATAATTATGAATATTTAATTATATCCATGTCTTTATTTTTTTTTGTACAAATGCAGAATAGCACGCAAGAGATAATATCATTAGATTACGTATAAAAAGTATTACATTTCATTACATTTCACGGAAATACCTGAAACTTTTGAGATGCTAGGATTAGGATAAGGATTAGAGTTAGTTTTAATGTTAGGGTTAGTGTTGGTTTAGAGTTAGTGTTAGGGTTAGGGTTTGGCTACTTCGGGATTTTCCGTAATCTAATGCTATTTATACGTAAAATGCGATTCTAATGATATTATCTCTTACGCACTGTTCTGCATTTGTACCATTTTTTCTTTACGACGCGATTAGTACAATAAAGAAATGACTGAAAATATCCAACACACACACACACACACACACATTTTCCTTTTAGCAGTCTGTCGCAGACGACGATGACGTCACTCCATGTCGTTGATTAGTTATGGACTTTTTGATAGTTAATTAGTCCAATACTAGACTTGCAGGTGCGTTCACGCACATTGCTAGGGAAATTTCCTTCTGCATTCTGTGGTGCATGACGACGAAGACGTCGTTGTTCTGCAGACCTATTGAGTTCAATAGTGAGCCGCTCACATCCTCTGCGGCACGTGTTTCGCCAATACACACACACACACACACACACACATACACGTACATTTATATTTAAAATTACGTGTCAATGGGTTAATATGTGTCGAGGACCACTGTTCTCTCGCCATTTTTAATCTTTCAAAATGTCTGCCATTCGTAGCATGTTATCGTAGCATGCACTCAAAATCAGTGCATTTTTAGTTTTAGAATTTAGATTTATTCCTCTGGGTAAATATCCACTCAATCATAACCTCGTTTTTATTACATAAGGTCTAAATAAAAAAAAATTTTGAACTCAGTTTAACGAGTCCATTTCCTATGACTCTAACCATTACACCACGTGCCTCCACATACAACTATGTTATAAGCTCTTCCTTGTATCCCCAGTCATGTTTGTATTCTATTTTGTTAAGTTTGCTCAGGCAATAAAATATTCTTGTTATTACTTTGTTGTGAATTGTTCTAACATTTATTCTGTTAAAAAATGATATTCAACTACAGCCATTTTCGTATCTTTCAAAATGTCTGCCGTTCGTAGCATGTTATCGTAGCATGCACCCAAAATCAGTGCATTTTAAGTATCAGAATTTAGATTTATTCCTCTGGGATAAATAACCACTCAATCGTAACATTATGTGTTATATTCCCACTAAAAAAAAACAAAAAACACAACTTTTTAATAACGTTATTCAATTACATTATTGATCTAGAATATGAATATTCTATTTTTTTGGTACATGGTCACTTTATTGAAACGCTAATTTAGAATATCAGTTAACGGGATTTCGAAAAGTTCAAATTTTGGACGAAGATTTCAGTATGCGTTTCAATTTATGCCCCTGAGAATGGTATGTATGTATTTACTTAATCCCTGAGCACAAGCAGGGTGCGACACAAGGTCAATTTTAAAGTGGAATTCAATAAGTTTGAATTAAGAGTTTTCCTTTTCATACACCGATTGCCATACTAAAGTTACATAGTCCATTCTGTCCTAATATATATGGTTTGGTTGGTTGAATTTTACAGCATGTCAACCCTTGTTGGGTTATTTTATGCCGAAAACGTTTTGTTTTATTCATTCTTGCTGGGTATTAAAATTTTTCTTTCAAACTCAATATTTTTACACAATTTTAAAACTGATTTTTTCTATTTAACCCATAGATGGGACCCTAACAGGTACTACCGCTTCGGGTCAGAATGGACCTTGGAGTAATGGCGATGAAGAGGTACTCCATACCCCCAGAGCTCTAGAATTGGAACTTCACCATTCGATGCAGTTTAACGTCATACCCAGGACACTCAAATATTTATCCATACCTGGAGGGAGAGTAGTTGAAGTATTAGCGCTATGTGAAATGCAAACAACCACGTACAGGATTTAAACTCAGCTTACCGTGTTTATTTCCTACGACAATAATCATTATACCAAAAGAACTTCTAGAAAGACATGTATTGGAACTCTTGAAGGCAGAGAAGATATTCAAGAGTCCCCACTATCCGAGGTCCAGTATTAGCATTAGTATATCCGTGATATACTAACATTGAACAAAACGGAAAGAAAGACTTACTTAGTCTTTCTTTCCGTTTTGTTCAATGTTAGTATATCACGGATATACTAATGCTAATACTGGACCTCGGATAGTGGGAACTCTTGAATTACGTAATTACACATACAAGAACATCTAATATTTCATATGCACAATATACATGTAGGTGGCATTACAAAGAAAGAATACAAAAAATGTGTCACAATAGCTAGACATATTGTTCCATGAACAAGTAATATGTGGAAGGTGTACAAAATAGCAAAATGCTTACTTGTTGAATTTAAGTAAGATGGCTATGTGATCTTACCGTTCCTTGGCAGAGTCACGGACGACGTCTCTATTGGTCAAAGACCAGAAGCTAAAAGAGGTCGAGAATGGGTTTTTGAGACTGTTATGTGGCATCCGAGGAGTACCTAATGGACATGCTAATTCTCTTCTCTTCTTCCTCTCATTCCGATTAGGGCAGAATGGAATCTTTAGACTTGTCAAGGTGTTATATAGGATTAGCTACATTCCCTCTAGACCATAAAAGAATGGTTGCGTCTGTCTTATAAATAACTGTTAGACAGATGAGACGATGGGGTTAGTATGTATATATGAATTCCTTATCGAATAAATATACTATTACCAAGTATTTGACTTTGCCTCTTATTCACTATTACTACATATCTCCTGCTTCTCTTTGTGTGTGAGTAATTGGCCGCCTTTCCTCACCACAAAAAAAAACAAAAAACAAGGTAACCAGTCCAAGAAAAGGAAAAAACTCTGAATTCAAAATCCTAGTTTTACCGAGATGCACCATTCTTCTGTTATCAGCTCATCCGAAAATGGTTGTAGGTCATACAAAGGCCATTACCACTATAAATAAATCACGTGTGTTGTTCACGTGGTAAGATTGTTAACAGTCAATATCGAAATCGAATTAGTGAACCCCCACCACCACACACACACACATACATTTTATATGTTGATGGGGGTCCGTCGCTTTTTGACGATTAATGTAGAAACAGATTTTAAATTCAGACGTTATTGAATTCAAATCTGAACCGTTAATTCAGGGTTGTTGAAATTCAAATCCGGACCGTTAGGTGATTAGAAGAAATAGAAGATTAGATATGAGGACATAACCACGGGTGCCTCTCATAAAAAGAATAGAGAACCAGAAACGGATCCATCCCTCATAATATATACCCAGACATAAGGGGTATACAAGGCACACACACACACACACACACACACAAACACACACACACATACACAAACATATATATATATGTGTGTATGTTTGTGTTTGTGTGTGTGTGTGTGTGTGTGTGTGTGTGTGAGCGACAGACATATATACAGACAGACAGACAGTGTGTGTGTGTGTGTGTTCATCAATTCGTTGCTACCAGTGGTTTACTGTTAGATCGCAGTGTTAGGAGAACCGCTGCAAGTGGTTTAAAGTAGGCAAAGAGGTAAGTTTAAGTAAGTTGGCCATGTGGTCTTACTGTTCCCTGGTAGAGTCACGGACATCGTATCTACTTGTCAAAGACCAGAAGCGAAAAGAGGTCGAGAATGAGTAGAGTCACACACACACACACACACACACACACACATATATATATATGTGTGTGTGTGTGTGTGTGTGTGTGTGTGTGTGTGTGTGTGTGAAGAAAATAACAGATTTAAAAAAATCTAACAAAATGTGAAACAGTATGTAGGGAAAGTGAATAACAACACAAATAATCGATTCAATCAATATTTCGTCTCTGTTAGTTTAGAAACTTTTTCCATTCCGAAGAAGTTTCTGGACTAACAGAGACGAAATATTAATTGAATCGATTGTTTGTGTTGTATATTCAAGAACTAAATATGAACGTTTTATCCAGCAACATACATCACTATATATCAGGACGGTATGACCGAATGTAAGTTATACGTATGATCCAAACTAACTAATGTGTAACAAACACTTCTGTTTTATGCCACTACAGAGAAATAACCACTGGAATGTGTATTGTTTATAACTTTGTTTATTCTAATGTCAGTTTTTATTTTTGCCACAAACTTATTGCATTTTTGTGTAAATACGTCCGCGTGTTTGCTCTAAATACTACGTAAATGTTTTGTCTCAAGACATAAGTAAAATGTAGGAATTTTTAGTTTATACGAACAAATGTTAAATTTTGCTACTACAAGTTCTAAGAAAATCAGTGCGTATTACAAGGACCATTAAATAAACTAGCAAGAATATGCGCCTTCCAGACGTAAGTATTTAAGTTTTAATGAAATTAAATATATCAAATACTACCTAAATACTACGTAAAAGTTTTGTCTCAAGATATAAGTAAAATGTAGGAATTTTTAGTTTATACGAACAAATGTTAAATTTTGTTACTACAAGTTCTAAGAAAATCAGTGCGTATTACAAGGACCATTAAATAAACTAGCAAGAATATGCGCCTTACAGACGTAAGTATTTAAGTTTTAATGAAATTAAATATATCAAATACTACCTAAATACTACGTAAAAGTTTTGTCTCAAGATATAAGTAAAATGTAGGAATTTTTAGTTTATACGAACAAATGTTAAATTTTGTTACTACAAGTTCTAAGAAAATCAGTGCGTATTACAAGGACCATTAAATAAACTAGCAAGAATATGCGCCTTCCAGACGTAAGTATTTAAGTTTTAATGAAATTAAATATATTAAATACTACCTAAATACTACGTAAATGTTTTGTCTCAAGATATAAGTAAAATGTAGGAATTTTTAGTTTATACGAACAAATGTTAAATTTTGCTACTACAAGTTCTAAGAAAATCAGTGCGTATTACAAGGACCATTAAATAAACTAGCAAGAATTCAGCATTGTCGAAGATCAAAGTACATTATACAGACTAGATTAAAAGATTAAGATTATACCGACTCGAATTCCATTTATATAAATACTAGAAGCGGCTACCCGGCGAAGCCTGGGTAGAGGATTAAAAAAAACATGGTTTGATAATCGTTTGCAGATCTATTACTACAGAATAGCGAGTTCGATCCTCGCAGGATGACACATAAAAAATCATAAAACGCCGAAAATGACCGAGTAGAATTTTAACGTTATTTTATAATGTTATTTAAATTTTAAATGTATTCGATAATATAAATCAAATCAAATTCGACCTTCATTCAAAATAAAATTTCACTCTGATGAAGGTCGAATTTTCTCTGTGTACGGAATATTTTTACATTTTTCTATTATTATTATTTCATTTGTTAATTTAATGATAATAATAGTTTAAATCGTGTACACAAAGATAAACTGACCGAAACACATGTGTAAGTGATATTGATTAAATTCATCTTTTATTATCCATTCTGTACTTTCTTTTCTTTATTCATCTTTCCTCATATATATATAATATATATATATATATATATATATATATATATATATATATATATTAAAGGAGAAAAGTGGTGTAATGCTTGTCGTCGTAGGAAATATATGTATACTTTTTTCAGAATTTCATAACCTCATTTTAGGGGTGCGTGGTATACATAAGTGCCTGGTATACACGAATAAAAATTATTAAAAATTATATAAAAATAATTATGAAAAATATATATTTCGTAATTATGAAAATCATGAAAATTATATTTCGTAATTATGAAAAATTACGTATAAAAATTACGTATAAAAATACGTATAAAAATTACGTATAAAAATTACGTATAAAAATGACGTATAAAAATACGTATAAAAATTACGTATAAAAATTACGGATAACAATTACGTATAAAAATTACGTATAAAAATACGTATAAAAATTACGTATAAAATTACGTATAAAAATTACGTATAAAATTACGTATAAAAATTACGTATAAAAATTACGTATAAAAATACGTATAAAAAATTACGAATAAAAATACGTATAAAAAATACGTATAAAAATAGGTATAAGAATTACGATAAAAATTACGGATAAAAATTACGTATAAAATACGTATAAAAATTACGAATAAAAATTACGGATAAATTACGTATAAAATTACGTATAAAAATTACGTATAAAAATACGTATAAAAATACGTATAAAAATTACGGATAAAATTACGGATAAAAATACGTATAAAAATCCATAGGGTAAATGTGTATTTATATTCTTTTTATTCAGAGTTAAGTTCATATATGAATAAATCGATAAATCTGTTGGAAAAGCATATTTTGCAAAACTACAGTTGATTAGAATTTTTTTTTTCAGATATGTTTATTGCGGCAAATCTGCCACGAGAAACATCTGTTATCAGAGGTTTTTGGGAAATCCGGATTAGTTCAGCGTGAAAAGTGTCTGGACAGCGTACTGTTTGGTTTGGTCGACTTGTCAGAAAATCCCAGATGAGACTGGTTTTTTGTTGTGTTTTTCTTTCTTTTTTACATGGATGAAGAAAACGATTCTAATTTGAATAGTCAGAAATCTTGAGATGCTCTTTTTGCAAGAAAAAAAAAAAAAAAGTTGCAAAACTGACTAGTCGGGGTGGGGTGAGGGTAGCATTAGAGATCCTCTGAGAGGAATTTTATGAGAGGGTGCAAAGTTTCTTTGAACATGCCTTTTTTGTCTGCATTAATCTCATGTTTATTCATTTAAAAAAAATTTTTTTTATCTTATATGGTTTTATGTAACTAATTGTAAGACTCGTTCAAAACCTCTAATCTATCTATATGTTAGTATTCGGATTCCTTAATTGTACGACCGTTATCTTCTTACAACACCCTCTGGTTAAAAATGAGACCGTCCAATAAGATCGCTGCTTAACTTCGGCTTTTTTTATCCTTCTGTTAGATGGTCACGTGATGATTATTAAGGACCGCTGCAAATCTATTACGGTAAAGTCACACTGAAAGCGCCGGTTCCCGCTAGATTAGCGAAGTTAATTGGGGAGGGGGCGAAAATGGCGGCTTTTTAACACCCCCTCCCCCAATTTGGAGAGCTAAGACATAACTCGGTCAATGTTCGGAATTGGAAACTCAAATTTTAGGGATTTTCCCAAGTTTAACATAGTCCACACCTCCACAAAATTTCAGAAAAATTGAAGCGGATGGGTGACAATTTTACTTTTTTTTTCTGTGTGATTTGAACATGTCCAGCAAGTCCTTGATAATCATCACGTGACCATCTGATATATCAGTGTTCAATTTAGCGATGTCGGTTTTGTTTTCCCCATAGTCATCACGATAACAGAATGATAGAAAAAAAATATTTGATATCAAATTTGCCAAACACAAAACTCTAGATCGAGTTGATGACAGCTTTCCTATTATTCTATTGATTCCTTTGTAAAAAAAGAAAAAACTTCTCTTAATACAACACAAGTGATATCAAGTATCCTTTTGCAGATTGCTCATACTTGACTTTTTTATGGCTTTCAAAAGCCTACAATCTTCTTTATGGTCTTTAGGCGTCATCAAGGACGACTGTTTAGCAATATAGCTAACTCTATTGTTTATATTAAACTTGACTGTCATTTTCTTCATATATATATATATATATATATATATATTTATGTATATTCACGTATGCTTCTTTGTGGTATATCTGATGAGTCTAATTTTCTGTTTATATATATATATATATATATATATATATATATATATATATATATATACTTTGGTGCGGTACCAAGTTTCTTGGTACAAGGTGATTCTAGGCTGGTCCTATTCTCTACCAGTAGTTTGTATGAGAGCTCAATGTTTAATTATTGTAAACAGAGCAAAATTATTTGTGAATAAAAAGGCCTTAAATACCATGGATATGGTGGTTATGGACCATTCAATAAGGCCTTTTTATTCACATATATATATATATTATAGAGAGAGAGAGACAGACAGACAGACAGAGACAGAGAGAGAGAGGAGAGAGAGAGAGAGAGAGAGAGAGAGAGACAGACAGAGTCAGAGACGGAGATGGAGATGGAGATAGAGAGAGGAGAGAGGGAGGGACTATTGAGTGAAAAGTCTATTGAATGAAAACTCACTGAATCCTCGGCAAAGAAAAAGTTCCGGGCACAACGGTCAGGAAAAGCAAGATGGTATCCTTCCCCAACCTCAGTCCAATATGGTTAGCGAGTAGCTCGATGAAAAGCAGAAATGGCAGTTGGGCATTGGTTAAACCGGGGCCAGCAGTTCAAGGAAAATCACCGGCAGTCGCAGATATATATATTATATATATATATATATATATATATATCATCCATAGACACCGTGTTTCGACACACATTCTCATAACTCTCTACAAACACCCTGCACTGTCAAAATTTTCCTCATAGAATGTGGAGCTCTTGTTCCAACCGGAAAGAAATATTTCAACGCAAATGATATAAGGGATCTGTTTGAGAATAATTGTATGGATGATTTTTTATCCGTCTTGAAAGAAATAAAAATATACCGAAAATTATGAATCAGATATAAAATGCATCCACGAAACTATCTACAAAAATACACTTGTAAAGGAAACTTGAGTACCAGCTTTTATCCAACACTCCGACAGTTTTGGCATTAAATAACCAACGGGGTTGATATGCCATTAAACAAACCAAATCGTAGACAAGCCACTACGCCACAGAGGATTCCCTCTCACTTTTGTATGAATCTCACCTGCAAAAAAATTACAACAGAAGTCTGAATTAGTTTGTCTATTTTTATAAGAAGTGGTTCTTCTTTTTGGATGAGGCTTAAAACTTTTTGAACACGCACACACACACACACACACACACACACACACTCACTCACTCACTCACTCACTCACACTAACTGAAATGCTAAAATTTAGAACACGCATATTTCAAGTCCATTGTTCGTGACGTTCAGACACTGGACATAAGAAATAAATATGTTCGTCGCATAGCGTCTCTTTCTCAATTTAAAACTGAAACAACAGAAATGTGTACATTTTTCCTATTTTAACGTAATTTATATAATAAATTTAATGCAATAATTTGTATGCTCCTTCATGGCCCAATGGATAAAACACAGGCCTTTTTAAGCGGGGTATATGGTTTCGAATTTCGTTAGAGGTGGTTGCTTTTTTTCTTCTTATATTTTAATAAACTATATTATTTTAAAGTATTTGTTCTTCATTATGAGTAGCAAAGTTTCTTTTTTTTTCTCAGGAGAATTAATCATATCTTGGATAATAATAATAATAATAAATAATAATAATAATAATAATAATAATTGGGACTTTGAAATAAAAACGGATTACCTTATCCCAGCAAGAAGACCAGACCTAGTGTTGATAAACAAAAAAGAAAGAACTTGTCAACTGGTGGATTTAGCAGTTCCAGCAGATCACAGGGTAAAGCTAAAGGAAAATGAAAAAAAACGGACAAATATCTGGACCTTGCCAGAGAACTGAAAAGGTTATGGAATATGAAAGTGAAAGTTATACCAATTGTAGTTGGTGCACTTGGAACGGTCCCAAAAGGATTGGAAAAGGGTTTGGAAAGTTTGGAAATCAGAGGAAGAATTGAAACCATTCAGAACACTGCACTGCTGCAATCTGCCAGAATACTCAGAAGAGTCCTGGAGACCTGAGGAGACTTGCTGTCACTCAGACTCCAGTGAAAGACCATCAGCTAACACTGATGTGAAAACTCAAAAGGAATAATAATAATAATAAACAACAACAACAACAGCATTTTTATTATATATATATTTATTGTAGACTAGTTGCATATTCCACAAAAGAAGATTGCAGTTCAGATAAGATTTGATACCATTCCTAATTGGTGTCCTTGGAACGTTCCCCAAAGGCCTGGAAAAAAGAATGGGGAAACTGGAGATCAAAGGAAGAATCAAGACCATCCAAACTACAGCATTGTTGAAATCAACTAGAATATTTAGAAGAAAACCTGAAGAGTACACTTGTCGGTGCCATCAGGCCTTGGCCCCTTTTTCAGAACGTACGTGTGTAGATGCACGCAGGCAAACCAAACCCCTTCTACTTTCCGACCAGATTGATCTGGCTTCGCTGTTTAGCTCCGCCCCTTTGACCGAACGTTCCTGCGTTGATGCACGTAGGCGAAACCCCTTCATCTTTCTTCACCTATTTCATCATCGCTAAATAACTTTTGCCTTTCGGTACTATTCATAGATATCATTTATTGATATATTATCAATAAACAGAAACAATAATTCGATTGTTTTCACTTCAACTCCGTTAAAATACCTATGGCAACAAATTACAGACGAGAATACAGCGATACCATTCAACGCGATTTGAGTCAGAATGTTTCTTGCTATTTCGCATGTGAACGAACATTTTGTTTTGATAAGAAAGTCGCTTTGCGACGACAGCCACGCTTCCGAACCCACCGCTACGTGCCTGATCCTGATCCTGATCCCGATCCTGATCCTGATCCTGATCCAGTCTAGACGAATGGCTTTTCCTGATAGCCGCTTCTGATCGCTGACCGCCCACCTCTCTGTCGCTAGACTGCCCTGCCTCTTTGCCGCTAGACGACTTGCCTCCTCCTTTGCTGTAATGACACGAACCTTGTTCCAGTTCCAGCAAACGGCCTTTTTCAAGGCTAACACACCCAGCCTTTTTCAAGGCTAAAAACCCAGCTCTTTTCAGGGGTAACCAGTCGGCCTTTACACTTCAGTCTTTCCTAACCACTAATGCGATCCTAGGGCGAAATCCCTAGAAGATCTGGGTCTTCCGACCGGATAGGCGTCCCTCGCCAACAGTACGCTAAGTACTAGCTTGGTAGATCCGACTCGATCTTCGCCGAGCAAAACCCTAGCTACTCGAGGCATTTGCGCACACGTGCCAGCCGGTTTGAAACCCCGCATAACCGCGGTCAATCAGACCCAAGCAAAACACGTGCTAAGCGAACGGTCCGTCGCTGTTACGTTCACGCTCGTACCCGAACAGTCCTCAATGGGACTACGACCGGGGCTCGCAACCGATCCAACTGCAGGCCGAGACCGTTATCGACCGTTATCGACCGTAGACGCACTGCTATCCTGATTCCGGATTCCAGCTGCCTATCCGATATCAGACGACCTATCCACCCAGATCGACGAAAGACTGACCAAACGTTGAGTGACCAACCTCAAACATTGAACGCTCAACTACTCAATTTACCTTTCTGTCAATTCTCGCAAATAAATTGACCGCCGGATTACCTTTGTCATCATTCCTCTGTCTTTGTCTCTTTCATTGTCTCCAGTCGTTTCACTTATTCAAACGTCTGTCGTGTCGACATCCTTATCGGCCCCGCTCAGTGAAAACTATCAGCTAAAATTGATATGAAAAAAATCGGGACTGGTTGATTTTGCAGTTCAACAGATCACAAAAAAGTTAAACAAATACCTGACCTTGCTAGAGAATTGAAAAAAAAACTCTGGAATATGGAGTTAGAAAGTGATACAAATTTTAGTTGGTGCACTTGGAACATTTCCAAAAGCTTAGAAAACAGTTTAGAAAACCAGACTGCAGGAACTGGAAATCAGAGGAAGAATTGAGGCCATCCAGACAACAGCATTGTTAAAATCGGCTAGATACACGGAAGAGTCCAGAGACCTGAGGAGAGTTGCGGTTTTTTCTCTAACAAAAATTACGTCACTGCTTACGTCACATTACCAAAATCGTCATTAACATAGAATAAATACACTCAAATTTGAACATGCAACATTAGACAGTCCTCATTGTTTTTTAAAACAAGTTTTAATAAAACATGACTGGTATTATATATCTTATATATGTTTGTTTATTTTAATACATATTTAAAGTTTACATTTCAAATTGTTTAATTTTAATCCTTTAATGAATTTGATGATTTTACTTACTAGGTACAAACTCGCTGACATTGAATTTTTAACTCCCACCCTCAGGCAATATGTTTCAAAAATCTATTTTTTACATAAAATAATAATAATATAAAATAATAATAATAATGGTTATTTTCTATAAGTCCAACATAAACAAAGGGGAACCACTCTTGACTGATAAATTATTTATTTATTTATTGATCTTCTAGGAAAAAGGAAGATGGGGTTAGAGTTAGGGTTTAGGGTTAGTTTAATGGGAAAATAAATAAATAATGTATCAGTCAAGAGTGGTTCCCCTTTGTTTATGTTAGACTTACTGGAAATAATAGTAATAATAATAATAATAATAATAATAATAATAATAATAATAATAATAATAATTGTGATTTCCAAGAACTTTTTTTGTGTCAAACTAAGCCAGGCTTAAATGGTGACACACTTCTACAAGCTTCTTCCTCCATCCATTCTTCCTTACTCCCGTTTCTGCTTTCATTTCTCCTTCTTTCCTTTCTTTTCCTTCATTCTTTCTTTTCTCTTCTCTCTGCTTACTTCTTCTCTCACTGACGCCTGTTCACTAAATGACCGGTTCTCCTTCTTCAGGTAAGTGAGTTACTTTTTATCCACAATCACCTACAATACATTTGGTTGCTTTTTTCCCCTCTGGCTTTTCATTATTTCAAGCACGTCTGTAAGTATTTTTCAACCATGATAATAATAAATTTCCACCATGCTACTAACCAGCTTAAGAAATAAATAAGAAGTGGCTATGCAACTCACTTCCTCAGGAGAATACAATCTGGAAAAGTAGCACTCAAAAAATAAAACAGAAAATTATTTTAAATAAATCAAAAAGGGAAAAAACAACATAAAAAAGTTTTTAAAAAAAACAACATAAATACATAAAATGCATATGATCACCTTCCCTCATATATATATTTACCAACCCCTCTGCACGAGCAGGATGCGACACAAGGTCAATTTCTTAAGCAGAGTTTAACAGGTTTTTTTCCGCAAGGACAATAGGGTTGGAAAATTCATATATTCAGAGTTTTCCTTCTCCTAGACTGGTTACCTAGCCATGGTTAAAGAGCCCAGTCTTCCCTGCTATTTACCCATAGCTGGAGGGAGAACTGGATTCATACTTTTCCCAAGGGTATTAGCACCATGTGAAATGTCAACAGCTTCGTCCAGGAATTGAACTCGGGTTGACGAGTCCATTTCCTGCGACTCTAACCATTAGACCACGCACCTCCATAAGGCCCTGTTGGCTGGAGCCTTAGAATACACTAATTGCACCACTGCAGTCCAATGAGGCCATTGGTTGGGCACAGGTGAAAATCCGTGATAGTTAAAGACTTAATCCTCATGACTGAGCAGTCCATGACATGCAACACTCCACTTTGGCCCTTACTTAGGCTAGATGGGTGGTCAGAGAGGCCCCCTCCAATCAATCAGCTGGTCACGTCAAGCCCTAGCAATTATATGAATTTTCCAACCTTATTGTCCTTGTGGCAAACTCGCAACCCTTTTTATCATATATGTACTAGGAGGCAGTGGCCGAGAGTCTTGGTGTCCTGGGTATGATGTTAAACTCTATCTGATGGTGAAGTGCCAATTTTGGAGCTCTGGGAAGTGTGGAGTACACATTCATTGTCATTACTCCCAGGCCCACTCTAACCCGGAGTGATAGTACTGTAAGATTCAAAGGTTATGATAAAGTCATAACTCGTTGAAATGCAAACAAACTCCGACACAGGTTGAGGGACAAAACATTTTATATAACAGCACATGAATAAACAAGGTACATAATACATAGAAGTGTACATGAAACATACATACGTATACAATAGAAATATGAACAGAAAAGCAACAGATATGAGACTAAGAATAGTCCATGCTGGGAAATCACTTACAGTAATATAAGGTGGGGGGCAAAGCCCCACCAAGAAAGGGGTAGGCATAAGACTACCTTATTGTGTCTCGTAGGTTGAGCAGCAGGCAAAAGAGGAAGAGAAATTCAAAACAGCCGCTTAAATACATGAGGCCCCTAGCGGGAACCAGCGACACTAAACGGGCAGACAACTTCCCAGGCAAATACGAAAATAACCCCCACAGTACCTTTAGGGTCCTATCTCAGAGTTAAATAGAAAAAAATTAGTTTTTAAAAAATGTACTAAAAAATTGAGTTAAAAAAACTGTTTGAATGAATAAAACAAACATCTTTGGCATAAAATAACCCAACAAGGGTTGACATGCCATAAAATCCAACCAGCCTACCAACCAGCCAACCTTGGTCTCGGGTAAATACCCACTTAGGGATTTATAAGAAAGTGAAAGTAAAACTGAAACCTAAATACAGAGACTATATGGCTAATCACACAATAAGCGAATGCGGCAAACTGGCAAAAACGAGTGTACAAGATGAGTCGGGTGGGAAAGGTGATCCATTGGGAATAGTGCAATAAATTAAATAGTAGGTATTTAGCTTATCCGTTCGTCATGGGTAGGATATGACACTAGGTCACAAGTATGGGACATCCAGTGAAGATTGAACTCGCTATTCAGTAGTAATAGATCTGGCAATACTATTTTGTTAACATGACCGGGTGGAAAGGCAATCCACTGGGAATTGTGCAATAAATTAAATAGTAGATATTTATCCAATCTGTTTGTCATGGTTTGGATGTGACACAAGGTGGCAAGTAAGGGGCATCCAACAAAGATTGAACTCGCTATTCAGTAGTAATAGATCTGCAATACTAGTTTGTTAACATGACCGGGTGGAAAGGCAATCCACTGGAATTGTGCAATAAATTAAATAGTAGATATTTATCCAATCTGTTTGTCATGGTTTGGATGTGACACAAGGTGGCAAGTAAGGGGCATCAACAAAGATTGAACTCGCTATTCAGTAGTAATGGATCTGTGATATTTGAGACTGCTGGAAAGACCATGCAATTGCTACCACATCACAAAGAAAAAAGGGGATACACACCCAATATTATTGGAAATTGGGTTATCTGCCCTCACCCGGAAGTCCAGACAATAGGGGGCAGAGGATAGAACTCTGACTCAGAACCGTTACTGCAGGCACTAGCAGAAGACCAGAGTCAGCACCCTTGAGAAAGACGTCAACTCCGACAAGCAGACAACACCGAGACATTGCTGAGTCAACAAGATAAGTGTACTTGAATCTTTGTATTATCTTTATATATCCCGCCAGGAGAAATTCCTCTGGCAAACTCTTAAAGACATTTGCATAATACTCTTAAAGACATTATTATAATGGAGATTGTGTGTTTTTCTGTCTGTAACCGAAACTATATTACTGCTAAGTCACAATTCCCTTCGTTATTTACATCACATTCTCCATGATTTTATTTATATTTAAACCTCAATTATTAATAAAATTGCTTCACCTTTTTATTAGTGTTGTCCATATCTACATACAAATAACATGCAATTGTATTTATATATACAAAAATAGCGGTTTACAGTGTGAATGGGAAGGCTAATTTGCATATTGATATTAAAAATGTGATTTTATTAAATATGTGCTTAGTATTATTGATTTCTAATTGTTTGGTTTTATTTTAAAGAATATAAGCAAAAATCTCTTCAATGAATATAAATGAAATCCATTAACAAGAAAAAATAACTGTCATTTTACTCTTTATTTCCTAATTTAACTAAATGGTTAAATAAGTAAAATTCAGCAATGAAAGACGGGAGTGATGAAGAGTAAGTTTAATTTCTATTTTTCTATTATACCCCCACTCTGTTACATATCTTTTTATCTGCCTTCTTATTAGACTTTCTAATTTAATACGATATTTCATTACATTAAAACTTAAATACTTGCACCCGGAGGGTGCATATATTTGCTAGTTTGTATAATAATTGTATACACACATTAATAACTAACCCCAAATAAACTGTTAACCCATTATAAAACTCTTATAATTGCCTTGTCTCCTTCCTTTACGACTGAGATACTAATTCACCCAGTATTTCTGTTAATATGTGGGTGGGGGTTAACATTTTTTTCGGGGGGGGGGGGCGTTTAAACAGATTTTTTTCTATTTAACCTATAGAGGGACTTAACAGTACTAATACTACAGGTCAAAGTGGATCTGCGAGTAATGGTGATAAAGGGATACTCCACACTCCCCAGAGCTCCCAAATTGGAACTTCACCACTTGATGCAGTTTAACATCATACCCAGGACATCAAGACTCTCAGCCACTGCCTTCTAGCACATATATGATAAAAAGGGTTGCGGCTTGCCATAAGGCCTCTCCAACTATAAACATGCATTGGAAATTATTTTTAGTATGGGGTGAGTGAGTAGAATAACATTGTTACATGGTAAAACAACGCAGAATCATCTTAATGAAATTAGTGGCATGTGCTCATAAGAGTACCAATCTCTGGTACTAGTTTATAATCAACACTTGGTCCTTATAATACATTAGTACATCCATACTCAGTCAGTAGAGTGTTTGACTAGGAACCACAAGCTTCTGGATTTGATACTGGCACTCGCCAACTCAGTGTATGAGTAGCACAGGGATCTGTGTGGTAAATTAAAGAGCAGATGGTAGGCGTGGTACTCTACTTTAGGCGCTAAAATAATCTCCTTGGTCTAGCACTAGTGAAAAGTGGATAAACTCCCTTGCTGTCAGTCTGATACCGACTTTAGGAGACCACAACGACTTTACATTACATCCATGGATACAATAACACAGAACATTTGTATTCTGGATTTTGTTGGATTTTACGGCATGTCAACCTGTTTTGGCTTATTTTATGACAAAGATGTTTTGTTCTATTCATGCCTTATGGGGATTCAAATTTTTTTATTCAAACTCAGTTTTTTTTTTTTTTAATTTTAAAACTCTTTTTTTAAAATTTAAAGCATAGGTGGTACCCTAACAGGTACTACCACTCTAGGTCAGAGTTGACTTGTGAGTAATGGCAATGAAAGGTACTCCACATTCCCCAGAGCTCCAGAACTGGAACTTCACTATCAAATACAGTTTGACATGCAATCCCATGGTGACCCACGATGCTTAAGGACAGAATACTGATGGCTGAACAGTCCATAACATGAGACTCCACTTTGGCCCTTACTTTGGCCCTTACTTAGGCTAGACAGTCATTCAGAGAGGCCCCCTCCGATCAATCAGCTGGTCACATCAAGCCCTAGAACTTTTATCATCGTCCCAACCCTATTGCCCCTATGGCAAACCTCCAACCCTTTTTATCATATATGCGCTAGAAGTGGTGACTGAGGGTCTTTGTGTCCTGGGTATGATCTTAAATTGTATCTAATGGGGAAGTTCCAATTTTGGAGCTCTGGGTGTTGAAATACCTCTTCATCACCATTACTCGCAGGTCCACTCTGACCCTGAGTGTAGTACCTGTTAGGGTCCCGCCTATAGGGTTAATAGGAAAAATGAGTTTTGAAAAAATGTGTTTAAAATAATTACATTTTTTTAAAAATTTGAATACTCATCAAGAATGAATAAAACAAAATGTCTTCGGCATAAAATAACCCAACAAGGGATGACATGTCCTAAAATCTAGCCAATAATAATAATAATAATAATGATTATAATAATGATAATAATGATGGTATTTCACTGGAGTCTGAGTGACCACAAGTCTCCTCAGGTCTCCAAGACTCTTCTGAATATTCTAGCTGATTGCAGCAGTGCAGTATTCTGGATGGTCTCAATTCTTCCTCTGATTTCCAGATCCTCCAGTCTTTTTCTCAAGTTTATTGGGACCGTTCCAAGTGCACCAACTACAATTGGTATCACTTTCACTCTCATATTCCACAGCTTTTTCAGTCTTCTGGCAAGGTCCAGGTATTTACCCATCTTTTCATTTCCTTCAACTTCACCCTGTGATCTGCTGAACCGCAAAGTCCACCAGTCGACACGTTCTCTTTTTTTTGTTTAATCAAGGCTAGGTAGTGAAATACCATCAGCTAATGCTGATGTGAATAACTCAAAAGGAATTGAAATAATAATAATTAATTAATAAATAATATAATAATACTATGTGTTAATAAATAATAAATGGCTTCGTGGATTCTTCAATTACCAATGCACGACACCATCATTGCATCCCAGTCCTCCAGCCATCAATTCTCTAACTATCCGGCGCTATACGATATGCGTCAGCCATCATCGTCCTGCTCTGTTTTCTTACGCGTATGTTTCTAACAAGCGAGTCATCAGTGATTCGAAGTTTGTTTTTTTGTCACTTTGTTAAGGCACTATTAATGTAATATCTTTAATCATGCTCTCCCTGCAGAGTTTATCAGTTAAAATTCAATGTGATTATATTTACTACTATCCCCTTTCAGAATGAGAGTGACGTAGAGAGTGCTTTAATCAAGTTATTATATTTTTTACATACTTGCAACTATTAGCAATAGCTCTTAAGGTGACATTATAAATGTTTGTAAGATAATTAAATCATCGTATTATTAATGCTTAGTGTTGCGTTTATATGCTGCAGGCTCGTGCTTAGTCAAGCATCATAACATTACTTTTCGTACTATATTGAAATCTACTCTAGCAATAGTCTCCTTAACGTAGCATATCAAAGCTTGTTGAATAATATAAACTATCACTACTGTGGTATTATCCACAGTATCCTGCTCTAGTCAAGATTTATTTAGTATCGTTTTTGTCATTACTTCAACTTATTTTGCAGCCACTAGCTTCTTAAGGCTATAACATATCAAATGTTATCATATAAAATTTCATATGTCCTGGTTGGTATATCTGCAGGTGTCTGTGCTTGCTCAAGATTATCAGTACTCTATTTTAGATATTGAACATCTAGCAATAGCTCTTAAAGTAACATATTCAAATGTTGTAAGAATTAAATTCATATCGTGGGTAATCTGGTCAGGGCTCGACTATGTCAAGATATAATACTTCTTTTTCACATATCTGAACTACTTTATGCAATTAAGCTCCTTAATAAGCATATTTCAAATGTTAATAAGTTAAATTATCATTACTTGTTGGTATATCCACATGTGTTCCTGCTAGTCAAGATTATAGTACTTATGTCTGTCATACTTGAACTTATTTAGCCAATAGCTCTAAGTAAACATATCAAAATTAATAATTAATTATCATAATGCTGTATATTCTGCAGGTGCTGCTTGTCAATGGTCGATCGTATAGTACTTTTTACATATTGAACTATAGCAATAGCTCTTAAGTAACATATTTCAATGTTTGTAAGAATTAAATTATCATTATGTGTTATATCTGTCCAGGCCTGACTATGTTCCAAGCTATCTTATATGTTATCTGTTTGACAGTATTTGCGTAGACACGGTTTAAGCTCTGGATATTGCTTCTAACGTATACATATCTCCAAATTCAATCAAGAATCATATCTATCTTAATCGGTGGTATATCTCAAGTTGGTCCATACGGACTTTTGCTGTCAATGCATACGTAGTACTTCTTGTTTACTAATTGACACTATTAGGCGAATAGTCCTTCTTAGTAAACTATATTTCACAATTACTTAATAGTCTCTGTAATATACTCTATACTGTGTCTGCTTTGGTATATTTCCTGGCAATACTTCGGTCTGTCTTGTTCATAGAGTATTAGATCACTCTGTTTTACTCTATTTTATTTGTCGTACTATTTGAGCTGAATTATGCTCGTTAAGCTATAAGCATATCATAATCGTTGTTGTAAGATTAAATATCATACGATGCTTGGTAGTATCCCGCAGTTTCTGCGCTTAGTCAATCCGTGTTATTAAATTATCTTTTTACATTATTCAACTAATTGTAGCCATAGCATTCTTAAGTACAGCTATCAAATGTAATAAGTTATAACTATCATTACGCTGGGTATTGGATCCGCAGGTCTTGTCTAATTCTAAGTGATTAGATCTGATTTCAGTACTCTTTTACCATATTTAACGCTATTAGCTCTTTTGAATGTAAGTCTCTTGAAGTGTACAGCGCTTATCCATATATTAATAGTAAAGATTTCATCGGATACTTTTGCTTCTGGTATATGCGACAGGTCCTGCTAGTTATACACTTATTGGCTTTTCTAACTTGTTGGCTACTAATCAGCGATAGTGCACTATACTCTGTTTAGTAGTCATACTAACCCCCAGTTCTTAGGAAGAGAGTGCCTTTTAGGGTGTGCGGCCACAAAAGGCCGGAAAGCAGCCAAGGTTAGAACTATTCAATAGCAATGATTTCGCTGACCTCACAAATGACCCATCGACTGGCAACAAGCAGAAATGTTGCAGGTATAAGACTAAAAAAATGCAGTAGTAAAAAAAAAAAAATAGATAAAATAAATAAATGAATAAAATAATGAATTAAAGAAAAGAATAAGAAAAATGTGTATTAGACATAAAAGGCCACACAAATTCTAATAAAAACCTCATGTGAGTGTATCTCTGAGTCTAATAAATAAAGAACAGTTGTTCTATATTAGCATGAATAATTTATCGTGCTAGTTAGTACTGTTATGTGGTAGTAGTCTAGTAATTAGATAGGTATTTATTAATAATTATATATTTCTGTTATATGAAATGTAAAATGATTGTGGTCAGTGTGGAAATATATGATCATCTCGGTGACGAAGACTATGTGTTTATAACAGAATTCCTACACTCCTTAAATGCCTCCTGTCAATCTAAATATGAACAAATCTAGGTTAGGAGTTGGTTCTGTTACAGGAAAAAAGTAATGTTCTACTAGCCGGGTGATTTTTTTAGGTATCATGTGAGGTCAAGTTGGGGTACTAACATAGTCATATATTTCAAGCAATTTAATATCTTTATCATTTTTTGTTTATTTCTTTTTGTATGGGCGTGTTTTACTCAATTTTTTTTAATCATTTGTGTCTCATCTTTATTCCCATTTGAGCATGGAGCGGCCTAACAGCGATAGCTTACGCTACTATTGTTGAATCCAGGTAGTTGACAATGGATTAATAGTTGCTTCATCGAGATATTTACTCCATTTGATTCCCTGAGATCATCAGTTACACTTGTTATACCTTCTATTCTCATGTCATTGGTCAGAGTTAAATTTTACATAATCTATGCGGTTTGCATAAGATTATGTCAATTTCCTGTAATTTTATTAGAATCGTGTTGTATTATGCTTCCATTGTTTTTATTTGATCTGATCATGGGCGGGCACTTTCCATGGATATTACAAAAGCCTCACAAAATAAACGTGAAATTCACGTGTGTTGATCCTTTGGTGTTCCTTCATAGTCATGTTTAGACTTCAGCAGGGAATGTAATGTCCTGCCTTTAACTGGAACTGCGACGTGCGAGTGCGCGGGTCGTGATGTTTATGTATACTATGGAAATGATTGTAGTTTATAAGTAATGTAAGGCATGCATACGAAAAGAATGCGGGTTTTTGTGTGTTATGTGCGGTGTAATGTCTCGTGGGGAACGTAGACTGAGTCAAAGTAATACTGATATATGAGGGGATATGTTCGTCGTGTTATAGCACGAGCGCATCAAGATGATAGCTTCAGGACGGCTCTAGTTAATGAACAGTAGAAGAATGAAGTAAGAAAGAAGGAAATGAAATTGTATACAACAAGAATGTCCTACTCAGGAAATGGAGACCTTCATGTCCACTCACTTTCTTCAGACACCATTATGTATGTGTTGATGTGTCTTAGCATGTAGAGCAATTTTAGTAGTGGTTTTGCGCCAATTTATAATTGGTGGCTGGGGCCTTTAACTGTGGCCATACCAATGTCAGAGAGCCTCTTCTGGTTCAACTGTCTAGTCTCTGATAGTTAGGTAAATAAAAAGGAGTGTTCGCATGTCTTATCTACTGCTTCAGCCACCATCCTATCGGACTTTTCTGATCCTTAAGTCTTATCACTACTGTCGTCATACCACGCCATGCCAGGTGGCCCCTTTACGTAAATCAATGTGAATATTTTACACTACCCCCTTTAAGAAAGAGTGAGAGAGAGTAAATGCAAGATTATTATATTTTTTACATATTGAACTATATTGATATAACTATGCGATTTAAGTAAAATATCAATGTTGTATATGAATTAAATATGTCTTAGCTGATTTCTGGTTATTATCTAGCTGAGTGTCGCTGCTGATTCGAACGATTAATGTACTTTTCCGATATGTTAACTGATAGCATAGGAGCTCTCAGTCCACGACCTTCTAGCATATCTAATAAGGGTGAGGGCTGCCCATAAGGTCACTGCTTTTATGGGCTGATAGTGGGGGTTGGTGTCGTGTGGCAGATTTATATTATTGTCTTTAGGGCTTGACTGGTATGCACTCTATTGATCCAATGATCAGAGAGCCTCGTCCAGCCAACTGTCAGCTGAAGTAAGGATAAAAGAGGAGTGTTGCATGTTCATCAACTGCTCAGCCACCAGGGTCTTCATCCTTGATAGCATTCACATGTCGTCAACCACGGCCAACAGTGGCCCCTTTACAGTGGTCTGATTACACTCTGCAGTCAGAGTGCAGTGTTCCAGAGTATGACACTTAACTCACCTGATTGGGATGAGGTGATCCAGTTCTGCGAAATAGTACGAAAATTGCATTACTCCCAGGGTCCACTCTGACCCAGAGGTGGTAATAATTGTTGTGGTGCCATCTATGGTCAAATAGAACAACCAGTTTAAGAGAAGAAAAACTCAAATCAGTTGCACTCCATTTAAAGAATGGAACTTGCGTCACATCCTAATCATGGTATGAGGTTGGATAGATACATACATGCATTATCACATAAAAATGTGCAACCGAGAGAAGAAGCCCAATAGTGCCACACCGCGAAGAACCACTTTTGAAATCCACAGTTTATATCCATGCATTATTGCACATAAAAAATGTGGCAACCCGAGAAGAGAAGCGCCTAATAGTGCCACACCGGGAATACCCACTTTGAAATCCACAGTTTATAATACATGCATTATGCACATAAAATGTGCACCAGAGAGAGAAGCGCCAAAAGTGCCACACCGCGGCAATACCACTTTTGAAATCCACAGTTTATAATACATGCATTATTGCACATAAAAAATGTGCAACCAGAGAGAGAAGCGCCAAAAGTGCAACACCGCGAATACACTTTTGAAATCCACAGTTTATAATTACATGCATTATTGCACATAAAAATTGTGCAACCAGAGAGAGAAGCGCCAAAAGTGCACACCGCGAATACCACTTTTGAAATCCACGTTATATACATGCATTATTGCACATAAAAATGTGACAAACCAGAAGAGAACGCCAAAAGTGCCACACCGCGAATACCACTTTGAAATCCACAGTTTATAATACAATGCATTATTGCACATACTAAATGTTGCAACCAGAGAGAAGAGCGCCAAAAGTGCCAACACACCGCTGAATACCACTTTTGAAATCCATCAGTTTATAAATACATGCATTATTGCACATACAAATGTGCACACCCGAGAGGAAGCGCCAAAGTGCCACACCACAAATACCACTTTTGAAATCCACAGTTTATAATACATGCATTTATTGCACATCAAATGTGCCAACCCGAGAGAGAAGCGCCAATAGTGCCACACCACAAATACCACTTTTGAAATCCACAGTTTATAATACATGCATTATTGCACATACAATGTGCAACCGAGAGAGAAGCGCCAATAGTGCCACACCACAAAATACACTTTGAAATCCACAGTTTATAATACATGCATTATTGTCACAAACAAATGTGCAACCCGAGAGAGAAGCGCCATTAGTGCCACACCACAAATACCACTTTTGAAATCCACAGTTTATAATACATGCATTATTGCACATACAAATGTGCAACCCGAGAGAGAAGCGCCAATAGTGCCACACCACAAATACCACTTTTGAAATCCCACAGTTTTATAATACATGCATTATTGCACATACAAATGTGCAACCCGAGGAGAGAAGCGCCAATAGTGCCACACCACAAATACCACTTTGAAATCCACAGTTTATAATAACATGCATTATTGCACATACAAATGTGCAACCGAGAGAGAAGCGCAATAGTGCCACACCACAAATACCACTTTTGAAATCCACAGTTTATAATACATGCATTATTGCACATACAAATGTGCAACCCGAGAGAGAAGCGCCAATAGTGCCACACCACAAATACCACTTTTGAAATCACAGTTTATAATACATGCATTATTGCACATACAAAATGTGCAACCGAGAGAGAAGCGCCAATAGTGCCACACCACAAATACCACTTTTGAAATCCACAGTTTATAATACATGCATTATTGCACATACAAATGTGCAACCCGAGAGAGAAGCGCCAATAGTGCCACACCACAAATACCACTTTTGAAATCCACAGTTTTATAATACATGCATTATTGCACATACAAATGTGCAACCCGAGAGGAGAACGCCAATAGTGCCACACCACAAATACCACTTGAATCCACAGTTTATAAACATGCATTATTGCACATACAAATGTGCAACCAGAGAAGAAGCGCCAATAGTGCCACACCCAAAATACCACTTTTGAAATCCACAGTTTATAATTACATGCATTATTGCACATACAAATGTGCAACCAGAGAGAGAAGCGCCATAGTGCCACACCACAAATACCACTTTTGAAATACACAGTTTATAATACATGCATTATTGCACATACAAATGTGCAACCAGAGAGAGAAGCGCCAATAGTGCCACACCACAAATACCACTTTTGAAATACACATATACAATAGAAAAAGCATCGTTTAAGTGTCCTGTTCCCTGGGTAGATAATTCCATTTGTAGTCAGTTTAGTTCAGTCAGTAGAGTGTCCAACTAGGAAACATAAGGTTCCGGATTCAATACAGCATATGAGTAGCACAAGGATCTGTGCGGTAAAGTGAGGAGCTGGTGGTAGGTGTAGTGCTCCACCTCAGATGCTAAAAAACAATCTCCTTAGTCTAGCGTTAGTGAAAAGGGGATAGACTCCCTTGTTGTCTGACTGATACCGACTTTAGGCCACCCTGACGACCTTACTTACTTTTGTTGCATAGCGCCTTCTTCACTGGCACTAAATAATTATAATGTTGCATACCTCTTTCTTTAATTCTATTTCTTGTCGTATTTTCTTCTGGCCGGCTTTGCTTCTGATCGTCTTTGGTATATCTCATCTTGACTTGGTCTGGTCTAGCGTCTTGGATCTGCTATCTTCTAAGGCCTAGCTCTGGAGTTGACTTGGGACTTCGGTCTGGTTTTCTGTTGGGATCTCTTTATCAGAAGCCCTGTGTCATTGTTAGTTTTTAGATAATAAACACAAGACTTCGATTTATTTTGATGTTACTTTATTTTCAGTCCCCAACCCAGACATCTGCTAACTAACATAGCGCACGTGAGTTCCAGTTTTAGACAGAGCATAAAATGGCCGACCGCTCTGCCTGACGTCCAACTGCAAAACTGGGGACTCAAAAGGTCACACGTGACTTCACATATTGGGCGGGCTTCTGTAATTTTCCATGGAAGGACCCGGCCATGATATGAAAAGGGTCATCCCCTCAGAATTACAGGGGATTGACAATAATCTTATGCAACCGCATAGATTATGTAACACTTTATCATCCATCACCTATGTCACATTGGCAAAGTGTCACTCAATGGCGTTCTTTTTGTTTCTTTCACGTGCATTTTCAGTTAGTTGCATCTGAATACGTTTAAAAACTGAACTTGTGTCACATCCTACTCATGGTTTTGGTTGGTTTGTTGGTTTTATGGCATATCAACCTCAGTGGGTCATTTAATGCCAATAAAATTTTGAAATAAAATTCATTCTTAATTGATACTCAATTTTTTTTATAAGCACATTTTTCTATTTAACCTATAGATGGGACCCTAACAGGTACTACAACTCCGGGTCAGAGTGGACCAGGGAGCAATGGTGATGAAGGAGTGCTCCACATTCCTCAGACCTTCAGAACTGGAACCTCACCATCAAATAGAGTTTAACATCATTCCCAGGACATGAAGACCCTCAGCCACTGCTTTCTAGCACCCATATGATAAAAGGGTTAGGGCTTGCCATTAGAGCAATAGGGTTGGGGGCAATCATATAGGTGCTAGGCTTGACATGACCAGCTGATTGATCAGGAGACCTCTCCGACTGCCAGTCTCACCTAAGTAAGGGGTTAAGTACCAGGATTCAATCCTTAAGCATCACGGGTCGCCACCCACGTTCAACAGGTGGCCCCATTGGAGGAGTCTTACCCCTCTGCAGAGGTGCAGTTGGTGTATTCTAAATCCCCAGCTGAGAAGGCTGCCTACTCATGGTGGAGGGTTTAGGTAAGTACATAATCATTGGACCCAGGTGAGGTCTTTGACTTTTTAAGAATTTATTATTTGTAAGGAACATTTCAATATCAATCAACCTTAAATGATTTATTGATATAAAAATAAAATGTCATTATTCGTTTTATAGGATTGGAGATTTTCTTTTATCAGTCAAACCATGAAATTTTTAAAAGGAATAAATTTATTTCATTACATTATTCTATCTGATGTGAAACTTGTTTTATTAGAGGATTGGAAATCTTCTTTATTAATCAAAAAAAATTTGAAAGAAATACTACGGTTTGAGTCAAAAGGTTTTTCAATATTTGTTGGTTNGCGGGGGTCCCAGTTGCTTTCGGCCACCTGACCGGTAAAGTACAATTTAATTAGCATCGATCCCAGGGGGCCATCCTCTCAGCAAACCTGCCTCCTTCGGCGCGGGGCTGGGTTTATTGCCCAGGCGCACGAGGCGCCCCTTGAGGGGGATCGACGCAATTTGTTCTTTCCACCCATGAGCTTCGGCTTGTGGGTGGGCCAAGTTAAAACGAGGCCTTTCCCAGCCCATAACAAGTGGGGTTATGAGCAATACCCTTACCCACATGAACAACACAGGTGATTATTTATAGTTGGTAATGGCCTTTGTATGACCTACAACCATTTTCGGAGAACTGATAAACAGAAGAATGGTGCACCTCGGTTAAAACTAGGATTTTGGAATTCAGAGTTTTTTCCTTTTCTTGGACTGGTTACCTTGTTTTTTGTTTTTTTTTTGTTGGTGAGGAAAGGCGGCCATATTACTCACACCACACAAAGAGGAAGGCAGGAGATATGATAATAGTGAATAAAGCAGGCAAAGTCAAATAACTTGGTAATAGTATATTTATTTCGAAAGGAATTCATAAAATCCACTAACCCCTCGGTCTCATCTGTCTAACAGTTATTTATAAGACAGACGCAACCATTCTTTTATGGTCTAGAGGAGAGAGCTAATTCCTATATAAACACCTTGACAAGTCTAAAAGATTCCATTCTGCCCTAATTCGGAATGAGAGGGAGAAGAGAGAGAGATTAGCATTGTCATTAGGTTACTCCTCGGATGCCAACATAACAGTCTCAAAAACCCATCTCGACCTCTTTTAGCTTCTGGTCTTGACAATTAGAGACGCGGTCCGTGACTCTGCCAAGGAACGGTAAGATCACATAGCCATTCTACTTAAATTTAACAGTAAGCATTTGCTATTTGTACACCTTCCACATATTACTCTGTTTCATGGAACAATATGTCTAGCTATGTGACACATTTGTTTGTATTCTTTCTTTGTAATGCACCTGCTATGTATATGTTGCATATGAAATATTAGATGTTCTGTATGTGTAATTAAGTATTTAGTCTTTTCTTTCCGTTTTTGTTTAATGTTAGTATATCAGGATATACTAATGAATAATACTGGACCTTCGGATTAGTTGGGACTTTTGAATATCTTCTCTGCCTTCAAAGAGTTCCAATACATTTGTCTTTCTAGAAGTTCTTTTGTGATATGCATTATTGTCGTAGGAAATAACACGGTAATCTGATTTAAATCTGACTACGTGGTTTTGCATTACACATAGCGCTAATACATTCACACTACTTCTCCCTCCAGGTATGGATAATATTGAGTGTCCAGGGTATGCGTTAAAACTGCATCGATATGTGAAGTTCCAATTCTAGAGCTCTGGGGGTATGGAGTTTACCTCTTCATCCGCCATTACTTCCAAGGTCCATTCTGACCCGAACGGAGTACCTGTTACGGGGTCCCAATCTATGGGTAATAGAAAAAAATTCAGTTTTATAAATTGTGTAAAAATATTGAGTTTGAAGAAAAATTTTAATACCCAGCAAGAATGAATAAAACAAAACGTTTCGCATAAAATAACCCAACAAGGGTTGAACATGCCTGTAATTCAACCAACCAAACCATATATATTATGGACAGAATGGACTATGTAACCTTTAGTATGGCATCGGTGTATGAAAAGGAAAAAACTTCTTAATTCAAACTTATTGAATTTCTTCACTTTAAAATTGACCTTGTGCGCACCCTGCTTTTATGCACAGGGATTAGGTAAAATACATACTTACCATTCTCAGGGGCATGAATTGAAACGCATACTGAAATCTTTTCGTTTCCAAAATTATTGAACTTTTCGAAATCCCGTTAACTGATATTCTAAATTAGGCGTTTCAATAAAGTGACCATGTTACCAAAAAATAGATTTCAATTCTAGATCAATAATGTAATTGAATAACTTTATTAAAAAGTTGTGTTTTTTGTTTTTTTAGTGGGAATATAACACTTAATTGTCCTACGATTGAGTGGTATTTATCCCAGAGCGAAATAAATCTAAATTCTGATACTTAAAATGCACTGATTTTGGGTGCTGCTACGATAACATGCTACGAACGGCAGACATTGAAAGATACGCGAAAATGGCTGTAGTTGATATCATTTTTACAGAATAAATGTTAGAACAATTCAACAACAAAGTAATAACAAGAATATTTTTATTGCCTGAGCAAACTTAACAAAATAGAATACAAACATGACTGGGGATACAAGGAAGAGCTTATACATAGTGTATGTGGAGGCACGTGGTGTAATGCGTTAGAGTCATAGGAATGGACTCGTTAAACCGAGTTCAAATCAAATTTTTTTTTATTTAGACCTATGTAAATAAAAACGAGCGTTATGATTGAGTGGAATAATTACCCCGAGGAATAATCTAAATTCTGAAAAACAAAAATGCACCTGATTTGAGTGCATGCTCGATAACATGCCTACCGGAATGGCAGACATTTTGAAAGATGTAAAAATGGCGGAGAACAGTGGTCCTCGACACATATTTAACCCATTGCACACGTATTTAAATATAAATGTACGTGTAAAATGTGTGTGATGTGTGTGTGTGTGTGTGTGTGTGTGTGTGTGTGTATTGGCGAAACACGTGCCGCAGGGATGTGAGCGGCTCACTATTTGAACTCAATAGGTCTGCAGAACAACGACGTCTTCGTCGTCATGCACCACAGATTGCAGAAGGAATATTTCCCTGCAATGTTGTGTGACCGCACCTTGCAAGTCCAGCTATCGGACTAATTAACTATCAAAAAGTCCATAACTTAATCAACGACATGGAAGTGACGTACGCGGTCTGCGACGGGATGCTAAAGGAAAATGGCTGTGTGCGGTTGCGTGTGCGTGTGCGCTGCGTGGTGTGTTGGATATTTAGTTCATTTCTTATTGTCCTATGTGTTCTGTAAAGAAAAAATGGGTACCAAATGCAGAACAGCGGCGTTAAGAGATAATATCATTAGAATCGCATTTTACGTATAAATAGAATTGATTACGAAATCCCGAAGTAGCCTTAACCCTAAACCCTAACACTAACGATAAACAAACACTAACCCTAACACTAACCTAAACCAACACTAACCCTAAACCAACACAAACCCTACATTAAAACTAACTCTACCCTATCCTAATCCTAGCGTTCTTCAAAAGTTCAGGTATTTCCGTAAAATGTCATAAATACTAATCTAATGATATTATCTCTTGCGTGCTATTCTGCATTTGTTACAAAAAAATAAAATAAATAAAGACATGGGATATAATTAAATATTTCATAATTAACTTAGATCTTCCCATTGATTTTTTTAAATTTTGAAATAAGTAGAAAATAAAAACTCACTGTTATATATGATGTGGGACCGTCGCTTTTGGTCAGTTTAGTGTAGAAACAGATTAGTTCAAGTTGTTGAATTAAAATCCGGAACGTTTTGAATGATGTTAGTGTTGGTTTAGGGTTTAGAGTGTTGGTTTAGGGTTAGTTTAGGGTTAGGATTTAGGTTACTTCGGGGATTTCCGAAATCAATATTGCTATTTATACTAAAATGCGATTCAATGATATTATCTCTTACGCGCTTATTCTTGCATTTGTACCTTTTTTCCATAGAATCATGATTTAAAAAAATTGTGTACATATCAAGGATGAATAAAACAAAAACGTTTTCGGTATAAAATGACCCAAAGGGGTTGACATGTCATAATACCCAACCAACCAACCAACCAACCAATTCATCACCCGCCAAATTAAAAGACTCAGTTTGCATCACAATATTTATCTTTTTGATAAGATTTTTTTTTGTTGGACCCATAAACCACAGAAAAAAGCTTTTTATATTATTCACTAATAAATACATTGCAGGTTTGGGCGACCGCTATGCGGAATTTTTTATATTCCCGTTGTTATCCCTCTTTTGAGGCGACTCAGGCACTGTGCAATAAACCCACCCATTTCCCCTTTAAATTAAAGGCGGCAGGTGTGTGGCTCCCTGGGATGGACGTGATATATTCCTGTACCGGTCAATGGCCCGAAGCCTAACTGGACACAGGGTCCAAAGACCCAAATTCAGTTAAGTATACATTAATGTAGCATATATTGGCAATTCACTTTTCCTCCAACCTGGATATACATCTGGGTTTAGGGACCGCATGCGAATATTTAATCATTCACTTAGAATCCTTTGACATTCACTTACAATCTCGCAATGACTTTCTGTATATAAGGTGTGCCTAGATGTCCTACTCTTATTTTTAGACCTCGGCTGATAATCATGTCACCATATTCTGGCACAATCAACTGGCAGTACTCTGCCTTGCTGATATGTTATTTATCCTTACCGGGCTGTTTCTGGTCATTCTACGCAATTGGCTTTGAAACCTTCGTGGAACGACGGAACAAGGGATTATATCACTGGACCTTTGACCACTACGTAGATTCCAAACTCAGACTTATTCACTACCAAAGGATTCTATAGCGCAGGGAATTACTTACTTACTTTAAGTCCTTTCCACTGGCCAAGGATGCAGTCAGAAACTTTAACCAATCTCGAATACGATTTCTGTTTATGCCTTCCGCAACAACTGACACGTTCACTATCCATGTGCGAGTGTCAAATTAGCAAGCGGGATGTTCCGTCGCAAAGAGCAAGTTCATTCATTTCGATGCTGGAATGTCCGACAAAAAACTTGAAGAAACACATGCTCTTTCGATGCGCTGCCTTCATCGTATGGCATCGATGTGGCCTGCCTCTCAGGGTAAGGTTATCGGGATATCAGGCTGCCAACACCATCAAAAATCCTTGCAGGCTGATGTATCCTTATCTCTATCACTGTGGCCCTACTGTCAAAACCCTTGGGCGTTCAAATCTGCCATTCTAGATACAGTGAATTCGTTGGGTGGAGCGCGTGTTAAACCAACCCGGGTGAATGCCGCAGGAAGTAACAGTAACAGTAACAACTAATAAAGAAGTAAAGGGATTGGGTTATTTCCTATTAAGTTTAACATGATTCAAATTTAAAACCACTCTTGACTGAAAATTATTTATTTATTGATCTACTAGGAAAAAAGAAGACCGGGGTTAAGGGTAGGGTTAGGTTTTAGTTTTAATGGGAAAATAAATAGATATTTATCAGTCAAAGTGATCCCATTTGAGCATGTTAGCTTATAGGAGATAAACCAGGGCCGGAGCTCAGTCGCGTAGGAGGGGTGGTCGTTCGGCTAGAAACCACAAGTTCTAGTTCGTACGCCCTCGCCAACTCAGCGCTAGAGTAGCACAGGGAGTCTGTGCAGTTTTAAAGTAAGGAGCTGATGGTAGTCGATTCTTTTTTATTATTCACTGTGTGGGCGCCCCCGAGCGCTTAAAAAAATAATCTCCTTTGGTCTAGCGCTATGAAAAGGGATAGACTTCCCTCGCTGTATGGGCTCATACCGAACATTAGTATCAAAATTTAAGGAAATGTTAATAGAATTGGCGAGTGGACCTATTATCGGTTAACCGCCGGACAGCCGAGGAATCTATCCCCTTTTCGCAGCACTAGAGAGATTGTTTTTTGGCTGAGGTGAGTCACACCCTACGACAGCTCCCCTCTTTTACCGCAAAGATCAGATTACCCAAATCTGTGTTACTTCATGCGCTGAGTTGACTGGGGACCTGTATCGAACCAGGAACCTTGTAATTTACTGAGTCGAGATCTCTACCAACTGAGCTAAAACCGGTCTCCATTGGGGTTTTAAACCAGCCCCATTAAATAATCAGCTTTATTTGGGAAGGAAATAACTAATTTATGCCAAATATTAGACACACTATATCTCTACATCGATTAAAATCATCTATAGATCATTTGATGGTGTGCTAGTAAATTTAATTCATATAAACTATTTACATATGGACACCTAAGTGAGTAATTAAGAAAATTGCAGATTTTATTCAATGAGATTCTTGTGGTTAAATGCTGTCAGCAAGTTTTTTTTTCTAATATAATATTCGGATCCATTGAGGTCAATGATTAGTCGAAGTCATCCCTTTTTCACAATGTTTGAGTCTATTACGGAACTTTTGATAACACGGACTAAATCCGACTTCAACAGGTAAGTGATGAAATATGTATAATAACGTAGACATATGAAGATACTGATTGTCGTACGGTCGTTTCCTACAGTGGTATATTACACACCGGTTCTCTCACTATCTCGCCGACATCCGACTACGTAAACAGTTTGTTTACTGGTTCAATGTTTAGCGTCAAGTCTAGGCCGTTCTTTTTTTTTTTAATTTTTTTCTACCTTATTGTAAAATACACTTGTCTCATTTTACCCTAACCCGACTTGGATACTTTCTTTTTTTTACTGGTGAATTAACATCACAACAGTAATAAACGACTTCTAATTTGAGCCACAAAAAGGTGTTTTTATCCTATATTACTGAACGAAAGTGTAAGCAGCGATGATGCTCTTCAATACTTAAATTGGGTGGACCCCTTTTTTTAAAAACTGTTTCTATATACCCTTTACACGGAGCGCGGTGGGTACTGGTAGATCGTTGGAATATGGTCGACCGGAGTTTAATTCCTGGACTAAGCCACAGTTCACATAGCGCTTTGTAACACTTGGAAAGGTAGGCGAATCTAACTATCTCCTCAGTATGGGTAAATAATAGGACAGACTGGGCTCATTAAAACTTTGGTTACGGCAACCAGTCTAAGAGAAGGAAAACTCTGAATTCAAACCTCTTAAACTCGCTGAGTGGTCATTACTTAGAATAGGCTTCAGTCCTACCAGTGGTCTATTTCAATTTATGTATATAAAAAGTTGAGAAGAAAGAGGAGAGGAGATGGGTTCTTACTTGTTTCTGTTTAGTCGTCGCGCATCTTCTTCTTCTGTGGGCTTTCTTCCTCTTCTGGGAGTTGCTGTGGCTATTTATCGGTTGTAACGATTAAGCAAGACTTTTATTGTTTCTTTATCTTTTATTAAAAATCCAAAAGCCCAAAGGGTTTTCAACCGCGGCTGAAAAGTTGCATCTTAGGACAGACGAACGTTTACGTCACCCCGTTTCTACAACGGCAAAATCTAACGAACTAAACTTAATTTCTGTTTTCTGTTGTCGGAACCAGGGGATCAACTGAAAGACTATTTACCTGTTTCAATAATCTAACTCCATCCGATTGAATTTAAACGAACTTCATTCAAAATTCTAACTACCACTTACAGAACATAATTCGTAGGCTACTCACGAATTATGTAACAATTTATGATATTGTAAGCAAACTGATATAAAAAAAGGACGACACACTTGAACTTTCTCGGTCGTTGAGGCGTGTGATCAGTGAATTCTTATACCTTAAAATAAGACCATTATCAGCGATAGATGGCTTTTGAAAAATGCTTTATTGTTGAAATCAGCTATATCATTAAGAAATTTTGATGAAGGGGTTACTTCTTTTATTCTCTCGCACAAGAATTCATAACATCATAAATTCTAACATATTTGCTTGGATGGGATGAAGAAATCCTAACCCTAACCATGTACAGTGGAGTGTTCTTGAAAATTCCAACTTACGTGGTAAAATGAAAAAAATTTCGGTAATGATAGAGGATATTTCATAAGTCTTGTAAAAGTTTAAATTTGATAACTTAAAAAATCACTTTTGTGTATATATATTGATAAACCGCTGTTTTTGCCACGGTAGTGTAATTAGATTTTTAATTAAACATTCGTGAAATTTCAAAATCAGAGGGGAGTTAAAATGATTGACCACACGGAACATTAAGTTGACCCATGGCTTCTGCCTATTGGAAAGCATGAAACGGAAGTTAATTTTTAGCTTAGTTAGAGCAGTTTTAGCGGAAAGACTACCTGATGTAAGACATCGTCTTTTGCTTCCCACTCCGGCCGGGGATGAGAAGTGTGGTCGAAAATAAAAAAAAGCCTTATGTTGTCTCTGGTTGAAATAATGCGAAACCAGCTACTTACAGACTAGAACTAACAAGAAATTAAAGTCAGACAGCATCTTTAGAAATGGTCCCAGCACGCAAGAGACAGACTAAAGTACCGGCCTCAAGCAAGTGAGTCTACCTGTTCTGCGCCTCTGCACCTTCCAATGCACGCATGTCCCAGAACCCCAAACGTTGTTAACACTCTGCGACTGGCCGTATTTGCACGAGTCAGAAAACAGGGCTCACAAGAATAAAAGAAAAACAAAAAAAATCAACTACAAGTGTTTTGTAAACAAGACGCGGATGGAAGAAGGGGTGTGTTGAGACTCGCTGATCTATCCAATTGGCTGCTACTGGCTATCCCTATCTTAACACCCCACGGTTCAGAGTCTAAACTGCCTTAGTGCTCGAGTTTAGCTGTATTATTCAAATTCTCCTTCCCACCTCATCTTCTCCGGACCACACAGATTGGCCAGGCTACTTAAATCGAATTGCAGACTTTCTAGTCACCATTAACCCTTAAAAATTAAAGTAATTAAATCTATTCCAGACACTACGTCTTCAATACTTCGACATTAATTTTTTCAAAAGAGATTTTCTCAGAAAAATCCCTTTGCTTTTTAATACCTGGCGTACATAAATATTATTCACTAAGTGGCCTAACTTCATGCGTGGTCGTACAAGTCTCTAAACTTTACGGCCTAATCTTTGGATTTTTCGTAAAAAGGTCAACCACCCCTTTTACTTATGCCTGCTTTAACCTTTCTCTTTCTTAATGGCATTTTTATTTATTCTGACCATGTTTCGTCTTCAATTCATAGTATCACACAAAGTAAGAGATAAGACTTTTAAAAAGTGGATCATTTTACGAATGCCTCCCGCTTTCTCATCTACACGTAAGACCCCCCTCATCTCTCTCTCTCCCTCTCTCTCTCTCCTCTCTACTATCTCCATATATAGCCAGGGGCCTTCCGGGAAAGGGGGGGGGTATATAAAGGCTACAGTCCCAGCCGATTATCGTTCAATTGTGTCGGATGTAAAAAGTGCCGACATAAATTGTCCTTTAATATTAAAATTGATATCACCCAAAATTCAATTTTTTTTTCGCGCATGTTTATTGTTCGCAAGAGTTAATAAAATAATTTTAAGTTGATTAAAATACGTATAGAACGAAATAGCTCCCGAATTCAATTAGCCAATGAGATTACAGATTTTTCTGGAATGTAAACATCAGCTGTGTTTCTGTTTATGAAATAAAAAATATTAATTTAGAATGAACCCTCAAAACCCCCCCAAAAAAATTCCTAATAATATGCTTAGTAACTAAAGCCAAACATTAATAATGCTTAGTAACTAAAGTAAACATTTTTTTTTCTTCAGGAAAAAATCAAATATAATTTTCAATTAAAGAACTGGCTTTTTTAGAAAAAAATTTTTTTTTTTTTAATGGAACCTAATGCGTATGACATTTAGCCCCCTACAGAAAATAATTTACCAAAAATCAGGGAATTTTATCGGATTTTAATGAAACTTTCAGTGTTTATTTTATCAATGAACGATCTTTATAATTGCATTATTTATTTTATTTCAAAACTTTCCTTCATTTTTGTTCAGTCACTTAATTTTGCCCCACCTTATGTTGGGGGCGTAAATTGTTTGGTCATTTTCGATACTAATTACAGTTATTAAATAAAGAGATTAAAGACCGAACTTAATGAATAGAAACAACAAAAATTTACGCGATAATGCGAAATACTATATTTTGTCTTTTCTTAAAAAGCAAATTTCGCTTATTTAACTCATTTTATTACGTGACTTGTTTGTCACAGATGCGAAATACTATTATTTTTTTTTAATTTTTTTTCTAAAAAGCAAATTCGCTATTACTCATTTTATTTTACGTGACTTGTTTGTCACATGATGCGAAAACTATTTTTTTTTTCTAAAAAGTCATTTATTTTTAAATTAAAATTATCTAAAAAGCGAGTCCACGTTTTCCTTAAGTAAATGATACAATTTTATGCTTTTTGGAAGGGTAAAATGCACATAAAACACATTTTTTTTTTCGCCTAAAACAACTGTTGGCTTCTTCTTTCAGCTGGAGGTGGCCATTTCTTACTTATTCGTATTTCGATCAATTACGCATTCCCATTTCGCTTATTCCGTTCTTCGGAAGCTACTCCATTTGGATTTGTATTTTTGCGAAGTAGTCCGTTTAAATTTTACTTTTCGCTATAATATCAAGATATGCCACCGATTGCGAAAACTTTTTATTAAGCCTTTTTTGCATTTTTAATTAATAATTACGCTAAAATTAATTACTGCTACTTGTAGAGCATCGTAACTCGAAAACTAGCCTTTTTGACGGCCTGGGACTGCTAGCCTAATAACAGTTGTACAGATTGATAGAATCATTTAATAAAAACAATGTCTCATAAGTTTTCATTTTTATGAATTGATAATTGCATTTCAACCAGAAGCTGCCACCTTTTGTTGTTACATTTTAAATCTGTTGCAGGACTTTATAGACACCCTATATAGTTGCCTTCAACATCTGTGCACAATGTCTTATTTTTTTTAAGGGTATAAAGAATTTACCTGGAACACCGCCTTTAACGGTCGAAATAGTTCAAGAGAAGACAAAAAGAATTTGATTCGCATTAAATGGCCCCAAAAGGATGATATGCCGTAAAAAAACAAAAAAAAACAATACCCCGTGGGAAGGAACTATTTAGTACACCAATTACTTGCACATTTTCACTTAAAAAACGAATTCTGTTCGAGTGGCGTGGCGACCCGTGATGCTTAAGGATTAGAACCGGGTGGGATGAGCAGTTTCATGACTTGCAATACTCCACTTTGGCCCTATCTTGGGCAGACGGGCGGTCGGAGAGACTCCCTCCGATCAATCGGGCTTGGTCACGTCAAAGCCCCTATGCACCTATATGATTTTTCCCAACCCTATTGCCCTTGGCAAGCGCCAACCCTTTTATCATATGGGTGCTTAGAAGGCGGTGCTGAGGGTCTTATATGTCCTGGAATGACGTTAAACTCTATTGAATGGTGAGGTTCCAGTTTTGGAGGTTTGGGGCAATTGTGGAGCAACCTTCATCACCATTGCTTCCGGTTCACTCTGGCCTGGAGTGGTAGTACCTGTAGTTTCCATCATGAGTTAAATAGAAAAATGTATATTATAAAAAAGTTGTTATCATCCTAAGATAATTTATTTCCAAAACTTGATCGGCATTTAAATGACCCACTCAGGTTGATATGCCGTAAAAACACAAAACCAAACCAAAAAACGAAATTGAAATTAATTAATCGATTATTCAAGGCAATTTGTTTAGTGCATAGGTACATCAGTAAAAAAAAAAAAAAAAAAAAAAAAAAAAAAAAAGATTAAAAAAAAGAAAAAATAATATCACATTATAATAAGTAATTTTTTAATAAATTTTTTAAAACATCAAATTTGCCCCAAATTTACGAAACCGGACACTTTGGTGAAGTAACTTAACGTATTTTACAAAACACGTAGTAAAAACCTCATAAAAGTTTCATCTTATAAATCCAATAACAAAACACATAAATACCTATGTACCGAAAAAATTACTCCACATTGATATTTTATTTAATGTATTCACAATTCGTTGGATCTAAACTATGAGATTTAGCAGGAGAAAAAGAAAATTCTGGTTTATCACAAAATTCACAATCAATATCGCGGCTTAAAAACATCTTGCAGAAACCCGCTCTTGTCGCGGGCCAAAACGCCAACGTCATTAGGGTAGGCGTCAATTCGGAATTATAAAGTCTCGCGAAAGTTATAAATAATATAAAAAACTACTACACAAAATAATTTTCTTCAAAACTTTGCCTTCATCTGAGGAAATAGATTTCCCAACCTTTAAAAAAATGTTTATCCCTGTTACAGCAATTGAGTAAAAAAGCAGCATACGGAAATGTCTGTGTGATGAGGGGTGGGGGGTATTTTTCGATTTGAATTCTAGAATTAATATCTGTTTGTATGTTAGTTCACGTAAAAAAAAAAGTCAAATCGAGGTAGTGGTAAATGAGACAAGTGTATTTACACATAAGGATCCAAGAAAGCTAGCTTGCCGCTTAAACGTGGTAACAGTACAAAACCTTTTCACTCGTGTCTCTATCTATTTATATAGTTGAGAACCGGTGTTGATATTTCTCCAGCCTGTTTAGGAACGGCCGCGGTGATACAACAATATCCTATTGTTTCATCCTTATTAATAATAAAAGGGAAAAAGCTTTTCGTTCTTAGATATTGAAATGCTAACTTTCTGACCAATTTATTGACCAAATGTTTGCGAAAAATGATTTTTAGTTTTTTATACTAACGATCTTTGATTGCTTATTTCCACAAACATGATGCAAGTAAAGAGATCGTTAGTTTTGTTATCAGTTGTTTATTATTACACAACACACAAGTTTTGCTTTTGAGAGGATTTGATATTTTTTTTTAAATTGAAAAATCCCCCCTCTTGGGGAACCCTGCTTCTAAAAGAATCAGTAAAGCAATAAAGTAAGGATTCCTTATATTAATGGTATCTTTTTTAATTCCGTATTTTGCTTTTATTTACTTTACAAAAACGCCTCCGTGCGGAGTAAAAATTAACTTTTTTGCTACGAGCTCTCGTAAAAAAAATGCAAACGATCTTTCAATATTTTAAAAAATTATGGACATAAAAATAGTGTTTTTGTTGTTCAAAAATTCAAATAAATATGATGATATTTAACCACTTTTAATCTCACGTGTACGGGTTAGGCACACGGCCTTATTTAATATGAGACAACCCACGAACCGAGCTCATGGGAGGTGGTGCAAAAAAAAACGTTGATCCCTTCGGCATTCCCCCTCACGCGGCAGGGGGCCCTCAGCACCCCCAATTATACCCAGCCTCTGTCCCTTTAAATCGAAGCGGCAGGTGTTGCCGGGGGTGCTCCCCCCTCCTGGGATCAACTGTTTAATTCTGTGGTCACGCCGAAGCCCTCACTGGACCTCCGTTCGAGGGCAGACCAGGTGAATAAACATTGGTTTTCTTCTCACTAAAACCAAGTTTCTAACAGTAAAATTCAAATATTGAAGGTTTTCTTTTGGGAGCATCAGAACTTGTTCTGTTTTGTTATTGTCTACTATCCGCCTACGCACATGCGACAATATGAATAATCTTCAGCCTGATGCCGAATTAGTGGCGTTGGCAGGCGATTCGGTTGTGGTAGATGAGATCCTACTCACAAGACGTTTACTAAATCGCAGCCTGATCGACTGGGCCTTTAGAATACGCCAACTGTATCCCTAAGAGGGTAAGGCATCTCGCCCCACAAATGGAGCACCTTTTTGCCATGGTTGGCGACCCGTGATGGCTTAAGGCATGGAACCTTGGTGGCCGAGCAGTTCATGATATGCAACTCCACCTTTGGCGCCTTACTTGGGCGGTCGAGAGGCCCCACTCCGTCACCACCAATCCCTAGCACATATAATGATTGTCCCAACCCAATGCTTCTCATGGGCAAGCCCCAATACTTTCTTATCATATTATTATATATATATTACACCCCTCCGCACGATGCTATTAACCGTTAATCTTTATTAACTTTTCGTTCTTCGCTTATTCCGTAAAGCATGCATCATTATTTTCTCACCTTCTATTTCTTGCACATTACATGATCACGTCATTTGCTTTTCGTAAACAAACGCGCATATAAAAATTAACGGTTAATAGCATCAGATTCACACAAGCACTATACACTTAAACATTTTTTGTTCCTCACATAAACATTACCTAACAGTTGTCCTGAAGATGGTACAAAATACCAAAATGCTTAAGTATTGACACTAAAAAATGTTTCCTGATCATAACATCCTGTGTGTTATATTTTTAAATATTTTCTTTCATTATATATTTATATATATATATATATATATATATAATAAATATATAATATATTATATATGTATTTTGGTTTGGAGGGTTGATTTTGAGGCTATCACAATGCAGGTTGTAAAGAAAAAATAAGGTTAACAATGGTGTTGTTGTTAACCTGTAATTAATTCTTGGATATTTCGAGATAAAATCTCTTTTCAGAAGAACACTGGAACTGAAGTAGTTGCCGTCTTGTTATGGCATTTTTAGTTAAATGAATTTTTTTTTTAAATGTTACAGTGGTATTTTTTTATACTTGTATTTTTCATGTTGCATGTTTACGTGAATGTGCTTTTTTGTTTGACGTGTGCGTATGTTGTCATGCGTGTGTATGAAAATGCGTGTAGGGACTGTGACGTTATGACTGTATCCACGCGCGTGTGCGTATTGAATGACCGTACCCACATGCGTATGTGCGTATGAAAGAGCGTATTTGTGGTTGATGGCCATGGTGATGTATAATATTTTCGTGTTGGATGTAATACAAATTGTTTTAATCATTTCTTCTTCTTCTTCTTCTTCTTCTTCTTCTTCTTATTATTATTATTATTATTATTTATTTATTTGTTTATTTACTTATTTATATATAATTCCATTTATTTATTTTTTAATTCTTTTCATATTATCTTGTCCATAAAGTGTGTATATACACACTTATGGACAAGGTAAATATGAAAGAATTTAAAAAAAATTGATTGAATATAAAAAGTAAATAAACAAATAAATAATAATAATAATAATAATAATACATAATAATAATAATAATACTTATTATTTATTATCATTTGAGATGACGCTTGATATTTTGTATTTTGGAGTATTCGGACTATTGTCCTCATGTTTATTGTTATCTGCACAACATTTCGGCCGATGAGCCCTCCGGCCTTCTTCGGGTATTTCTTGTTGGAACTCGGGAACCTGCTAAAATCGCGCCAAGGTGTTTTGGTTTGGCAATGCGGGGCGCAAATAGTGTAGACCCGTCGGCATGTTTGACGGCATCATCACCTTCAAGCGCCGTGTACTGAGAGGTTTTTGGAACGCTTCATGGCCACAGATTCGGAGACACTTTTGGGAGGGAAAAAACCCAGACTAATCTTCCGACAAGAAGAAGAAAAAAAAGAAAGAAAAGATTAATCTCCGTCGCCCGTCGCCACTTACGAATTGTTTTGGAAGATCATAACAGAAAGTTTATGGACTGGCCAGCCAATTCCTCTTGGAAAGCTCGGGGAGTATCATTAAGACGCTGTTGAATTTTCGTCCTACGAGCAATAAAGAAGAACTGAAAGAACGCCATGACGTACAGAAGCTGTTTATCAAAGCCAATGGCGATCGATATGAATATTGATTTCATATCCTTACAGACATGATATATTCTTACTGTTTTTTGCATAAACTATTATGATTTTTTGGTATGTGATATATATTATTTACAAAACGTAAATTACAAAATTTAATTAACTCATTTTCAACATCTTTTAACAAATGTTAAATTTAAATCTAGCAATTCATTTGATTTTCTGACAACTCACCATGTCAGATGAACATGAAAGTCCAATTATTGTGGGAAGCCACATACAAACCGAATCTTCATGCGGTGAGTCAGTGTAAAATAGCATATGCCCCGTCGACAATCATCTTTTGAGGCGCCTCAGGCACCCGGGTAATAAATCTTTAAATTGAGGGGTCAGGTGTAAACGTCAGAGAAAACAGCAAAAGGATAATTTTCCATTTTTATTAACGTTTTAGATATTTTTTTGACAATTACGGAATTTGCGGGGAAAAGTTCGTAAAATGTGCATACCAACTTATATGGTTTTAAGTATTTCAAGCAATTATATGGTTTCAAGTAAACTACTACTACCACCACCACTACACCAAAGGGGAAAGAAAATTAATGGCGGAATACAACTACCAAATCAGGGCACTATAAAATCACTTGAAGAAAAAAGAAACTTACAATACTTAGGAATTTTAGAAGCAGGCAATATCAAGCAAACAAAGAGAAAAGAAACTGTTAAAAAGAATATCTCAGAAGACACAAAGAAAGCTCTTAGAAACCAAGCTCAGCAGTAGAAATCTAATCAAAAGAATAAATACCTGGCCGTCCCCGTTTTAATACTCTGGCTATTCTTAAATGGACAAAAGAAGAACTCGGGCAGATAGACCAAAAGGACTAGGAAATTAATGACGATGCACAAGGTTCTACACCCTAGATATGATAAAGATAGGCTATTGTACCCAAAAAAGAAGATGGAAGAGTCTTGTCAAATTAGTGGACTGTTTAGAAGGCCACAACCCAAGGATTCGAGGAATACACAAAAAAGAGCAAAGAAAGTTTACAGTCAACAACAGCCGATTAATGTATGGACAAATAGAAAAACACCAAAAACTAGAAAACAAAGATTGGAAGAAAAACAATTTATATGGGCACTTCAAACGACCAAATCGGAGAGGTTGCACATAAAAGACCTGGATATGGTTAAGAAGAGGAAACCTCAGAAAGAACTGAATCACTAATAATTTGCTGCCACAAAAATACCTTAAGAACAAATTATATCAAAGCAAAAATTGATAAGAACGCAACAAAACAGTAAATGTAGACTGTGCGGTGACAAAGCTGAGACTGTAAACCTGATATTAAGTGAATGTAGCAAACTAGAAACACGGGAATACAAACGGAACGACTGGGTTGGGAAAGGTGATTCACTGGAATTATGCAAAAAAATTAAATTTTGACCACACAACAAAATGGTATATGCATAACCAGAATTTGTTCTTGAGAATGAAACGCATAAAACTTCTCTGGACTTTGAGATAAAGACGGATCACCCTATCCCAGCCAGGGACACCACACCTAGTGTGCTTAACAAAAAAAAAAAAAAAAAAAAAAAAAAAGAAGAAACGTGTCAACTGGTGACTTTGCGTTCCAGCAGATCACGGGTGAAGCTGAAGGAAAAATTGAAAAAGGATAAATACCTGGACCTTGCCAGAGAATTGAAAAAAAACGTGGAATATGAGAGTGAAAGTGATATCAATTGTAGTTGGTGCACTTTTGAAACGGTCCCAATAAACTTGGAAAAAAAGACTGGAGGATCTGGAAATCAGAGGAAAAATTTGAACCATCCAGACTATGCAACAGCGTGCAATCGGCCTAGAATACTAGAAGAGTCCTGGAGACCTGATGAGACTTGTTGTCACTCAGACTCCAGTGAAATTCCACCAGCTAATGCGGATGTGAAAAACTCATATCCTTTGTAAATTGGTAGCTTCAATTAACTAATCTTAATACGTGCTATTCCTATTTTCAAGTTTCCTATCTAAGACAAATAATTTTCAAATATATCTATTTTGGCCCGTAGGATCCTAAAAGCAACTATCACTTGATGTCAAGTCCTTGGCCTTCCCTTGGACAGCATCGGTGTCACAGAGAAAGAAGCTCTGCCGCATGGACAGCTGTTGGTCTTTCGTTCGACCTTCCCGTCGGCCTGTGCCAAAATTCGAACGGCCAATCCATGGTCACGTGATACAGGCGGATCCAACAAAAAGATGGACGCTAACGAACGCTGACTATGGGTTTTTGGTATCAGGCGAAGATAAACTGCTTTCTTTTTTTAATCAATATTTACATATGCACGACAGATCATATTTTGTGCTCTTTCATTTTAAGGAACTCTACCATCACTGAGACATCGTAGTAAGCAAGCTCGGACTCCCCAGTCACGCTATTTTGATTTTTTTTTATATTAGCGCCTCAAACCCCATACATTACATTCTTCCGCTGGAGGAGGGAGAAGGGGGGGGAACTCCATAAAGTCCTTTTTTTTTACTAACGCAAAGAAAGCACCTTTGATTTGAAATCAGACTTTCCTTCTACAGACTGGTTGCCATACTACTGTTTACTCTTACTGCAGCAGCATTCACCCTGGGTAGGTGAGCCGGCTCCATCCAACGAATTCACCGTATCTTGATGCAAACGCTACACCATGATGTCCGGAATTTTCAGTAAGGCCGCTGTTATAGACATGACAGGGATACATCAGCCTGCAGGATTTTGATGGTGTGGGCAGCTGATATTCCGATAACCTTACCTCTGAGAGCAGGCGACATCGATGCCATACTGATGAGCAGCCGCATCGTAAGTTTTTGTGGTTCGAGACATTCCAGCATCCGAAATGATGAACTTCTCTGTGACGGAACATCCCAGCTTGCTAATTGACACTCACACCAATGGGATAGTGGACGCGTCAGTTGTTGCGGAAGCATAGCAGAAGTCGTATTCGAGATTGTTAAGTTTTCTGACCGCCATCCTTGGCCAGTTGTAAAGGACTTAAAGTAAGTAAGTTAGTAAGTCCTGCGCTATAGAATCCTTTGGTAAGTAAATACAGTCCTGAGTTATGGAATCCTACGTATGTCAAGTCCCAGTGATATAATCCTATGTTCTGTCGTCACGAAGTTCAAAGCAGTGTGCGTATGTATGACCAGAACAGCCGTAATAAACTAACAATATTCAGCCAGCAGAGTACTGCCAGTTGATTGGCAAGAATACTTGGTGACATGATTATCGCCGAGTCTATAAATAAGAGTAGACAATCTAGGGACATATATACAGAAAAGTCAACATAGATTGTAGTGAATTGTCAAAGGAATATCGAGGGAATAATAAATATTCGCCATGCGGTCCCTAAACCCACATGTATAATCCAGGTTTAGGGGGGAAAAGATGAATGCCATAGTCGTACATTATGTATACTTACCTGATTTGGCCTTCGAACCCTGTGTCCAGTAGCTTCGGCCATTGGACGGTAAGGAATGTAATATTACCGTCATCCCAGGGAGCAAATCACCCTGGCCACACTGCCCCTTATTTTAAAGGGGAGGGGGGTGGTTTTATTGCACAGTGCCTTGAGTCGCCTCAAAAGAGGGATAACAACGGATATAAAAATTCGCATGCAGGGTCCCCAAACCTGCATGCTTATTTATTAGCGAATATATAAGAAGTTTTTTTTTTTCTGTGGTTGTGGGGATCCACTAAAAAAATCTTATCAAAAAAGATAAATATTGTGATCAAAATCTGAGTCTTTTAATTTGGTTTGGTTGGTTGGTTGGTGGTTGGATATTTATGACATGTCAACCCATTAGGGGGGGAAGATGAGTGCCATATAGTCTACATTATGTTATACTTACCTGATTTGGGTCTTTGGACCCTGTGTCCAATGGATTTGGCCATTGGCCGGTAAGGAATATAATATCACCGTCATCCCAGGGGAGCAATCACCCAGGCCACACCTGCCCCTTTATTTAAAGGGAAGGGGTGGGTTTATTGCACAGTGCCTGAGTCGCCTCAAAAGAGGTAACAACGGGATACATGCAATTTTTACATTGGCCCATCGCATGAGCATCGGTTGTTGCGTAGCTACCCACAATAATCGGACTTCATGTTCATCTGACATGGTGAGACGTCAGAAAAGAACTATAGTTTACATTACGTTTTGAAATCCGAAGTTTACACAGTATATAGTGAAAACCTACAGACATGTTCACGCAAAAATGCTTAGAAGGCCAAAATAAGCTTACATTAGGAAAACAAATTATAAACAAACGCACATTCCAGTGGATATTTCTCTGTTACGATGTAAAACAAATTGCTTTTCAAATATATATCAACCCCTCCGCACGAGCAGGATGCGATACAAGGTCTATTTCTTAAGCGGAGTTTAACAGATTTAATTCAGAGTTTTTCATCCCCTAGACTGGTTGCCATACAAGGTTGAGATCCAGTCTGCCCTACTATTTACCCATAGCTGGAGGAAGATTGTTGATTCATACCTTTCTCAAGGGTATTGGCGCTATGTGAATGTAAACAGCCTTGTCCAGGATTTGAACTCGGTTGCCGTTCCTTTCCTACGACGATAACCATTACACAACGCGCCTCCTTGGACTATAAATATAACTTACTTTCGGTCATCTCGTTTCGAATATGGTGAGTCATTAGGCTGGAAAAATGTTAATTTATAGTTCTTGTATATAATAGCCCAGTTGGTAGAGTGATGGTAGATATGGCACTCCACCCCAAACTCAAAAACAATCCCCTTGGTCTAGCGCTAGTGAAAAGAAGATAGTCTCCTTCGCTGTCCCTCGCTGATACCGACAATAAGCCAAGGCATAAAATTAAATTCAAATTTTCTAGAAAAAGAAAATGATTTTAAAAAATGCCCCCCCCCCGGCAAGCATTTTCAAATATGGTCGTCGGGGCGGCCTAATGTCAGTATCGGCCAGACAGCGAGGGAGTCTACCCCCTTTTCAATAGTGCTAGACCAAGGAGATTATTTTAGCGTCTGGGGATGGAGCGCCACACCTACCATCAGCTCCTTACTTTACTGCACAGATCCCTGTGCTACTCATACGCTGAGTTGGCGAGGGCGGTATCGAACTAGGACCTTGTGGTTTCTAGCCAAACGCTCTACCGACTGAGCTAACCCGTCCCCTTTTCAAATATAGTGATCTAAAATCGTTCGAAAAAAATATTCGATGAAACACAGTGCGATAATTACACTGGTTTACAAAAAAATATTTTTTTGTCTGAGGCAAGAATGTGATATAGTGTTTTTTTTTTTACTAATTTGGTGTGCTGAATTCAAATTTATAAACAGTTTTGCTCATCACCTTTAGTTTTCTGTCTTTTAAATAGTCTCATTTTAGTATATACAGATTATATACGTGCTTTTTCAACAGTTGCAGGCAGCATATACAGATAAAAACAGGATAGATAAAGAACATTGACGGAATAAATACTTGGATGACAATTCATAGTACCGCAGACATTTAGAAGTGTGTTTTTTTAGATGATCTGCTGTATTTGCCACGCATCCAGCAGAAGTCTTCCACATGCCGGGGGTTCCACTTGCCTTGTAGTTGCTCTCCATCTTCGTAATGTCTTGGTGGAATCTTTCTTCTTTTCATAACTCACTGCTCCAAGGTTTGGAGGGAAGAAGTTGAGGTGAGAATGGAGAAAATGAATTTTGAGTGACATTCGGCACCCCTATCCTCATAAGTCTTTAGCACTTCTCAATACAGGCTTGGAATTTGGTACGCGTTGTTAACAAGGAAGCCATAAGACGACTTAAATGCCCCAAGCTCTCAGTTTCCTGCATAAGAACTAAAAAGAAGAGATAGTCACACATTTTAGAATACCCTGAATGTACAGTATGTGTTACAAAATGTACAGTATGCATATCTAAAAAATTAGAGGTGATGAGTAAAAACGGATTTCAAATTAATTCAGTTTACTCAACCTCTAGTGATTAGTTAAAACAGCTATTTTTGTGCTTGCCTCAATTTCTTTGTAAACCATGTATTGTGTCTTGAACCATTTTTTCTTTTACATTTAGGATTATTTTATGCCAAGGTATAATTACGGTACCACCCAAATTCCCTGTGAAATTTACCCCCCCCCCTTCATATTTAACACAATGAAACTTGCGTTAAAGGTTGATATTATCTTAATTTTTTTTAATCTATTCGAAAGAAGAAACATTTTTTTAAAACTCCTGGATTTAAAAAAAAAAAAAGGAAAAAAGTTATCTCACAGAAGGATCAACCAAACAATCAATCAAAAATTGAACACAAAATACAGTATCTAATTTTCTGCATTATACGACTATTGTAACTGAACCCCTACTTTAAGAAACACTTTACACGGTTCCCATTTTTTAAAACAAATTTTCACTTTGGCCCATTCTTGGCTAGACCCGCCAAAGCCCACCGCCTTCTAGTCACCCCATATGATAAAAAGAGGTGGGGCTTGCCATAAGGCAATAGGGTTGAGAATCATATAGGTGCTAGGGCTTGACGTGACCAGCCGATTGATCGGAGGGGGCTCTCTCGACGCCCGTCTAGCCCAAGATAGGGCCAAAGTGAAATTTGATTTTAAAAATGGGAACCGTGTAAGTGTTCTTAAAGTAGGGGTTCAGTTTACAATAGTCGTATAATGCAAATTAGATACTGCTATTTGTGTTCAATTTTGATTGATTGTTTGGTTGATCTTTCTGTGAGATAACTTTTTTCCTTTTTTTTTTTAAATCATCAGGAGTTTTTTAAAAATGTTTCTTCTTTCGAATAGATTAAAAAAAATTAAGATAATATCAACCTTTACGCAAGTTTCATTGTGTTAAATATGAGGGGGGGGGGTAAATTTCACAGGGAAATTTGGTGGTACCTAGTAATTTTATACCTTGGCATAAAATAATCCTAAAATGTAAAAAGAAAAAAAATGGTTCAGACACAAATAACACTGGTTTACAAAGAAATTGAGGCAAGCACAAAAATAGCTGTTTTAACCTAATCACTAGAGGTGATGAGTAAAAACTGAATTCAGATTTGAAATCCGTTTTTACTCATCACCTCTAGTTTTTTAGATATGCATACTGTACATTTTGTACACATACTGTACATTCAGGGTTAATTTCTAATAATGTGTGACTTATCTCTTCTTTTTTAGTTCTTATGCAGGAAACTGAGAGCTTGGGAAGCATTTAAGTCAGTCTGTAGTGGCTTCCTTGTTAACACACGCGTACCAAATTACCAAGCCTGTATTGAGAAGTTGCTAAAGACTTATGAGGATATGGGGTGCCGAATGTCACTCAAAATTCATTTTCTCCATTCTCACCTCAACTTCTTCCCTCCAAACCTTGGAGCAGTGAGTTATGAGAAAGAAGAAAGATTCCACCAAGACATTACGAAGATGGAGAGCAACTACCAAGGCAAGTGGAACCCCGGCATGATGGAAGACTTCTGCTGGATGCGTGGCAAAATACAGCAGATCATCTAAGAAAACACACTTCTAAATGTCTGCGGTACTATGAATTGTGTCATCCAAGTATATTTATTCCGTCAATGTTCTTTATCTATCCTGTTTTATCTGTAATATGCTGCTGCAACTGTTGAAATAAGCACGTATATAATCTGTATATACTAAAATGAGACTATTTAAAAGACAGAAAACTAAAGGTGATAGAGCAAAACTGTTTATAAATTTGAATTCAGCACACCCAAATTAGTAAAAAAAAAAAACACTTATTCACATTCTTGCCTCAGACAAAAAATATTTTTTTGTAAACCAGTGTAATTATCGCACTGTGTTTTCATCGGAATATTTTTTTCGAACGTATTTAGATCAACTATATTTGAAAAGGGGACGGGTTAGCTCAGTCGGTAGAGCGTTTGGCTAGAAACCACAAGGTTCCTAGTTCGATACCCGCCCTCGCCAACTCAGCGTATGAGTAGCACAGGGATCTGTGCAGTAAAGTAAGGAGCTGATGGTAGGTGTGGCGCTCCACCCCAGACGCTAAAATAATCTCCTTGGTCTAGCACTATTGAAAAGGGGGATAGACTCCCTCGCTGTCTGGCCGATACTGACATTAGGCCGCCCCGACGACATATTTGAAAATGACTTGCCGGGGTGGGGGGCATTTTTTAAAATCATTTTCTTTTTCTAGAAAATTTGAATTTAATTTTATGCTTGGCTTATTGTCGGTATCAGCGAGGACAGCGAAGGAGACTATCTTCTTTTCACTAGCGCTAGACCAAGGGATTGTTTTTGAGTTTGGGTGAGTGCCATATCTACATCACTCTACCAACTGGGCTATTATATACAAGAACTATATAATTAACATTTTTCCAGCCTAATGACTCACCATATTCGAAACGAGATGACCGAAAGTAAGTTATATTTATAGTCCAAGGAGGCGCGTTGTGTAATGGTTATCGTCGTAGGAAATGGATACGGCAACCCGAGTTCAAATCCTGGACAAGGCTGTTTACATTTCACATAGCGCCAATACCCTTGAGAAAGGTATGAATTCAACTAATCTTCCTCCAGCTATGGGTAAATAGTAGGGCAGACTGGGATCTTCAACCTTTGTATGGCAACCAGTCTAGGGGATGAAAAACTCTGAATTAAAATCTGTTAAACTCCGCTTAAGAAATAGACCTTGTATCGCATCCTGCTCGTGCGGAGGGGTTGATATATATTTGAAAGCAATTTGTTTTACATCGTAACAGAGAAATATCCACTGGAATGTGCGTTTGTTTATAATTTTGTTTTTCCTAATGTAAGCTTATTTTGGCCTTCTAGCATTTTTGCGTGAACATGTCTGTAGGTTTTCACTATATACTGTGTAAACTTCGGATTTCAAAACGTAATGTAAACTATAGTTCTTTTCTGACGTCTCACCATGTCAGATGAACATGAAGTCCGATTATTGTGGTAGCTACGCACAAACCGATGCTCATGCGATGGGCCAATGTAAAATTGCATGTATCCCGTTGTTATCCCTCTTTTGAGGCGACTCAGCACTGTGCAATAAACCCACCCCTTCCCTTTAAATAAAGGGGCAGGTTGGCCTGGGTGATTGCTCCCTGGGATGACGGTGATATTATATTCCTTACCGGTCCAATGGCCAAATCCATTGGACACAGGGTCCAAAGACCAAAAATCAGGGTAAGTATAACATAATGTAGACTATATGGCACTCATCTTCCCCCCCCCCTAATGGTTGACATGTCATAATATCCAACCAACCAACCAACCAACCAACCAAATTAAAAGACTCAGATTTTGATCACAATATTTTATCTTTTTTGATAAGATTTTTTTGTGGATCCCCCACAACCACAGAAAAAAAAAAACTTCTTATATTATTCGCTAATAAATACATGCAGGTTTGGGGACCGCATGCGAATTTTTATATCCCGTTGTTATCCCTCTTTTGAGGCGACTCAGGCACTGTGCAATAAAACCACCCCTTCCCCTTTAAATAAAGGGGCAGGTGTGGCCAGGGTGATTGCTCCCTGGGATGACGGTAATATTACATTCCTTACCGGTCCAATGGCCGAAGCTACTGGACACAGGGTTCGAAGGCCCAAAATCAGGTAAGTATAACATAATGTAGACTATATGGCATTCATCTTTTCCCCCTAACCTGGATATACATGTGGGTTTAGGGACCGCATGCGAATATTTATATTCCCTCGATATTCCTTTGACAAATTCACTTACAATCTATGTTGACTTTTCTGTATATATGTCCTAGATGTCTACTCTTATTTATAGACTCGGCGATAATCATGTCACCATATTCTTGGCCAATCACTGGCAGTACTCTGCTGCTGATATTGTTATTTATACCGGCTGTTCTGGTCATACATACGCACACTGCTTTGAACCTTCGTGGACGACAGAACATAGGATTATATCACTGGACCTTTGACACTACGTAGGATTCCATAACTCAGGACTTATTTACTTACCAAAGGATTCTATAGCGCAGGACTTACTAACTTACTTACTTTAAGTCCTTTACAACTGGCCAAGGATGGCGGTCAGAAACTTAACAATCTCGAATACGACTTCTGCTATGCCTTCCGCAACAACTGACGCGTCCACTATCCCATTGGTGTGAGTGTCAAATTAGCAAGCTGGGATGTTCCGTCACAGAGAAGTTCATCATTTCGGATGCTGGAATGTCCGACCACAAAAACTTACGATGCGCTGCCTTCATCAGTATGGCATCGATGTCGCCTGCCTCTCAGAGGTAAGGTTATCGGATATCAGCTGCCACACCATCAAAATCCTGCAGGCTGATGTATCCTGTCATGTCTATAACAGCGGCCTTACTGACAATTCCGGACATCATGGTGTAGCGTTTGCATTCAAGATACGGTGAATTCGTTGGATGGAGCCGGCTCAACCTACCCAGGGTGAATGCTGCTGCAGTAAGAGTAACAGTAGTATGGCAACCAGTCTAGTAGAAGGAAAAGTCTGATTTCAAATCAAAGGTGCTTTCTTTGCGTTAGTAAAAAAAAAAAGGACTTTAGGAGTTCCCCCCCCCCTTCTCCCTCCTCCAGCGGAAGAATGTAATGTATGGGGTTTGAGGCGGCTAATAAAAAAAAATCAAAATAGCGTGACTGGAGTCCGAGCTTGCTTACTACGATGTCTCCAGTGATGGGTAGAGTTCTTAAAATGAAAGAGCACAAAATATGAATCTGTCGTTGCATATGTAAATATTGATTAAAAAAAGAAAGCAGTTTATCTTCGCCTGATACCAAAAACCCATAAAAGTCAGCGTTCGTTAGCGTCCATCTTTTGTTGGCATCCGCCTGTATCACGTGACCATGGATTGGCGTTCGAATTTTTGGCACAGGCCGACGGGAAGGTCGAACGAAAGACCAACAGCTGTCCATGCGGCAGAGCTTCTTTTCTCTGTGACACCGATGCTGTCCAAGGGAAGGCCAAGGACTTGACATCAAGTGATAGTTGCTTTTAGGATCCTACGGGTCAAATAGATATATTTGAAAATTATTTGTCTTAGATAGGAATACTTGAAATAGGAATAGCACGTATTAAGATTAGTTAATTGAAGCTACATTATTTACAAAGGATTATGAGTTTTTCACATCCGCATTAGCTGGTGGAATTTCACTGGAGTCTGAGTGACAACAAGTCTCATCAGGTCTCCAGGACTCTTCTGAGTATTCTAGCCGATTGCAGCTGTGCAATAGTCTGGATGGTCTCAATTTTTCCTCTGATTTCCAGATCCTCCAGTCTTTTTTCCAAGTTTATTGGGACCGTTTCAAGTGCACCAACTACAATTGATATCACTTTCACTCTCATATTCCACGTTTTTTTTCAATTCTCTGGCAAGGTCCAGGTATTTATCCATTTTTTCATTTTCCTTCAGCTTCACCCTGTGATCTGCTGGAACCGCAAAGTCCACCAGTTGACACGTTCTCTTCTTTTTTTTTTTTTTTTTTTTTTTTTTTTGTTAAGCAACACTAGGTGTGGTGTCCTGGCTGGGATAGGGTGATCCGTCTTTATCTCAAAGTCGCAGAGAATTTTATGCGTTTCATTCTCAAGAACAGATTCTGGTTTATGCATATACCATTTTGTTGTGTGGTCAAAATTTAATTTTTTGCATAATTCCCAGTGAATCACCTTCCCAACCCAGTCGTTCCTAGCTTTGTATTCCCGTTGTTCTAGTTTGCTACATTCACTTAATACATGGTTTACAGTCTCAGCTTTGTCACCGCACAGTCTACATTTACTGTTTTGTTGCGTCTTATCAATTTTTGCTTTGATATAATTTGTTCTTAAGGTATTATTTTGTGCAGCAATTATTAGTGATTCAGTTTCTTTCTTGAGGTTTCCTCTTCTTAACCATATCCAGGTCTTTTTATGTGCAACCTCTCCGATTTGTCGTTTGAAGTGCCCATATAATTGTTTTTCTTCCAATCTTTGTTTTCTAGTTTTTGGTGTTTTTCTATTTGTCCATACATTAATCGGCTGTTGTTGACTGTAATCTTTCTTTGCTCTTTTTTGTGTATTCTTCGAATCCTTGGGTTGTGGCCTCTAAACAGTCCACTAATTTGACAAGACCTCTTCCATCTTCTTTTTTGGGTACAAATAGCCTATCTTTATCATATCTAGGGTGTAGAACCTTGTGCATCGTCATTAATTTCCTAGTCCTTTGGTCTATCTGCCCGAGTTCTTCTTTTGTCCATTTTAAGAATAGCCCAGAGTATCTTAAAACGGGGACGGCCCAGGTATTTATTCTTTTGATTAGATTTCTACTGCTGAGCTTGGTTTCTAAGAGCTTTCTTGTTCTTCTGAGATATTCTTTTTTAACAGTTTCTTTCATCTTTGTTTGCTTGATATTGCCTGCTTCTAAAATTCCTAAGTATTTGTAAGTTTCTTTTTCTTCAAGTGATTTTATAGTGCCCTGATTTGGTAGTTGTATTCCGGCCATTAATTTTCTTTCCCCCTTTGGTGGTAGTGGTGGTGGTAGTAGTAGTTACTTGAAACCATATAATTGCTTGAAATACTTAAAACCATATAAGTTGGTATGCACAATTTACGAACTTTCCCGCAAATTCCGTAAATTGTCAAAAAATATCTTAAAACGTTAATAAAAATGGAAAATTATCTTTTTGCTGTTTTCTCTGACGTTTACACCTGACCCCTCAATTTAAAGATTTATTACCCGGTGCCTGAGGCGCCTCAAAAGATGATTGTCGACGGGGCATATGCTATTTTTACACTGACTCACCGCATGAGATTCGGTTTGTATGTGGCTTCCCACAATAATTGGACTTCATGTTCATCTGACATGGTGAGTTGTCAGAAAATCAAATGAATTGCTAGATTTAAATTTAACATTTGTTAAAAGATGTTGAAAATGAGTTAATTAAATTTTGTAATTTACGTTTTGTAAATAAATATATCACATACCAAAAAATCATAATAGTTTATCAAAAACAGTAAGAATATATCATGTCTGTAAGGATATGAAATCAATATTCATATCGATCCGCCATTGGCTTTGATAAACAGCTTCTGTACGTCATGGCGTTCTTTCAGTTCTTCTTTATTGCTCGTAGGACGAAAATTCAACAGCGTCTTAATGATACTCCCGAGCTTTCCAAGAGGATTGGCTGGCCAGTCCATAAACTTTCTGTTATGATCTTCCAAACATTCGTAAGTGGCGACGGGCGACGGAAGATTAATCTTTTTCTTTCTTTTTTTTTCTTCTTCTTGTCGGAAGATTAGTCTGGGTTTTTTTCCCTCCCAAAAGTGTCTCCGAATCTGTGGCCATGAAGCGTTCCAAAACCTCTCAGTACACGGCGCTTGAGGTGATGATGCCGTCAAACATGCCGACGGGTCCTACACTATTTGCGCCCCCGCATTGCCAAACCAAAACACCTTGGCGCGATTTTAGCAGGTTCCCGAGTCCAACAAGAAATACCCGAAGAAGGCCGGAGGGCTCATCGGCCGAAATGTTGTGCAGATAACAATAAACATGAGGACAATAGTCCGAATAATCCAAATAATACAAAATATCAAGCGTCATCTCAAATGATAATAATAATAATAAGTATTATTATTATTATTATTATTATTATTATTATTATTATTATTTATTTGTTTATTTACTTATTTATATTCAATTCAATTTTTTTTTAAATTCTTTCATATTTACCTTGTCCATAAGTGTGTATATACACACTTATGGACAAGATAAATATGAAAGAATTAAAAAATAAATAAATGGAATTATATATAAATAAGTAAATAAACAAATAAATAATAATAATAATAATAATAATAAGAAGAAGAAGAAGAAGAAGAAGAAGAAGAAGAAATGATTAAACAATTTGTATTACATCCAACACGAAATATTATACATCACCATGGCCATCAAACACAAATACGCTCTTTCATACGCACATACGCATGTGGGTACGGTCATTCATACGCACACGCGCGTGGATACAGTCATAACGTCACAGTCTACACGCATTTTCATACACACGCATGACAACATACGCACACGTACAAACAAAAAAGCACATTCACGTAAACATGCAACATGAAAATACAGTTATAAAGAAAATACCACCTGTAACATTTAAAAAAAAAAATTTCATTTAACTAAAAATGCCATAACAAGACGGCAACTACTTCAGTTCCAGTGTTCTTCTGAAAAAGAGATTTTATCTCGAAATATCAAGAATTAATTACAGGTTAACAAACAACACCATTGTTACCTTATTTTTTCTTTACACCTGCATTGTGATAGCCTTCAAAATCAACCTCCAAACCAATACATATATATATATATATATATATATATATATATATATATATATATAATATATAATATATATGAAGAAAAATTTTAAAATATAACAAACACAGGATGTTATGATCAGGAAAACATTTTTTAGTGTCAATACTTAAGCATTTTGGTATTTTGTACCATCTTCAGGACACTGTTAGGTAATGTTTATGTGAGGAACAAAAAGATGTTAAGTGTATAGTGCTTGTGTGAATCTGATGCTATTAACCGTTAATTTTTATATGCGCGTTTGTTTACGAAAAGCAAATGACGTGATCAATGTATGTGCAAAAATAGAAGGTGAAGAACATATAATGATGCATGCTTTAACGTGAATAAGCGGAGAACGAAAAGTTAATAAAGATTAACGGTTAATAGCATCGTGCGGAGGGGTTGGTAAATATATAAATATATATATGATAAAAAGTATTGGGGCTTGCCATGAGAGCAATTGGGTTTGGACAATCATATATGTGCTAGGGATTGGTGTGATCGGAGGGGGCCTCTCGGACCGCCCAAGTAAGCGCCAAAGTGGAGTTGCATATCATGAACTGCTCGGCCACCAAGGTTCCATCCTTAAGCATCACGGGTCGCCAACCATGGCCAAAAGGTGGCTCCATTTGTGGGGCGAGATCTTACCCCTCTTTAGGGATACAGTTGGCGTATTCTAAAGGCCCAGTCGACAGGGCTATGCGATTTAGTAACGTCTTGTGAGTAGGTATCTCATCTACCACAACCGAATCGCTGCCAACGCCCACTAATCGGCATCAGGCTGAAGATAATTCATATTTGTCGCATGGCGTAGGCGGATAGTAGACAATAATCAAAACAGAACAGTTCTGATGCTCCCAAAAGAAAAACCTTCAATATTTGAATTTAACTGTTAGAAACTTGGTTTTATGAGAAAGAAAACATGTTTATTCACCTGCTGCCCTCGGACGGAGGTCCAGTGGCTTCGGCCCTGGACCACAGAAATTAACAACGTTGATCCCAGGAGGGGGGGAGCACCCCCCAGGCAACACCTGCCGCTTCGATTTAAAGGGACAAGGCTGGGTATATTGGGCGGTGCCTGAGGCGCCCCCTCCGCGTGAGGGGGGAATGCCGAAGGGATCAACGTTTTTTTTGCACCCACCTCCCATGAGCTTCGGTTCGTGGGTTGTCTCATATTAATAAGGCCGTGTGCCTAACCCGTACACGTGAGATACGTGGTAAATATCACATATTTATTTGAATTTTGACAACAACACTATTTTTATGTCCATAATTTTTTAAAAATATTTGAAAGATCTGTTTGCATTTTTTTTACGAAAGCTCGTAGCAAAAATTAATTTTTACTCCGCCCGGAGGGCGTTTTTGTAAGTAAATAAAACAAAATACGGAATTAAAAAAGATACCATTAAATATAGGATCCTTACTTATTGCTTTACTGATTCTTTAGAGCAGGGTTCCCCAAGAGGGGGGGGGATTTTTCAATTTAAAAAAAAATATCAAATCCTCTCAAAAAGCAAAACTTGTGTGTTGGTATAATAAACACTGATACCAAAAACTAGATCTCTTACTTGCATCATTGTTTGTGGAAATAGCATCAAAGATCGTTAGTTAAAATACACTAAAAATCATTTTTCGCAACATTTGGTCAATAAATTGGTTAGAAAAGTTAGCAATTTCAATATCTAGAACAGAAAAGCTTTTCCTTTTATTTTAATAAGATGAAACGAATAGGATATTGTTGTACCGGCCGTTCCTACAGTGGAGAATATACACCGGTTCTCACTATAAATAGTGAGACACCGAGTGAAAAGGTTGTACTGTTACCGTTTAGCGGCAAGCTAGCTGTTCTTGTACCTTATTGTAAATACACTTGTCTCATTTTACCCTACCTCGATTTGACTTTTTTTTTTACTGTTGAACTAACATCACAACAGATATTATTACTAGAATTCAAATCGAAAATACCCCCCACCCCCATCATCACCGACATTTCCGATATGCTGCTTTTTACCTCATTGCTGTAACAGGGATAAACATTTTTTAAAAGGTTGAAATCTATTTCCTCAAATGAAGGCAAAGTTTTGAAGAAAATTATTTTGTGTAGTAGTTTTTTATATTAATTTATAACTTTCGCCGAGACTTTATAATTCCGAAATTGACCTACCCTAATGACGTTGGCGGTTTTGCCGCGACAAGACAAAGCGGGTTTCTTGCAAGATTGTTTTTAAGCCCGATATTATTTGTGATTTGTGATCAACCAGAATTTTCTTTTCTCCTGCTAATCTCAATAGTTTAGATACCAACAATTGTGATATTACATTTAAATAAAATATCAACATGTGAGTAATTTTTCGGTACATAGTGTATTTAATGTGTTTTGTTATTGATTTCTAAGATGAAACTTTTATGAGGTTTTTTACTAACGTGTTTTGTAAATACGTAAGTTACTTCACCCAAAGTGTCCGGTTTCGTAAATTTGGGGGCAAATTTGATGTTTAAAAAGTATTAAAAATTACTTATTATATGTGATATTATTTTTCTTTTTTTTAATCTTTTTTTTTTTTTTTTTTTTTTTTTTTTTTACTGATGTACTATCGACTAAACAAATTGACCTTGAATAATCGATTTAATTAATTTCAATTCGTTTTTGGTTTGGTTTTGTTTTACGGCATATCAACCTGAGTGGGTCATTTAATGCCGATAAAGTTTTGAAATAAATTAATTCTTAATGGATGATACAATCTTTTTTATAAATACATTTTTCTATTTAACTCATAGATGGGACCCTAACAGGTACTACCACTCCAGGCCAGAGTGAACCAGGGAGCAATGGTGATGAAGGGTTGCTCCACATTCCCCAAACCTCCAAAACTGGAACCTCACCATCAAATAGAGTTTAACGTCATTCACAGGACATATAGACCCTCAGTCACCGCCTTCTAGCACCCATATGATAAAAGGGGTTGGCGCTTGCCATAAGGGCAATAGGGTTGGGAAAATCATATAGGTGCTAGGGCTTGACGTGACCAGCCGATTGATCGGAGGGAGTCTCTCCGACCGCCCGTCTAGCCCAAGATAGGGCCAAAGTGGAGTATTGCAAGTCATGAACTGCTCATCCACCCGGGTTCTATCCTTAAGCATCACGGGTCGCCACCCACGTCGAACAGAATTCGTTTTTTAAGTGAAAATGTGCACGTAATTGGTGGTACCTACAATAGTTCCTTCCCACGAGGGTAATTGTTTTTTTTGGTTTTTTTACGGCATATCAATCCTTTTGGGGCCATTTAATGCCGAATCAATTCTTTTTGTCTCTCTTGAACTATTTCGACCGTAAAGGCGGTGTTCAGTAAATTCTTATACCTTAAAAAAATAAGACCATTGTGCCACAGATGTTGAGGCAACTATATAGGGTGTCTATAAAGTCCTGCAACAGATTTAAAATGTAACAACAAAGGTGGCAGCTCTGTTGAAATGCAATTATCAATTCATAAAAATGAAAACTATGAGACATTGGTTTTTATTAAATGATTCTATCATCTGTACAACTGTTATTAGGCTACAGTCCCAGGCGTCAAAAAGGGCTTAGTTTTCGAGTTACGATGCTCTACAAGTAGCAGTAATAATTTTAGCGTAATTATTAATTAAAAATCAAAAAAGGCTAATAAAAAGTTTTCGCAATCGGTGGCATATCTTGATATTATGCGAAAAGTAAAATTTAAACGGACTACTTCGCAAAAAAATACGAACCAAAATGGAGTAGCTCCGAAAACGGAATAAGCGAATGGGAATCGTATGCTCGAAATACGAATAAGTAAGAATGGCCACCTCCAGCGAAGAAGAAGCAACAGTTGTTAGCGAAAAAAAATGTTTTATGTGCATTTTACCTTCCAAAAAGCATAAAATTGTATCATTTACTAAGAAAACGTGGACTCGCTTTTTAGAATAATTTTCAATTAAAAAATAAACTGACTTTTTAGAAAAAAAAAAAATAGTATTTCGCATCATGTGACAACAAGTCACGTAAATAAAATGAGTAATAAGCGAATTTGCTTTTTAGAAAAAATTAAAAAAATAATAGTATTTCGCATCATGTGACAACAAGTCACGTAAATAAAATGAGTAATAAGCGAATTTGCTTTTTAGAAAAAAGACAAAAATAATAGTATTTCGCATATCGCGTAAATTTTTGTTGTTTCTATTCATAAGTTCGGTCTTTTATCTCTTTATTTATACTGTAATTAGTATCGAAAATGACCAAAACAATTTACGCCCCCAACATAAGGTGGGGTCAAAATTAAGTGACCTGAACAAAATGAGAAAGTTTTGAAATAAAATAAATAATGCATTATAAAGATCGTTCATTGATAAATAAACACTGAAAGTTTCATTAAAATCCGATAATTCCCTGATTTTTGGTAAATTATTTTCTGTAGGGGGGCTAAAGTCATACGCATTTTAGGTTCATTAAAAAAAAAATTTTTTTCTAAAAAGCCAGTTCTTTAATTGAAAATTATATTTTGAAATTTTTTCCTGAAGAAAAAAAATTGTTTACTTTAGTTACTAAAGCATTATTATTGTTTGCTTTAGTTACTAAAGCATATTATTAGGAATTTTTTTGGGGTGTTTTGAGGGTCATTCTAAATTAATATTTTTTTATTTCATAAACACAGAACACCAGCTGATGTTTACATTCCAGATAAAATCTGTAATCTCATTGGCTAATTGAATTCGGAGCTATTTTCGTTCTATACGTATTTTAATCACTTAAAACTTATTTTATTAACTCTTGCGACAATAAACATGCGCGAAAAAAAAATTGGAATTTTGGGGTGATATCATTTTAATATTAAAGGACAATTTATTCGGCCACTTTTTACATCCGACACAATTGAACGATAATCGGCTTGGGACTGTAGCCTATTATATAGCCCTCGAGCCTGGCTATATATGGAGATAGATAGAGAGAGAGAGAGAGAGGGAGAGAGAGAGAGAGGGGGGTCTTACGTGTAGATGAGAAAGGCGGGAGGCATTCGTAAAATGCTCCAACATTTTTAAAGTCTTTATCTCTTACTTGTGTGATACTATGATTGAAGACGAACATGGTCAGAATAAATAAATAAATGAATAAGAAAGAGAATAGGTTAAAGCCAGGCATAAGTAAAAGGGGTGGTTGACCTTTTTACGAATCCAAAGATTAGGCCGTAAAGTTTAAGAGACTTGTACGACCACCATGAAGTTAGGCCACTTAGTGATAATATCTTATGTACCCAGGTATTAAAAGCAAAGGGGATTTTTATGAGAAAATCTCTTTTGAAAAAATTAATGGTCGAAGTATTGAAGACGTAGTGTCTGGAAAAATATTTAATTACTTTAATTTTAAGGGTTAATGGTGACTAGAAGTCTGCGATTCGATTTAAGTACTGGCCATCTGTGTGGTCCGGAGAAGATGGGTGGGGAAGGAGAATTTGACATAAATACAGCTAAACTCGAGCACTAAGGCAGTTAGAACTCTGACCGTTGGGGTGTTAAGATAGGGATAGCCAGTAGCAGCCAATTGGATAGACAGCGAAGTCTCACACACCCCTTCTTCCATCCGCGTCTTGTTTACAAACACTTGTAGTTGTTTTTTTGTTTTTCTTTTATTCTTGTGAGCCTGTTTCTGACTCGTGCAAATACGGCCAGCGCAGAGTGTTACAACGTTTGGGGTTCTGGACATCGTGCATTGAAGGTGCAGAGCGCAGAACAGGTAGACTCACACTTGCTTGAGCCGGTACTTTAGTCTGTCTCTTGCGTAGCTGGGACATTTCTAAAGATGCTGGTCTGACTTTATTTCTTGTTAGTTCTAGTTCTGTAGTAGCTGGTTCGCCATTATTTCACAGAGACAACATAAGGCTTTTTTTATTTTCGACCACACTTCTCATCCCCGGCCGGAGTGAAGCAAAAGACGATGTCTACATCATGGTGTCTTCCGCTAAACTGCTCTAACTAAGCTAAAACTTAACTTCCGTTTTCATGCTTTCCAATAGCAGAAGCCATGGGGTCAACTTGATGTTGCCGTGTGTCAATCATTTAACTCCCTCTGATTTTGAATTTCAACGAATTTTAATTAAAAATCTAATTACACTAACCGTGCAAAAAACAGCGGTTTATCAATATATATAACACAAAGTGATTTTTTAAGTTATCAATTTTAAAACTTTTACAAGACTTTATGAATATCCTCTATCATTACGAATTTTTCATTTTACCAACGTAAGTTGGAAATTTTCAGAACACTCCACTGTACACTGGTTAGGGTTAGGATTCATTCATCCATCCAAGCAAATATGTTAGATTTATGATGTTTATGAATTCTTGTGGCGAGAGAATAAAGAAAGTAACCCTTTCAATCAAATTCTTAATGATATAGCTGATTCACAATAAAGCATTTTTCAAAGCCATCTATCGCTTAATGGTCTTATTTTTAAGGTATAAGAATTCACTGATCACCGCCTCAACGACCGAGAAAGTTCAAGTGTGTCGTCTTTTTTTATATCAGTTTGCTTACAATATCTACAATTGTTACATAATTCGTGAGTAGCCTACGAATTATGTCTGTAAGTGTAGTTAGATTTTGAATTGAAGTTCGTTTAAATTCAAAATCGGATGGAGTTAGATTATTGACAGGTAATGTCTTTCAGTTGATCCCCTGGCTTCCGACAACAGAAAACAGAAATTAAGTTTAGTTCGTTAGATTTTGGCCGTTTGTAGAAAGGGGTAGACGTAACGTTCGTCTGTCCTAAGATGCCAACTTTTCAGCGCGCGGTTGAAAACCCTTTTGGGCTTTTGGATTTTTAATAAAGAATAAAGAAAACAATAAAGTCTTGCTTAATCGTTACAACCGATAAATAAGCACAGACAACCATCCCAGAAGAAGGAAGAAAGCCCAACAGAAGAAGAAGATGGCCGACGACTAAACAGAACAAGTAAGAACCCATCTCCTCTCCTCTTTCTTCTCAACTTTTATATACATAAATTGAAATAGACCACTGAGTAGGACTGAGCCTATTCTAGTAATGACCACCTCAAGCGGAGATTTAAGAGGTTTGAATTCAGAGTTTTCCTTCTCTTAGACTGGTTGCCTAACCAAAGTTAATGAGCCCAGTCTGTCCTATTATTTACCCATAGCTGGAGGGAGAATAGTTAGATTCCTACCTTTCCCAAGGGTATCAGCGCTATGTGAACTGTGGCTTCGTCCAGGAATTAAACTCCGGTCGACCATTTCCAAACGACTCTAACCAGTACACCACCGCGCTTCCCGATGTAAAGGGGTATATAACACAGTTTTTAAAAAAATGGTCACCCATTTAAGTATTAAACATCATCGCTGCTTAACTTTCGTTCACGTAATATAGGATAAAAACACCTTTTTGTGGCTCAAAATTAGAAGTCGTTTATTACTGTTGTGATGTTAATTCAACAGTAAAAAAAGAAGTCAAGTCGAGGTAGGGTAAAATGAGACAAGTGTATTTACAATAAGGTACAAGAACGGCTAGCTTGCCGCTAAACATTAACAGTACAACCTTTTCACTCGGTGTCTCACTATTTATAGTGAGAACCGGTGTATATTCTCCACTGTAGGAACGACCGGTACAACAATTACTCAAGTCGTTCATAGCTCTACGTTATAACTTTTCCATCATCTTACCTTGTTGAAGTCGGATTTAGTCGTGTTATCAAAAGTTCGTAATAGACTCAACATTGTGAAAAAGGGGATGATCTTCGACTATCATTGACCTCAATGGATCCGAATATATATATATAAAAAAACAAAACTTGCTGAACAGCATTAACCACAAGAATCTCATTGAATAAATCTGCATTTTCTTAATTACTCACTTAGTCCTATCTAAAAATAGTTTATTATGAATTATTTACTAGCACACATAAATGATCTATAGAATTTAATGATTAAATATGTCTATTTTGCCATAAATTAGTTTTCCTTCAAAATAAAGCTTGATTATTTAATGGGGCTGGTTTAACCCAATGGGACCGGTTTAGCTCAGTTGGTAGAGATCTCGACTCAGTAATTACAAGGTTCCTGGTTCGATACAGGTCCCCGTCAACTCAGCGCATGAGTAACACAGATTGGGTAATCTGATCTTTGCGGTAAAGAGGGGAGCTGTCGGTAGGTGTGGCACTCAACCTCAGCAAAAAACAATCTCTCTAGTGCTAGCGAAAAGGGGATAGATTCTCTCGCTGTCCGGCGGTTACCGATAATAGGTCACTCCGCCAATTCTATTTACTATTTCTTTAATTTTTGATACCTAATGTCGGTATGAGCCATACAGCGAGGGAGTCTATCCCCTTTTCAATAGCGCTAGACCAAGGAGATTATTTTTAGCGTGGGGGGCGCCACACCTACCATCAGCTCCTTACTTTACTGCACAGATCCCTGTGCTACTCATACGCTGAGTTGGCGAGGGCCGGTATCGAACTAGGAACCTTGTGGTTTCTAGCCGAACGCTCTACCGACTGAGCTAACCCGGCCCTGGTTATCTCCTATAAGTCTAACATGCTCAAATGGGAATCACTCTTGACTGATAAATGATCTATTTATTTTCCCATTAAACTAACCCTAACCCTAACCCTAACCCCGTCTTCTTTTTTCCTAGTAGATCAATAAATAAATAATTTATCAGTCAAGAGTGGTTTTAAATTTGATCATGTTAAACTTATAGGAAATAACCCAATCCCTTTACTTCTTTATTAGTGTTACTGTTACTGTTACTCCTGCGGCATTCACCCTGGGTTGGTTAAACCGGCTCCACCCAACGAATTCACTGTATCTCGAATGCAGATGACGCCCAAGGGTTGACAGTAGGGCCACAGTGATAGAGATAGGATACATCAGCCTGCAGGATTTTGATGGTGTGGCAGCTGATATCCGATAACCTTACCTCTGAGAGGCAGGCCACATCGATGCCATACTGATGAAGGCAGCGCATCGTAAGAGCATGTGTTTCTTCAAGTTTTTGTGGTCGGACATTCCAGCATCCGAAATGATGAACTTCTCTGCGACGGAACATCCCAGCTTGCTAATTTGACACTCGCACCAATGGGATAGTGAACGTGTCAGTTGTTGCGGAAGGCATAACAGAAGTCGTATTCGAGATTGTTAAGTTTCTGACTGCCATCCTTGGCCAGTGGTAAAGGACTTAAAGTAAGTAAGTAATTCCTGCGCTATAGAATCCTTTGGTAAGTGAATAAGTCCTGAGTTATGGAATCCTACGTAGTGTCAAAGGTCCAGTGATATAATCCTGTGTTCCGTCGTCCACGAAGGTTCAAAGCAATATGCGTATGTATGACCAGAACAGCCGGTATAAATAACAATATCAGCAGCAGAGTACTGCCAGTGATTGGCCAAGAATATGGTGACATGATTATCGCCGAGTCTATAAATAAGAGTAGGACATCTAGGACACACCTTATATACAGAAAAGTCATTCGAGATTGTAAGTGAATTTGTCAAAGGAATATCTAGTGAATATAAATATTCGCATGCGGTCCCTAAACCCAGATGTATATCCAGGTTAGGAGGAAAAGATGAATGCCATATAGTCTACATTATGTTATACTTAACTGATTTTGGGTCTTTGGACCCTGTGTCCAGTAGCTTCGGCCATTGGACCGGTAAGGAATATATCATCGTCATCCCAGGGAGCCACACCTGCCCCTTTATTTAAAGGGGAATGGGTGGGTTTATTGCACAGTGCCTGAGTCGCCTCAAAAGAGGGATAACAACGGGATATAAAAATTCGCATGCGGTCCCCAAACCTGCATGTATTTATTAGTGAATAATATAAGAAGCTTTTTTCTGTGGTTATGGGGGTCCACAAAAAAAAATCTTATCAAAAGATAAAATATTGTGATCAAAATCTGAGTCTTTTAATTTGGGCGGGTGATTGATTGGTTGGTTGGTTGGTTGGTTGGGTATTATGACATGTCAACCCATTTGGGTCATTTTATACCGAAAACGTTTTTGTTTTATTCATCCTTGATATGTACACAATTTTTTTAAATCATGGTTCTCATGGAAAAAAAGGTACAAATGCAGAATAGCGCGTAAGAGATAATATCATTGGAATCGCATTTTACGTATAAATAGCATTAGATTTCGGAAAATCCCGAAGTAACCTAATCCTAACCCTAACACTAACCCTAAACCAACACTAACCCTAAACCAACACTAACATCATTCAACGTTCCGGATTTTAATTCAACAACCTTGAACTCAAATCTGTTTCTACACTAACTGCCCAAAAGCGACGGTCCCCACATCAATATATAACAGTGAGTTTTTATTTTCTACTTATTTCAAATTTAAAAAAATCAATGGGAAGATCTAAGTATAATTATGAATATTTAATTATATCCATGTCTTTATTTTATTTTATTTTTTGTACAAATGCAGAATAGCACGCAAGAGATAATATCATTAGATTACGTATTTCATGACATTTTACGGAAATACCTGAAACTTTTGAGACGCTAGGATTAGGATAAGGGTTAGAGTTAGTTTTAATGTTAGGGTTAGTGTTGGTTTAGGGTTAGTGTTGGTTTAGGGTTAGTGTTAGGGTTAGTGTTGGTTTATCGTTAGTGTTAGGGTTAGGGTTAGGCTACTTCGGGATTTTCCGTAATCTAATTCTATTTATACGTAAAATGCGATTCTAATGATATTATCTCTTACGCGCTGTTCTGCATTTGTACCATTTTTTCTTTACGACACGAATAGGACAATAAAGAAATGACTTAAATATCCAACACACACACGCACGCACACGCACACGCACGCACACGCACATTTTCCTTTTAGCAGTCCGTCGCAGACGACGATGACGTCACTCCATGTCGTTGATTAGTTATGGACTTTTTGATAGTTAATTAGTCCGATACTGGACTTGCAGGTGCGGTCACACACATTGCTAGGGAAATTTCCTTCTGCATTCTGTGGTGCATGACGACGAAGACGTCGTTGTTCTGCAGACCTATTGAGTTCAATAGTGAGCCGCTCACATCCTCTGCGGCACGTGTTTCGCCAATACACACACCACACACACACACACACACACACACACACACACACATACACGTACATTTATATTTAAAATTACGTGTCAATGGGTTAATATGTGTCGAGGACCACTGTTCTCCCGCCATTTTTACATCTTTCAAAATGTCTGCCATTCGTAGCATGTTATCGTAGCATGCACTCAAAATCAGTGCATTTTTAGTTTCAGAATTTAGATTTATTCCTCTGGGGTAAATATCCACTCAATCATAACCTCGTTTTTATTTACATAAGGTCTAAATAAAAAAAATGATTTGAACTCGGTTTAACGAGTCCATTTCCTATGACTCTAACCATTACACCACGTGCCTCCACATACAACTATGTATAAGCTCTTCCTTGTATCCCCAGTCATGTTTGTATTCTATTTTGTTAAGTTTGCTCAGGCAATAAAATATTCTTGTTATTACTTTGTTGTGAATTGTTCTAACATTTATTCTGTTAAAAAATGATATTCAACTACAGCCATTTTCGTATCTTTCAAAATGTCTGCCGTTCGTAGCATGTTATCGTAGCATGCACCCAAAATCAGTGCATTTTAAGTATCAGAATTTAGATTTATTCCTCTGGGATAAATAACCACTCAATCGTAACATTAAGTGTTATATTCCCACTAAAAAAAACAAAAAACACAACTTTTTAATAACGTTATTCAATTACATTATTGATCTAGAATATGAATATTCTATTTTTTTGGTACATGGTCACTTTATTGAAACGCTAATTTAGAATATCAGTTAACGGGATTTCGAAAAGTTCAAATTTTGGACGAAGATTTCAGTATGCGTTTCAATTCATGCCCCTGAGAATGGTATGTATGTATTTACCTAATCCCTGTGCAAAAGCAGGGTGCGACACAAGGTCAATTTTAAAGTGGAATTCAATAAGTTTGAATTAAGAGTTTTCCTTTTCATACACCGATTGCCATACTAAGGTTACATAGTCCATTCTGTCCTAATATATATGGTTTGGTTGGTTGAATTTTACAGCATGTCAACCCTTGTTGGGTTATTTTATGCCGAAAACGTTTTGTTTTATTCATTCTTGCTGGGTATTAAAATTTTTCTTTCAAACTCAATATTTTTACACAATTTTAAAACTGATTTTTTCTATTTAACCCATAGATGGGACCCTAACAGGTACTACCGCTTCGGGTCAGAATGGACCTTGGAGTAATGGCGATGAAGAGGTACTCCATACCCCCAGAGCTCTAGAATTGGAACTTCACCATTCGATGCAGTTTAACGTCATACCCTGGACACTCAAATATTTATCCATACCTGGAGGGAGAGTAGTTGAAGTATTAGCGCTATGTGTAATGCAAACAACCACGTACAGGATTTAAACTCAGCTTACCGTGTTTATTTCCTACGACAATAATCATTATACCAAAAGAACTTCTAGAAAGACATGTATTGGAACTCTTGAAGGCAGAGAAGATATTCAAAAGTCCCCACTATCCGAGGTCCAGTATTAGCATTAGTATATCCGTGATATACTAACATTAAACAAAACGGAAAGAAAGACTAAATAAACTTAATTACACATACAAGAACATCTAATATTTCATATGCACAATATACATGCAGGTGGCATTACAAAGAAAGAATACAACAAATGTGTCACAATAGCTAGACATATTGTTCCATGAACAAGTAATATGTGGAAGGTGTACAAAATAGCAAAATGCTTACTTGTTAAATTTAAGTAAGATGGCTATGTGATCTTACCGTTCCTTGGCAGAGTCACGGACGACGTCTCTATTGGTCAAAGACCAGAAGCTAAAAGAGGTCGAGAATGGGTTTTTGAGACTGTTATGTGGCATCCGAGGAGTACCTAATGGACATGCTAATTCTCTTCTCTTCTCCCTCTCATTCCGATTAGGGCAGAATGGAATCTTTAGACTTGTCAAGGTGTTATATAGGATTAGCTACATCCCCTCTAGACCATAAAAGAATGGTTGCGTCTGTCTTATAAATAACTGTTAGACAGATGAGACGAGGGGTTAGTATATATATGAATTCCTTATCGAATAAATATACTATTACCAAGTATTTGACTTTGCCTCTTATTCACTATTACTACATATCTCCTGCTTCTCTTTGTGTGTGAGTAATTGGCCGCCTTTCCTCACCACAAAAAAAAACAAAAAAACAAGGTAACCAGTCCAAGAAAAGGAAAAAACTCTGAATTCAAAATCCTAGTTTTACCGAGGTGCACCATTCTTCTGTTATCAGTTCATCCGAAAATGGTTGTAGGTCATACAAAGGCCATTACCACTATAAATAAATCACCTGTGTTGTTCATGTGGTAAGGGTATTTGCCTCATACCCCACTTGTATGGGCTGGGAACAAGGCCTCGTTTTAACGTTGGCCCACCCACAAGCCGAAGCTCATGGGTGGGAAAGAACAAAAATTGCGTCGATCCCCCTCAAGGGGGCGCCTCAGGCGCTGGGCAATAAACCCAGCCCCGCGCCGAAGGAGGCAGGTATTGCCTGAGAGGATGGCCCCCTGGGATCGATGCTATTAATTGTACTTTACCGGTCAGGTGGCCGAAGCACACTGGACCCCCGCCCCGAAGGACGAGTAGCAGGTAAATGTTGTTCATGTGGTAAGATTGTTAACAGTCAACATCGAAATCGAAATCGAATTAATGACCCCCCCCCACACACACACACATTTTATATATTGATGGGGCCCATCACTTTTTGACGATTAATGTAGAAACAGATTTTGAATTCAGACGTTATTGAATTCAAATCTGAACCGTTAATTCAGGGTTGTTGACATTCAAATCCGGACCGTTAGGTGATTAGAAGAAATAGAAGATTAGATATGAGGACACAACTACGGGTGCCTCTCATAAAAAGAATAGAGAACCAGAAACGGATCCATCCCTCATAATATATACCCAGACATAAGGGGTATACAAGGCACACGCACACACACACACACACACACATATATATATATATATATGTGTATGTTTGTATGTGTGTGTGTGTGTGTGTGTGTATGTGTGTGTGTGTGAGCGACAGACATATACACAGACAGACAATGTGTGAGTGTGTGTGTTCATCAATTCGCTGCTACCAATGGTTTACTGTTGGATCGCAGTGTTAGGAGAACTGCTGCAAGTGGTTTAAAGTAGGCAAAGAGGTAAGTTTAAGTAAGTTGGCTATGTGGTCTTACTGTTCCCTGGTAGAGTCACGGACATCGTATCTACTTGTCAAAGACCAGTAGCGAAAAGAGGTCGAGAATGAGTAGAGTCACACACACACACACACACACACACACACACACACACACACACACGCACACGCACACATATATATATATATATATATATATATATATATATGTGCGTTTGTGTGTGTGTGTGTGTGTGTGTGTGTGTGTGTGTGAAGAAAATAACAGATTCAAAAAAATCTAACAAAATGTGAAATAATATGTAGGGGAAGTGAATAACAACACAAATAATCGATTCAATCAATATTTCGTCTCTGTTAGTTTAGAAACTTTTTCCATTCCGTAGAAGTTTCTGGACTAACAGAGACGAAATATTAATTGAATCGATTGTTTGTGTTATATATTCAAGAACTAAATATGAACGTTTTATCCAGCAACATACATCACTATATATCAGGACGGTATGACCGAATGTAAGTTATACGTATGATCCAAACTAACTAATGTGTAACAAACACTTCTGTTTTATGCCACTACAGAGAAATAACCACTGGAATGTGTATTTGTTTATAACTTTGTTTATTCTAATGTCAGTTTTATTTTTGCCACAAACTTATTGCATTTTTGTGTAAATACGTCCGCGTGTTTGCTCTAAATACTACGTAAATGTTTTGTCTCAAGACATAAGTAAAATGTAGGAATTTTTAGTTTATACGAACAAATGTTAAATTTTGTTACTACAAGTTCTAAGAAAATCAGTGCGTATTACAAGGACCATTAAATAAACTAGCAAGAATATGCGCCTTCCAGACGTAAGTATTTAAGTTTTAATGAAATTAAATATATTAAATACTACCTAAATACTACGTAAATGTTTTGTCTCAAGATATAAGTAAAATGTAGGAATTTTTAGTTTATACGAACAAATGTTAAATTTTGCTACTACAAGTTCTAAGAAAATCAGTGCGTATTACAAGGACCATTAAATAAACTAGCAAGAATTCAGCATTGTCGAAGATCAAAGTACATTATACAGACTAGATTAAAAGATTAAGATTATACCGACTCTAATTCCATTTATATAAATACTAGAAGCGGCTACTCGGCGAAGCCTGGGTAGAGGATAAAAAAAAAACATGGTTTAATAATCGTTTGCAGATCTATTACTACAGAATAGCGAATTCGATCCTCGCAGGATGACACATAAAAAATCATAAAACGCCGAAAATGACCGAGTAGAATTTTAACGTTATTTTATAATTTTAAATGTATTCGATAATATAAATCAAATCTTCATTATTTTTGCTAAAAAATCAAGCCTTGGTGATATCTAATTTGTATATATATTTACTTTGTCGTTAGTTGTTCTATTTTCGAAGTCTCCTCCGGACATACAGATACACACAACTTCCCTTTTATATATATATAGAGAGAGAGATAGATAGATGGCAAACTATATTATTAATACTATCAAGAATATGCGCACTCTGGGTGTCAGTATTTAAGTTTTAATGAAATGAAATATATTAGATTAGAAAGACTAACGAAATTAAATAAGAATGCATACAAAAAGATTACAATTATTTCAATCATATTTTAATTGGTTTCTGTATAAAATCATTCATAGGATTGATCTTAGTACGTTGGAGAATAAAATAATGATATTAGAGATCAATGATACCAAATAATTATTTATTAAACCCGGTTTTGTTAATACCAATATGCAAATTAACCACACCATATAGTATGTAAACCTTTATTTCATAGAGACATTGTTAATAAATAAGATTTATTCTATGTATTAATGATTTTGACAATAAATTAAATACTCATTGATAAACTTAAAGATATTGTGACGTCAGAAGTCTCCCAGAAAATGAAAATACATACATTGGATTCACCTCAACCACATTGTCACGTAGTCTAACCCTCCATTTAACAGATAATAGCTTTATTTCACAACACCTAAAATTACATTCATGCCCCCACTCTAATTACCGAAATATTCTAATGGAAAATACACACATTCTGCACAAAGAAAAAATAAACAAAAACTCCAAATACTAGAAGCATAAAACAATACAAACCATCCTTAAACAAAATTATTTTCCAATGCAGTACACACATTTTAAAATGCCTATAACACCTTTCTCATCAATTCTTCTCCTTCCAGCCTCCACATTAATTTAATTTTTTAAAAACTGGAACACATCACCCCTGATGATGGCACTTAGAAGTGCCGAAAGTACTCGGGACCTGAACTTTGGTGGACTTATCCACGAATTCCACCCAAACATTAAAAGGTTGGCCAGAAAACTCGAAAAGATCAAAAATAAAATTGTTAAACAGGAGATGTGTCTTTTTGTTTAATTCTACACACACACACACACACACACACACACATATATAATATATATATATATATATATATATATATATATATATATATTATATATATATATCCAAAAGTCCAGAGAAGAAATCTTCGTTACGACACAAGAGTTTTATTCTTAAAAAACCTGTCGCAGTTTGAGAGCTCAATGTGTGCTCTTAATGTTAGAGTCACAGAGCAAATATATAAGTAAAGAAATAACAAAAGACTTAGAGATTTAGCCTGAAATAGACTATAATGCTAAATCTCTAAGTCTTTTGTTATTTCTTTACACACACACACACACACACACACCACACACATATATTATATATATATATATATAATATATTATATATATATATATATATATATATATATTAGATTATGTGGGCGCTATATTTCTAAGCGGATAGTGCTCAATATCATAGAGCGTTTATATTTGAGTTATATATATATATATATATATATATATATATATATATATATATATATATTCAAAGATAGAAAAACTTAACAAACCGTCATTTGGCTATTATAAATTTATTTCAACTCGAACTCAATATGAGCTTAGTCTCATAAGATAGAACCTACATACCAGTCAGTTGGATTCGTTTACCCCCCGCCTCTCTCTCTCTCTCTCTCTCTCTCTCTCTCTCTCTCTCTCTCTCTCTCTCTCTCTCTCTCTCTCTCTCTCTCATATATATATATATATATATATATATATATATATATATTAAAGGAGAAATGTGGTGTAATGCTTGTCGTCGTAGGGAATATATGTATACTTTTTTCAGAATTTCATAACCCCATTTAAGGGCTGCGTGTTATACATAAGTGTCTGGTATACACGAATAAAAATTATCAAAAATTATATAAAAATTACGTATAAAAATACCTATAAAAATTACGAATAAAAATTACGGATAAATTACGTATAAAATTACGTATAAAAATTACGTATAAAAATTACGGATAAAATTACGTATAAAAATTACGTATAAAAATTACGGATAAAAATTACGGATAAAAATTACGTATAAAAATCCATAGGGTAAATGTGTATTTATATTTCTTTTTATTCAGAGTTAAGTTCATATATGAATAAATCGATAAATCTGTTGGAAAAGCATATTTTGCAAAACTACAGTTGATTAGAATTTTTTTTTTCAGATATGTTTATTGCGGCAAATCTGCCACGAGAAACATCTGTTATCAGAGGTTTTTGGGAACATCCGGATTAGTTCAGCGTGAAAAGTGTCTGGACAGCGTACTGTTTGGTTTGGTCGACTTGTCAGAAAATCCCCAGATGAGACTGGTTTTTTGTTTGTTTTTTCTTTCTTTTTTACATGGATGAAGAAAACGATTCTAATTTGAATAGTCAGAAATCTTGAGATGCTCTTTTTGCAAGAAAAAAAAAAAAAAAGTTGCAAACTGACTAGTCGGGGGTGTGAGGGTAGCATTAGATCCTCTGAGAGGAATTTTATGAGAGGGTGCAAAGTTTCTTTGAACATGCCTTTTTTGTCTGCATTAATCTCATGTTTATTCATTTTTTTATTTTTTTATTATCTTATATGGTTTTATGTAACTAATTGTAAGACTCGTTCAAAACCTCTAATCTATCTATATGTTAGTATTCGGATTCCTTAATTGTACGACCGTTATCTTCTTACAACACCCTCTGGTTAAAAATGAGACCGTCCAATAAGATCGCTGCTTAACTTCGGCTTTTTTTATCCTTCTGTTAGATGGTCACGTGATGATTATTAAGGACCGCTGCAAATCTATTACGGTAAAGTCACGCTGAAAGCGCCGGTTCCCGCTAGATTAGCGAGGTTAATTGGGGAGGGGGCGAAAATGGCGGCTTTTTAACACCCCCTCTCCCAATTTGGAGAGCTAAGACATAACTCGGTCAATGTTCGGAATTGGAAACTCAAATTTTAGGGATTTTTCCAAGTTTAACATAGTCCACACCTCCACAAAATTTCAGAAAAATTGAAGCGGATGGGTGACAATTTTACTTTTTTTTTTCTGTGTGATTTGAACATGTCCAACAGTCCTTGATAATCATCACGTGACCATCTGATATATTGGTTTTCAATTTAGCGATGTCGGTTTTGTTTTCCCCATAGTCATCACGATAACAGAATGATAGAAAAAAATATTTGATATCAAATTTGCCAAACACAAAACTCTAGATCGAGTTGATGACAGTTTTCCTATTATTCTATTGATTCCTTTGTAAAAAAGAAAAAAACTTCTCTTAATACAACACAAGTGATATCAAGTATCCTTTTGCAGATTGCTCATACTTGACTTTTTTTATGGCTTTCAAAAGCCTACAATCTTCTTTATGGTCTTTAGGCGTCATCAAGGACGACTGTTTAGCAATATGGCTAACTCTATTGTTTATATTAAACTTGACTGTCATTTTCTTCATATATATATATATATATATATTTATGTATATTCACGTATGCTTCTTTGTTGGTATATCTGATGAGTCTAATCTTCTGTTTATATATATATATATATATTATATATATATATATATATATATATATATATATATTATATTATACTTGGTGCGGTACCAAGTTTTTGTACAAGGTGATTCTAGGCTGGTCCTATTCTCTACCAGTAGTTTGTTGTAGAGTTCAGGTTCCGTATGAGAGCTCAATGTTTAATTATTGTAAACAGAGCAAAGTTATTTGTGAATAAAAAGGCCTTAAATACCATGGATATGGTGGTTATGGACCATTTCCATAAGGCCTTTTTATTCACAAATATATATATATATATGTATATATATATAGAGAGAGAGAGACAGAGACAGAGACAGAGACAGACAGACAGACAGACAGAGACAGAGATACAGAGAGAGAGAGACAGACAGAGAGACAGACAGAGACAGAGACAGAGTCAGAGACAGAGATGGAGATGGAGAGAGAGAGAGGAGAGAGAGAGAGAGGAGAGAGAGAGAGGGACTATTGAGTGAAAAGTCTATTGAATGAAAACTCACTGAATCCTCGGCAAAGAAAAAGTTCCGGGCACAACGGTCAGGAAAAGCAAGATGGTATCATTCCCCAACCTCAGTCCAATATGGTTAGCGAGTAGTTCGATGAAAAGCAGAAATGGCAGTTGGGCATTGGTTAAACCGGGGCCAGCAGTTCAAGGAAAATCACCGGCAGTCGCAGATATATATATATATATATATATATATATATATATATATATATATATATATAGAATTTTATGCGATACATGCGTTGTAAGTGCCTTCAAGTAAAAATTTAATATATACTTTATTCAGCAACGTTTCTAAATAAACAAACATCCAAAAATCATATATATATATATATATATATATATATATATATATATATATATATATATATATATCCATAGACACCGTGTTTCGACACACATTCTCATAACTCTCAACAAACACCCTGCACTGTCAAAATTTTCCTCATAGAATGTGGAGCTCTTGTTCCAACCGGAAAGAAATATTTCAACGCAAATGATATAAGGGATCTGTTTGAGAAGAATTGCATGGATGATTTTTTATCCGTCTTGAAAGAAATAAAAATATACCGAAAATTATAAATTAGATATAAAATGCATCCACGAAACTATCTACAAAAATACACTTGTAAAGGAAACTTGAGTACCAGCTTTTATCCAACACTCCGACAGTTTTGGCATTAAATAACCAACGGGGTTGATATGCCATTAAACAAACCAAATCGTAGACAAGCCACTACGCCACAGGGGCTTCCCTCTCACTTTTGTATGGATCTCACCTGCAAAAAAATTACAACAGAAGTCTGAATTAGTTTGTCTATTTTTATAAGAAGTGGTTCTTCTTTTTGGATGAGGCTTAAAACTTTTTGAACACACACACACACACACACACACACACACACACTCACTCACTCACTGACTCACTCACACTAACTGAAATGCTAAAATTTAGAACACGCATATTTCAAGTCCATTGTTCGTGACGTTCAGACACTGGACATAAGAAATAGATATGTTCGTCGCATAGCGTCTCTTTCTCAATTTAAAACTGAAACAACAGAAATGTGTACATTTTTCCTATTTTAACGTAATTTATATAATAAATTTAATGCAAAAGTTTGTATGCTCCTTCATGGCCCAATGGATAAAACACAGGCCATTTTAAGCGGGGTATATGGTTTCGAATTTCGTTAGAGGTGGTTGCTTTTTTTCTTCTTATATTTTAATAAACTATATTATTTTAAAGTATTTGTTCTTCATTATGTGTAGCAAAGTTTCTTTTTTTTCTCAGGAGAATTAATCATATCTTGAATAATAATAATAATAATAATAATAATTGGGACTTTGAAATAAAAACGGATCACCTTATCCCAGCAAGAAGACCAGACCTAGTGTTGATAAACAAAAAAGAAAGAACTTGTCAACTGGTGGATTTAGCAGTTCCAGCAGATCACAGGGTGAAGCTAAAAGAAAATGAAAAAAAACTGACAAATATCTGAACCTTGCCAGAGAACTGAAAAGGTTATGGAATATGAAAGTGAAAGTGATACCAATTGTAGTTGGTGCACTTGGAACGGTCCCAAAAGGATTGGAAAAGGGTTTGGAAAGTTTGGAAATCAGAGGAAGAATTGAAACCATTCAGAACACTGCACTGCTGCAATCTGCCAGAATACTCAGAAGAGTCCTGGAGACCTGAGGAGATTTGCTGTCACTCAGACTCCAGTGAAAGACCATCAGCTAACACTGATGTGAAAACTCAAAAGGAATAATAATAATAATAAACAACAACAACAGCATTTTTATTATATATATATTTATTGTAGACTAGTTGCATATTCCACAAAAGAAGATTGCAGTTCAAATAAGATTTGATACCATTCCTAATTGGTGTCCTTGGAACGTTCCCCAAAGGCCTGGAAAAAAGATTGGGGAAAGTGGAGATCAAAGGAAGAATCAAGACCATCCAAACTACAGCATTGTTGAAATCAACAAGAATATTTAGAAGAAAACCTGAAGAGTACACTTGTCGGTGCCATCAGGCCTTGGCCCCTTTTTCAGAACGTACGTGTGTAGATGCACGCAGGCAAACCAAACCCCTTCTACTTTCCGACCAGATTGATCCGGCTTCGCTGTTTAGCTCCGCCCCTTTGACCGAACGTTCCCGCGTTGATGCACGTAGGCAAACCAAACCCCTTCATCTTCCTTCACCTATTTCATCATCGCTAAATAACTTTTACCTGACGTCATTGATGCCTTCCGGTACTATTCATAGATATCATTTATTGATATATTATCAATAAACAGAAACAATAATTCGATTGTTTTGACTTCAACCCCGTTAAAATACCTATGACAACAAATTACAGACGAGAATTAACGCGATTTAAGTCAGAATGTTTCTTGCTATTTCGCATGTGAACGAACATTTTGTTTTGATAAGAAAGTCGCTTTGCGACGACAGCCACGCTTCCGAACCCACCGCTACGTGCCTGATCCTGATCCTGATCCTGATCCAGTCTAGACGAATGGCTTTTCCTGATAGCCGCTTCTGATCGCTGACCGCCTGCCTCTCTGCCGCTAGACTGCCCTGTCTCTTTGTCGCTAGACGACTTGCCTCCTCCTTTGCTGTGATGACACGAACCTTGTTCCAGTTCTAGCAAACAGCCTTTTTCAAGGCTAACACACCCAGCCTTTTTCAAAGCTAAAAACCCAGCTCTTTTCAGGGGTAACCAGTTGGCCTTTACACTTCAGTCTTTCCTAACCACTAATGCGATCCTAGGGCGAAATCCCTAGAAGATCTGGGTCTTCCGATCGGATAGGCGTCCCTCGCCGACAGTACGCTAAGTACTAGCTTGGTAGATCCGACTCGATCTTCCGCCGAGCAAACACCTAGCTACTCGAGGCATTTGCGCACACGTGCCAGCCGGTTTGAAACCCCGCATAACCGCGGTCAATCAGACCCAAGCAAAACACGTGCTAAGCGAACGGTCCGTCGCTGTTACGTTCACGCTCGTACCCGAACAGTCCTCAATGGGACTACGACCGGGGCTCGCAACCGATCCAACTGCAGGCCGAGACCGTTATCGACCGTTATCGACCGTAGACGCACTGCTATCCTGATTCCGGATTCCAGCTGCCTATCCGATACCAGACGACCTATCCACCCAGATCGACGAAAGACTGACCAAACGTTGAGTGACCAACCTCAAACATTGAACGCTCAACTACTCAATTTACCTTTCTGTCAATTCTCGCAAATAAATTGACCGCCGGATTACCTTTGTCATCCAATTCCTCTGTCTTTGTCTCTTTCATTGTCTCCAGTCGTTTCACTTATTCAAACGTCTGTCGTGTCGACATCCTTATCGGCCCCGCTCAGTGAAAAACTATCAGCTAAAATTGATATGAAAAAAATCGGACTGGTTGATTTTGCAGTTCCAACAGATCACAAAAAGTTAAACAAATACCTGGACCTTGCTAGAGAATTGAAAAAAAAACTCTGGAATATGAGAGTGAAAGTGATACAAATTTTAGTTGGTGCACTTGGAACATTTCCAAAAGCTTAGAAAACAGTTTAGAAAACAGACTGCAGGAACTGGAAATCAGAGGAAGAATTGAGGCCACCCAGACAACAGCATTGTTAAAATCGGCTAGAATACACGGAAGAGTCCCAGAGACCTGAGGAGAGTTGCGGTTTTTGTCTCTAACAAAAATTACGTCACTGCTTACGTCACATTACCCAAAATCGTCATAACATAGAATAAATACACTCAAAATTTGAACATGCAACATTAGACAGTCCTCATTGTTTTTTAAAACAAGTTTTAATAAATACATGACTGGTATTATATATCTATATATAGTTTGTTTTATTTTAATACATATTTAAAGTTTACATTTCAAATTGTTTAATTTTTAATCCTTTAATGAATTTGATGATTTTACTTACTTAGGGTACAAACTCGCTGACATTGAATTTTTAACTCCCACCCCTCAGGCAATATGTTTCAAAAATCTATTTTTACATGATGATAATAATAATAATAATAATAATAATAATAATGGTTATTTTCTATAAGTCCAACATAAACAAAGGGGAACCACTCTTGACTGACAAATTATTTATTTATCTATTGATCTTCTAGGAAAAAGGAAGATGGGGTTAGGGTTAGGGTTAGGGTTTAGGGTTAGATTAATGGAAAAATAAATAAATAATTTATCAGTCAAGAGTGGTTCCCCTTTGTTTATGTTAGACTTACTGGAAATAATAGTAATAATAATAATGATAATAATTATAATAATAATAATTGTGATTTCCAAGAACTTTTTTGTGTCAAACTAAGCCAGGCTTAAATGGTGACTCACTTCTACCAGCCTCTTCCTCCATCCATTCTTCCTTACTCCCGTTTCTGCTTTCATTTCTCCTTCTTTCCTTTCTTTTCCTTCATTCTTTCTTTTCTCTTCTCTCTGCTTACTTCTTCTCTCACTGACGCCTGTTCACTAAATGACCAGTTCTCCTTCTTCAGGTAAGTGAGTTACTTTTTATCCACAATCACCTACAATAAATTTGGTTGCTTTTTTCCCCTCTGGCTTTTCATTATTTCAAGCACGTCTGTAAGTATTTTTCAACCATGATAATAATAAATTTCCACCATGCTACTAACCAGCTTAAGAAATAAATAAGAAGTGGCTATGCAACTCACTTCCTCAGGAGAATACAATCTGGAAAAGTAGCACTCAAAAAATAAAACAGAAAATTATTTTAAATAAATCAAAAAGGGAAAAAACAACATAAAAAAGTTTAAAAAAAAAACAACATAAATACATAAAATGCATATGATCACCTTCCCTCATATATATATTTACCAACCCCTCTGCACGAGCAGGATGTGACACAAGGTCAATTTCTTAAGCAGAGTTTAACAGGTTTTTGCCGCAAGGACAATAGGGTTGGAAAATTCATATATTCAGAGTTTTCCTTCTCCTAGACTGGTTACCTAGCCATGGTTAAAGAGCCCAGTCTTCCCTGCTATTTACCCATAGCTGGAGGGAGAATTGGATTCATACCTTTCCCAAGGGTATCAGCACCATGTGAAATGCCAACAGCTTCGTCCAGGAATTGAACTCGCGTTGACGAGTCCATTTCCTGCGACTCTAACCATTAGACCACGCGCCTCCATAAGGCCCTGTTGGCTGGGGCCTTAGAATACACTAATTGCACCACTGCAGTCAAATGGGGCCATTGGTTGGGCACAGGTGAAAATCCGTGATGGTTAAAGACTCAATCCTCATGACTGAGCAGTTCATGACATGCAACACTCCAATTTGGCCCTTACTTAGGCTAGATGGGTGGTCAGAGAGGCCCCCTCCAATCAATCAGCTGGTCACGTCAAGCACATAGCAATTATATGAATTTTCCAACCCTATTGTCCTTGTGGCAAACTCCCAACCCTTTTTATCATATATGTACTAGGAGGCAGTGGCTGAGAGTCTTGGTGTCCTGGGTATGATGTAAAAACTCTATCTGATGGTGAAGTTCCAATTTTGGAGCTCTGGGAAGTGTGGAGTACACATTCATTGTCATTACTCCCAGGTCCACTCTAACCTGGAGTGATAGCACTGTAAGATTCAAAGGTTATGACAAAGTCATAACTCGTTGAAATGCAAACAAACTCCAACACAGGTTGAGGGACAAAACATTTTATATAACAGCACATGAATAAACAAAGGATACATAAATTACATAGAAGTGTACATGAAACATACATACGTATACAATAGTAATATGAACAGAAAAGCAACAGACATGAGACTGAAGTAGTCCATGCTGGGAAATCACTTACAGTAATATAAGGGGGGGGCAAAGCCCCACCAAGAAAGGGGTAGGCATAAGACTACCTTATTGTGTCTCGTAGGTCGAGCAGCAGGCAAAAGAGGAAGAGAAATTCAAAACAGCCGCTTAAATACACGAGGCCCCTAGCGGGAACCAGCGACACTAAACGGGCAGACAACTTCCCAGGCAAATACGAAAATAAACCCCACAGTACCTTTAGGGTCCTATCTCAGAGTTAAATAGAAAAAAATTAGTTTTTAAAAAAATGTACTAAAAAATTGAGTTAAAAAACTGTTTGAATGAATAAAACAAAACATCTTTGGCATAAAATAACCCAACAAGGGATGACATGCCATAAAATCCAACCAGCCTACCAACCAGCCAACCTTGGTCTTGGGTAAATACCCACTTAGGGATTTATAAGAAAGTGAAAGTAAAACTGAAACCTAAATACAGAGACTATATGGCTAATCACACAATAAGCGAATGCGGCAAACTGGCAGAACGAGTGTACAAGATGAGTCGGGTGGGAAAGGTGATCCATTGGGAATAGTGCAATAAATTAAATAGTAGGTATTTAGCTTATCCGTTCGTCATGGGTAGGATATGACACTAGGTCACAAGTATGGGACATCCAGTGAAGATTGAACTCGCTATTCAGTAGTAATAGATCTGGCAATACTATTTTGTTAACATGACCGGGTGGGAAAGGCAATCCACTGGGAATTGTGCAATAAATTAAATAGTAGATATTTATCCAATCTGTTTGTCATGGTTTGGATGTGACACAAGGCGGCAGTTAAGGGGCATCCAACAAAGATTGAACTCGCTATTCAGTAGTAATAGATCTGCAATACTAGTTTGTTAACATGACCGGGTGGGAAAGGCAATCCACTGGGAATTGTGCAATAAATTAAATAGTAGATATTTATCCAATCTGTTTGTCATGGTTTGGATGTGACACAAGGTGGCAAGTAAGGGGCATCCAACAAAGATTGAACTCGCTATTCAGTAGTAATGGATCTGTGATATTTGAGACTGCTGGGAAAGACCATGCAATTGCTACCACATCACAAAGAAAGGGGATACACACCCAATATTATTGGAAATTGGGTTATCTGCCCTCACCCGGAAGTCCAGACAATAGGGGGCAGAGGATAGAACTCTGACTCAGAACCGTTACTGCAGGCACTAGCAGAAGACCAGAGTCAGCACCCTTGAGAAAGACGTCAACTCCGACAAGCAGACAACACCGAGACATTGCTGAGTCAACAAGATAAGTGTACTTGAAACTCTTTGTATTATCTTTATATATCCCGCCAGGAGAAATTCCTCTGGCAAACTCTTAAAGACATTTGCATAATACTCTTAAAGACATCTTATTATAATGGAGATTGTGTGTTTTTCTGTCTGTAACCGAAACTATATTACTGCTCAAGTCACAATTCCCTTCGTTATTTACATCACATTCTCCATGATTTTATTTATATTTAAACCTCAATTATTAATAAAATTGCTTCACCTTTTTATTAGTGTTGTCCATATCTACATACAAATAACATGCAATTGTATTTATATATACAAAAAATAGCGGTTTACAGTGTGAATGGGAAGGCTAATTTGCATATTGATATTAAAAATGTGATTTTATTAAATATGTGCTTAGTATTATTGATTTCTAATTGTTTGGTTTTATTTTAAAGAATATAAGCAAAAATCTCTTCAATGAATCATAAATGAAATCCATTAACAAGAAAAAATAACTGTCATTTTACTCTTTATTTCCTAATTTAACTAAATGGTTAAATAAGTAAAATTCAGCAATGAAAGACGGGAGTGATGGAAGAGTAAGTTTAATTTCTATTTTTCTATTATACCCCCACTCTGTTACATATCTTTTTATCTGCCTTCTTATTAGACTTTCTAATTTAATACGATATTTCATTACATTAAAACTTAAATACTTGCACCCGGAGGGTGCATATATTTGCTAGTTTGTATAATAATTGTATACACACATTAATAACTAACCCCCAAATAAACTGTTAACCCATTTATAAACTCTTATAATTGCCTTGTCTCCTTCCTTTACGACTGAGATACTAATTCACCCCAGTATTTCTGTTAATATGTGGGTGGGGGTTAACATTTTTTTCGGGGGGGGGGGGCGTTTAAACAGATTTTTTTCTATTTAACCTATAGAGGGGACCTTAACAGGTACTAATACTACAGGTCAAAGTGGATCTGCGAGTAATGGTGATAAAGGGATACTCCACACTCCCCAGAGCTCCCAAATTGGAACTTCACCACTTGATGCAGTTTAACATCATACCCAGGACATCAAGACTCTCAGCCACTGCCTTCTAGCACATATATGATAAAAAGGGTTGCGGCTTGCCATAAGGCCTCTCCAACTATAAACATGCATTGGAAATTATTTTTACTATGGGGGTGGGGTGAGTGAGTAGAATAACATTGTTACATGGTAAAACAACGCAGAATCATCTTAATGAAATTAGTGGCATGTGCTCATAAGAGTACCAATCTCTGGTACTAGTTTATAATCAACACTTGGTCCTTATAATACATTAGTACATCCATACTCAGTCAGTAGAGTGTTTGACTGGGAACCACAAGCTTCTGGATTTGATACTGGCACTCGCCAACTCAGTGTATGAGTAGCACAGGGATGTGTGGTAAATTAAAGTGCTGAAGGTAGGTGTGGTGCTCTATTTTAGACGCTAAAATAATCTCCTTGGTCTAGCACTAGTGAAAAGTGGATAAACTCCCTTGCTGTCAGTCTGATACCGACTTTAGGAGACCACAACGACTTTACATTACATCCATGGATACAATAACACAGAACATTTGGATTCTGGATTTTGTTGGATTTTATGGCATGTCAACCTGTTTTGGCTTATTTTATGACAAAGATGTTTTGTTCTATTTATGCCTTATGGGGATTCAAATTTTTTTATTCGAACTAAGTTTTTTTTTTTTTAAATTTTAAAACTAATTTTTTTAAAATTTAAAGCATAGGTGGTACCCTAACAGGTACTACCACTCTAGGTCAGAGTTGACTTGTGAGTAATGGCAATGAAAGGGTACTCCACATTCCCCAGAGCTCCAGAACTGGAACTTCACTGTCAAAATACAGTTTGACATGCAATCCCATGGTGACCCACGATGCTTAAGGACAGAATACTGATGGCTGAACAGTCCATAACATGAGACTCCACTTTGGCCCTTACTTTGGCCCTTACTTAGGCTAGACAGTCATTCAGAGAGGCCCCCTCCGATCAATCAGCTGGTCACATCAAGCCCTAGAACTTTTCTCATCATCCCAACCCTATTGCCCCTATGGCAAACCTCCAACCCTTTTTATCATATATGTGCTAGAAGGTGGTGACTGAGGGTCTTTGTTTCCTGGGTATGATGTTAAATTGTATCTAATGAGGAAGTTCCAATTTTGAAGCTCTGGGGAGTGTAAAATACCCCTTCATCACCATTAATCGCAGGTCCACTCTGACCTTGAGTGGTAGTACCTGTTAGGATCCCGCCTATAGGTTTAATAGGAAAAAATGAGTTTGAAAAAATATGTTTAAAATAATTACATTTTTTTTTTAAATTTGAATACTCATCAAGAATGAATAAAACAAAATGTCTTCAGCATAAAATAACCCAACAAGGGATGACATGTCCTAAAATCCAGCCAATAATAATAATAACAATGATTATAATAATGATAATAATGATGGTATTTCACTGGAGTCTGAGTGACAACAAGTCTCCTCAGGTCTCCAAGACTCTTCTGAGTATTCTAGCTGATTGCAGCAGTGCAGTATTCTGGATGGTCTCAATTCTTCCTCTGATTTCCAGATCCTCCAGTCTTTTTCCCAAGTTTATTGGGACCATTCCAAGTGCACCAACTACAATTAGTATCACTTTCACTCTCATATTCCACAGCTTTTTCAGTTTTCTGGTAAGGTCCAGGTATTTATCCATCTTTTCATTTCCTTCAACTTCACCCTGTGATCTGCTGGAACCGCAAAGTCCACCAGTCGACACGTTCTCTTTTTTTTTGTTAATCAAGGCTAGGTAGTGAAATACCATCAGCTAATGCTGATGTGAAAAACTCAAAAGGATTGAAAATAATAATAATAATAATAATAATAATAATAATAATAATAATAATAATAAAGGCTAGATTTCAATTTAGCAATGCAGACACGCATGCACCAGTCCCTCCATCCACTTCAATTCAACTATATGCTGAGTCGTCACGATCGTCGTCCTGCCTTTTTTTACGCTATGTTTTAACAAGCCAGCATCAGGCGAATTTCGTGTTTTTGTCACTTTTTTGTTGGCTAATTAATGTAGATATTTTAAATGCCTCCCCTCAGAGTTTTATCAGTAAATCAATGTGAATATTTTACACATCCCCCCTTTTAAGAAAGAGTGAGAGAGAGTTAAATCAAGATTATTATATTTTTTACATATTGAACTATTTAGCAATAGCTCTTAAGTAAACATATCAAATGTTGTAAGAATTAAATTATCATATGTGGTATATCTGCAGGCCTGACTAGTCAAGATTATAATACTTTTTACATATTGAACTATTTAGCAATAGCTCTTAAGTAAGCATATCAAATGTAATAATTAAATTATCATACTGTGGTATATCCACAGGTCCTGCTAGTCAAGATTATAGTACTTTTTGCATATTGAACTATTTAGCAATAGCTCTTAAGTAAACATATCAAATGTAATAATTAAATTATCATATGTGGTATATCTGCAGGTCTGGCTTGTCAAGATTATAGTACTTTTTACATATTGAACTATTTAGCAATAGCTCTTAAGTAAACATATCAAATGTAATAGTTAAACTATCATACTGTGGTATATCCGCAGGTCTGGCTTGTCAAGATTATAGTACTTTTTACATATTGAAGTATTTAGCAATAGCTCTAAAGTAAACATATCAAAAGTTGTAAGAATTAAATTATCATACTGTGGTATATCCACAGGTCTGGCTAGTCAAGATTATAGTACATTTTACATATTGAACTATTTAGCAATAGCTCTTAAGTAAGCATATCAAATGTAATAATTAAATTATCATACTGTGGTATATCCACAGGTCCTGCTAGTATACACTTATTGGCCTTTTCTAACTTGTTGGCTACTATTATCCAGGAGTAGTGCACTATACTCTGTTTAGTGAGTCATACTAACAGTTCTGGAAGAGAGTGCCTTTTAGGGTGTGGCCACAAAGGCCGGAAAAGAGCCAAGGTTAGAATATATCAATAAGCAATGATTCGCTGACCTCACAAATGACCCATCGACTGGCAACCAAGCAGAAATGTTGCAGTATAATGACTAAAAAAATGCAGTAGTAAAAAAAAAAATAAGATAAAATAAATAAATTGAATAAAATAAATGAATTAAAAGAAAAAGAAAAGAAAAATGTGTCATTAGATAAAAGGCCACACAAATTCTAAAAAAACCAGTTGAGTGTACTCTGAGCTAAAAAAAGAAAAATTGTTTAAATATATATATATATATATATATATATATATATATATATATATATAAAGAAAAGAGGTCAGTGGAAAAATGTCACCTGACAAGAAATGTTTAACGACATTCTAACTCTTAAACTGCTCTCAAAAAATATGAACAAATCAGGTTTTAGAGTGTAATGAAAAAAATAATTCACTAGCGGGTAGGACAGGAGGTCAAGTGGCAACAAGTCATTCAACAATTTTAATATCTTACATTTTGTTTTATTCATTCTTGATGGGTACTCAATTTTTTTAACTCATTTTGTTCTATCTATCCCATAGATGGGACCCTAACAGATACTACTACTTTGAACCAGAGTGGACCAAGGAGTAATAGTGATGAAGGAGTACTCCATATTCCCGAGATCCAGAACTTGAACCTCACCATCAGATAGAGTTAAATTGTTACATAATCTATGCGGTTGCATAAGATTATTGTCAATCCCCTGTATTTCTAAAGGGATAGCGCTTTTTATATCACGGGCGGGACTTTCCATGGAATATTACAGAAAGCCTGCAAAATACGTGAAGTCACATGGGACCTGGTTGGGTCCTCAGTTTCAGTTTGGACATCAGGCAGAGAAGATGTCCTGCCTTAACTGGAACTCACCTGCATACGCGCGCTATGTTTAGTTACATGAAATGTTTAGTTAAGTAAATAAAAGCTAACGAAAATAACATGGTTTTGTGGTTGGTGAATGTCTTGGTAACAAGACTGATCTAGAAGAAGAAATGAGTTAAGTGCGACCGACCATCAAGATGAAGTCCAGACGCTAGAAGAACAGAAGAAGAATAGAAGTAAGAAAGAAAGGAAAGAGGTATACAACAAAATGTCCTACTCAGGAAATGAGACCCTCAGTCACCACCTTCTAGCACCTAAAAGGGTTGGGGCTTACCATAAGAGCAATAGGGTTGGGGCAATTATATTGGTGCTAGGGCTTGACGTGACCAACCAATTAATCAGAGAGCCTCTCCGGCCAACTGTCTAGCTGAAGTAAGGATAAAAGAGGAGTGTTGCATGTCATCAACTGCTCAGCCACCAGGGTTTCATCCTTAAGCATCACATGTCGTCAACCACGGCCAACAGGTGGCCCCTTTGCAGTAAATCAATGTGAATATTTTACACATACCCCCTTTTAAGAAAGAGTGAGAGAGAGTTAAATCAAGATTATTATATTTTTTACATATTGAACTATTTAGAAATAGCTCTTAAGTAAACATATCAAATGTTGTAAGAATTAAATTATCATACTCTGGTATATCAGCAGGTCCTGCTAGTCAAGATTATAGTACTTTTTACATATTGAACTACATTGCAATAGCTCAGTCACCACCTTCTAGCACCTAAAAGGGTTGGGGCTTGCCATAAGAGCAATAGGGTTGGGGCAATTATATTATTGCTAGGGCTTGACATGACCAACCAATTGATCAGAGAGCCTCTCCGGCCAACTGTCTAGCTGAAGTAAGGATAAAAGAGGAGTGGTGCATGTCATCAACTGCTCAGCCACCAGGATTTCATCCTTAAGCATCACATGTCGTCAACCACGGCCAACAGGTGGCCCCTTTGCAGTGGTCTTACACCTCTGCAGAAGTGCACTGTCCAGAGTATGACACTTAACTGCACCTGATGGTGAGGTTCCAGTTCTGCAGAAATAGCAGAAATTGCCATTACTCCCAGGTCCACTCTGACCCAGAGTGGTAATAATTGTTATGGTGCCTTCTATGGGTCAAATAGAACAACCAGTTTAAGAGAAAGAAAACTCAAATCAGTTGCAATCCATTTAAAGAATTGAACTTGCGTCACATCCTAATCATGGATGATAATACATACATGATCATACATACATAAATACATACATACATACCACATACATACCATATAATACATACATACATACATAAATACATACATACCATAATACAATAATACATGCATTAGCACATACATACATACATACATACACATATACATACATAATACATAATACATACACATACATACATACCATATACAGTTATAATACATGCATTATTGCACATACAAATGTGCAACCCGAGAGAGAAGCGCCAATAGTGCCACACCACAAATACCACTTTTGAAATACACATATACACAAAAAAGCATCGTTTTCATGTCCTGTTCCTGGATTCCATTTGTAGTCAGTTTAGTTCAGTCAGTAGAGTGTCCAACTAGGAAACATAAGGTATTCAATACAGCATATGAGTAGCACAAGGATCTGTGCGGTAAAGTGAGGAGCTGGTGGTAGGTGTAGTGCTCCACCTCAGATGCTAAAAAACAATCTCCTTAGTCTAGCGTTAGTGAAAAGGGGATAGACTCCCTTGTTGTCTGACTGATACCGACTTTAGGCCACCCTGATGACTTACTTACTTTTGTTGCATAGCGCCTTCTTCACTGGCACTAAATAATTATAATGTTGCATACCTCTTTCTTTAATTCTATTTCTTGTCGTATTTTCTTCTGGCCGGCTTTGCTTCTGATCATCTTTGGTATATCTTCATCTTGACTTGGTCTGGTCTAGCGTCTTGGATCTGCTATCTTCTAAGGCCTAGCGTCTGGAGTTGACTTGGGGACTTCGGTCTGGTTTTCTGTTAGGGATTTCTCTTTATCAGAAGCCCTGTATCATTGTTAGTTTTTAGATAATAAACACAAGACTTCGATTTATTTTGATGTTATTTTATTTTCAATCCCCAACACAGACATCTGCTAACTAACATAGCGCGCGTGAGTTCCAGTTTAGACAGAGCATAAAATGGCCGACCGCTCTGCCTGACGTCCAACTGCAAAACTGGGGACTCAAAAGGTCACACGTGACTTCACATATTTGGCGGGCTTCTGTAATTTTCCATGGAAGGACCCGGCCATGATATGAAAAGGGTCATCCCCTCAGAATTACAGGGGATTGACAATAATCTTATGCAACCGCATAGATTATGTAACACTTTATCATCCATCCACCTATGTCACATTGGCAAAGTGTCACTCAATGGCGTTCTTTTTGTTTCTTCACGTGCATTTTCAGTTAGTTGCATCTGAATACGTTTAAAAACTGAACTTGTGTCACATCCTACTCATGGTTTTGGTTTGGTTTGGTTTGTTTTATGGCATATCAACCTCAGTGGGTCATTTAATGCCAATAAAATTTTGAAATAAATTCATTCTTAATTGATACTCAATTTTTTTTATAAGCACATTTTTCTATTTAACCTATAGATGGGACCCTAACAGGTACTACCACTCTGGGTCAGAGTGGACCAGGGAGCAATGGTGATGAAGGAGTGCTCCACATTCCTCAGACCTTCAGAACTGGAACCTCACCATCAAATAGAGTTTAACATCATTCCCAGGACATGAAGACCCTCAGCCACTGCTTTCTAGCACCCATATGATAAAAAGGGTTAGGGCTTGCCATTAGAGCAATAGGGTTGGGGGCAATCATATAGGTGCTAGGGCTTGACATGACCAGCTGATTGATCAGAGGAGACCTCTCCGACTGCCAGTCTCACCTAAGTAAGGGGTTAAGTACCAGGATTCAATCCTTAAGCATCACGGGTCGCCACCCACGTTCAACAGGTGGCCCCATTGGAGGAGTCTTACCCCTCTGCAGAGGTGCAGTTGGTGTATTCTAAATCCCCAGCTGAGAAGGCTGCCTACTCATGGTGGAGGGTTTGGGTAAGTACATAATCATTGGACCCAGGTGAGGTCTTTGACTTTTTAAGAATTTATTATTTGTAAGGAACATTTCAATATCAATCAACCTTAAATGATTTATTGATATAAAAATAAAATGTCATTATTCGTTTTATAGGATTGGAGATTTTCTTTTATCAGTCAAACCATGAAATTTTTAAAAGGAATAAATTTATTTCATTACATTATTCTATCTGATGTGAAACTTGTTTTATTAGAGGATTGGAAATCTTCTTTATTAATCAAAAAAAATTTGAAAGGAAATACTACGGTGAGTCAAAAGTTTTTTGCAATATTTTAGTTTGGTTTGGTTTCTTGCATTTTATGGCATGTCAACCCTTGTTGGGTTATTTTATGCCAAAGGTATCTTATTCTATTTATGCTTGAATTTTTTTTTTTTAATTCAATTTTTTTAACAGATTTTTATGACTCTTTTTTTTTCTATTTAACTCATAAATGGGACCCCCAAAGGTACTACCACTTTGGGTCAGAGTGGATCTGTGACTAATGGCGATGAAGTTAATGAAAATTATTTCTATCAATTTATTAATACACCGGAAGTTAATGAAAATTAATTCTACCAATTTATTAATACACATGAAGTTAATGAAAATTATTTCTATCAATTTATTAATACACATGAAGTTAATGAAAATTATTTCTACCAATTTATTAATACACATGAAGTTAATGAAAATTAATTCTACCAATGAAGTTGATAAAAATTATTTTGTTTTGTTTTGTTTTACGGCATATCAACCTCAGTGGGTCATTTAATGCCGATAAAGTTTTGAAATAAATCAATTCTTAATGGATAATACAATTATTTTATAAATACATTTTTCTATTTAACCCATAGATGGGACCCTAACAGGTACTACCACTCCAGGTTAGAGTGGACCAGGGAGCAATGGTGATGAAGGGGTGCTCCACATTCCCCAAACCTCCAAAACGGGAACCTCACCATCAGATAGAGTTTAACGTCATTCCCAGGACATGTAGACCTGCAGCCACCGCCTTCTAGCATCCATATGATAAAAATTATTTCTACCAATTTATTAATGAAGTTAATAAAATTATTTCTACCAATTTATTAATACACATGAAGTTAATAAAAATTATTTCTACCAATTTATTAATACACATGAAGTTAATAAAAATTATTTCTACCAATTTATTAATACACATGAAGTTAATAAAAATTATTTCTACCAATTTAAATACACATGAAGTTAATAAAATTATTTCTACCAATTTATTAATACACATGAAGTTAATAAAAATATTTCTACCAATTTATTAATACACATGAAGTTAATAAAATTATTTCTACCAATTTATTAATACACATGAAGTTAATAAAAATTATTTCTACCAATTTATTAATACACATGAAGTTAATAAAAAATTATTTCTACCCAATTTATTAATACACATGAAGTTAATAAAATTATTTCTACCAATTTATTAATACACATGAAGTTAATAAAAATTATTTCTACAATTTATTAATACATATGAAGTTAATAAAAATTATTTCTACCAATTTATTAATACATATGAAGTTATAAAATTATTTCTACCAATTTATTAATACACATGAAGTTAATAAAATTATTTCTACCAATTTATTAATACACATGAAGTTGATAAAATTATTTTGTTTTGTTTTGTTTTACGGCATATCAACCTCAGTGGGTCATTTAATGCCGATAAAGTTTTGAAATAAATCAATTCTTAATGGATAATACAATTATTTTATAAATACATTTTTCTATTTAACCCATAGATGGGACCCTAACAGGTACTACCACTCCAGGTTAGAGTGGACCAGGGAGCAATGGTGATGAAGGGGTGCTCCACATTCCCCAAACCTCCAAAACGGGAACCTCACCATCAGATAGAGTTTAACGTCATTCCCAGGACATGTAGACCTGCAGCCACCGCCTTCTAGCATCCATATGATAAAAAGGGATTAAAAATTATTTCTACCAATTTATTAATACACATGAAGTTAATAAAAATTATTTCTACCAATTTATTAATACACATGAAGTTAATAAAAATTATTTCTACCAATTTATTAATACACATGAAGTTATGAAAAATTATTTCTACCAATTTATTAATACACATGAAGTTTTTTAAAGTTAATAAAATTATTTCTACCAATTTATTAATACACATGAAGTTAATAAAATTATTTCTACAATTTATTAATACACCGGAAGTTAATGAAAATTAATTCTAAATTTATTAATACACATGAAGTTAATGAAATTATTTCTATCAATTTATTAATACACATGAAGTTAATGAAAATTATTTCTACCAATTTATTAATACACATGAAGTTAATGAAAATTATTTCTACCAATTTATTAATACACATGAAGTTAATGAAAATTATTTCTACCAATTTATTATACACATGAATTAACAATTTATTAATACACATGAAGTTAATAAAAATTATTTCTACCAATTTATTAATACACATGAAGTTAATAAAAATTATTTCTACCAATTTATTAATACATATGAAGTTAAACAAATGATATACATTCATTGAAAACAAGATTTGGCATTAAATAACCCACAAGGGTTGATAAGTAATTAAATAACAACTATCCAACCAATATTATCACTCATTCAAAACATTTGCCATTACCACTGATTTGAGTAAAAGATGTTTCTGAATACTTTTTATGTAAAAAAACAAAACATTTGGCTTATATCCAATCATTTACATTATACAGAGTCAGTGGACCAATTATTTACATTATACAGAGTCAGTGGACCAGTTGACAGATTCACCAATTCTGGATTTCAGCTGCTTTGTTTGAACCATACGAAGCTTCAATGAAAAAAAACCCAAAAAACAAAGCAAAGTTTCATTAATAGATTATCTGGACACTTTCTTCATTTCCCAAACCAAAATGGCCGACATATTCAATAGGATTCTTGTCAGGTGAGTGACTTAATACTTCATTGCTACTTCATATATACGATTCGAACGAAACTCTTGTCTGATACAAAGTGACATTTATTTAACCAATAAAGACAAAACTTACAGAACATTAGCAAAGATGTGTGGACCATTAGGGAGACTATTTTCAACATTTTAAACACACTGACGAATGATGTTTTGTTTATATTTCTCAATTTACATGTCTTTATTGGTTAAATAAATACTATTTGGTTATTTCGTATAAGTTTAACATGATCAAAGGGAACCACTCTTGACTGATAAATTATTTATTTATTTATTGATCTACTAGGAAAAAAGAAGACGGGGTTAGGGTTAGGGTTAGGGTTTAGGATTAGGTTTAGGGTTAGGGTTAGTTTAATGGGAAAATAAATAAATAATTAATCAGTCAAGAGTGGTTCCCCTTTGATCATGTTAGACTTATAAGAAATAACCTACTATTTTGTATCGGACAAGAATTTTGCACTGCTTACATGCACACCAGGATGTGGTTGGCATGAAAGCATGTGCTAATGAGTCTGTGTACTGGCCTGGAATGGATGCCTCAATCTGCAATGTTAGGGCCAATTGCATGGTATGCTCAAAAATTGCCTGATGTCAACCACAAGATCCGATTACCTAGACACAATCTCCTGATTGGCCATTTCAGCAAATCACTCTGGATGTATTCTATGTACTGATCATGCATACCTTGTATAGGCTGATAGATTAACTGGCTGGCTCATGCTATATCACTTAAACCACGGACATGCAAAAGTTTCCAAGATCATCTCAATTTGTCGGGAGATATTCCAGAATTATAGTGCCCCAGAAGAACTCAGCAGTGATGGTGGACCACCCTTCACATCCCTCCCATTTAAGCTGTTCCTGAAGGACTGGGCTGTAAAGCATCAGTTGCCTATCCACAATCCAATGGTTGGGCAGATTTAGCTGTCAAGACAGCCAAAAGGATAGTCAATGGTAATATAGGACCCCAGGGATCTCTGGATAATGACCAGGCTGCAAAGGCAATCATTCAATATCGAAACACGCCCATCCAAACATCGAGCTATCCCCTGCACAACTCCTCCATCGACGACTGTGTGACTTTATACCATCCCAACCTACACTATATAAACCACATACCAAGTGTATAACTGCAGCTCGTAACCGCGAAATTAGCCTATCTCAGTGCAATGCACTGCTAATAGAGAGATACAATCGCACAGTGCATACACTGCATCCACTTCACAAGGGTGATATAGTCTCCGTACAATGACCAAACAACCGTCAGTGGGACATAACAGGCCGAGTTGTCGAAATCCCTCCCTAATCATCAACACCCAATCAGGATTGGTGGATCAGGTGGAATTACATTGCGGAATCACCGATTCCTCAGGAAGCTTCAAGCACCAGCGGTCCCTACCCCTATCCTTAGTGCTTTGTCTCAGCCCCCTAAACCAACATTTCGAGGATGCCACACAAACCAAAGGAATGATAACAACATCAACTAGGGACCTGGCCTCACCCAATGTCACTCCACCCCCTAAGCCAATGCCGTCAAAAATACCCTGTGCATTGTCCAGGTTGCTCCCCTGTAATCAGCCAGGCCGAAAGGAACTAATTTCCCCTCAAAGGCCACTATGCCCTCACAATGGGAGAGGGGGGAAGGGGAGATTTAGAATAATCATTCTAAGTTCCAATTACCGTCGAATTGGTAAGACAATGCAACAAGTAGCTGTAACTCAATACAGATCTAACCTTGCTGCAATCCTACTGCAGAATGCCAGAGTATTTATGAAGCCTCATAACATCATAGAAACCAAGCAGCCAATCAGGACTCAAGCAATGGAATCACCCAAATACATGAATGGACTATTCTTGAGTCCCATAAGTACCAGCTTGTGTACTTGTTCAGTTGTGCTTAGCCAGTTGCTGTTGTCCAAAACAACAGTATACTGACTGACTGACTTCAATAATGAGTTTGCTCTTGCTTCTCCAGCAGTGTCCAGCATGTCTTGTTCATCTTCTTTGGATAATTTGTGTGATAGGGGGAAAGTGGCCATACAGCTGCTTTTTTGTGGGGTGCTGCTTTTTTGTGGGGTGCTGCTTTCTTGTGGGGTTCTACTTCCAGGATTTGTTCATATAGCCATATAATAAAATGCATTAACATAGCTTTCTGTGGATGAGATATTACTACAAAGGTACATGAAACCATATAACTGCTTGAAATAAAACCACAAATGAATAGTAATTAGCTGTAAAGATTTTTGGTCATATTTATTTAAAAATAATAGAAATGCCTGATGAGAAAATAAATTTGTATTTGTGATTTTTAATTTTTGATAAATAAAATAAAATAAGTAAATAAAAGTTTAACCATTTGTTGTAGTTCAATAAATCATTTTTTAATAAAGATTTTTTCTTTTTTATTTTTATAGTGTGTTTGAAGCATTAATCAAAAATGTAATAAGATATTTTTTTTGAAGGCAAAATAATGCAAATTTATGTTGAAAAACATATTTATTAAATTTTTTTTTCATTTTTTTTTACTCTTAATATTTTCGGGCAAGGCCCATCTTTAGAGAGTTGAAAAGTTTCCATCTGTGTTTGTTAAACTCAACTGTGGTATTAATCCGTTGAATCTTCTAATGTAAATTTAAAAGTTCGGCAAAGATCATAAAAATTCCGTTAAATCCTGTGTTGTGTTGTGTTTTGCGGGAAGTTTTGAAAATCATTTCAGATTATGGTATTAAAAATATATACCATAAAAATAATAAGGCTCTGTTCGGGGATATTGAAATAAAGATTTTTATTTTTTAATTTTTATAGTGTGTTTGAAGCATTAATCAAAAATGCAATAAGATATTTTTTTTGAAGGCAAAATAATGCAAGCAGGGACATATTATTTTATTTATGCCGAACATTTAAATTTCTATTAGAAGATTCAACGGATTAATACCACAGTTGAGTTTAACAAACACAGATGGAAACTTTTCAACTCTCAGAAGATGGGTCTTGCCCGAAAATATTAAGAGTAAAAAAAAGGAAAAAAAAAAAAAAAAAAAAAAAATTAAATAAATATGTTTTTCAACATAAATTTGCATTATTTTGCTTTCAAAAAAAATATCTTATTAAATCATTTTTTATTTTTTATTAAATTGATACTTTTGTTGTGAATTGTAATAGAATCTAGAGAAATTTTTAAAAAGAAACAATAAACAAATGTAGTATAACAGTATGAACAGTCCATGACATGCAACACACCACTTAGACCCTTACTTAGGCTAAATGGGTAGTCAGAGAGGCCCCCTCCAATCAATCAGCTGGTCATGTCAAGCCCTAGCGCCTATATGATTACCCCAAACCTATTGCCCTTATGGCAAGCCCCAAACCTTTTTATCATATGGGTGCTAGTGTTGTATACCCTTTTTCCTTTCTTATTTCTATTATTCTTCTGCTCATCTTTGGTATCTTACGTTCTTCTTCTAGCGTCTGGACTTCGTTTTGCTGGTTGGTCGTTCTTGATTCATTTCTTCTTCTAGGTCAGTCTTGTTGCCAAGACATTTATCAACCACAAAACTATATTATTTATTTAAACCTTTATTTACTTAACTAAACATATTTCTCTAACTAACATAACGCGCGTGTGCAGTGAGCTCCAGCTAAGGCAGAAACATCTTATCTGCCTGACATCCAAGCTGAAACTGAAGGGCCAACCAGGTACCACTTGACTTCACGTATTTCGCGGGCTTTCTGTAATATTCCATGGAAAGTCCCGCCCGTGATATGAAAAAGGGGCCATACATTCAGAAATACAGGGGGTTGACAATAATCTATGCATAGATTATGTAACACTGGAAGCTTTATCCACCAAGGAAAATCTTAGCATAAATAAGGGGCAGGAATCTGGGACGACAAAATGTTTACAGACGGTAATTTTCATTAACTCAGTGTATATCAATATCTTGGTAAAAATTATCTTATGGTTGGTTAGTTGGATTTTACAGCATGTCAACCTTTGTTGGGTTATTTTATGCCGAACACATTTTGTTTTATTTATTCTTGATGAGAATTTAAATTCTTTTTTTTATTTAAACTCAATTTGTTTGTTTTTTTAAACTCATTTTTTTTTATTCAACCTATAGATGGGACCTTAACAGGTACTACTACTCTCAAATAATCTTATGTTAGATTTTTCATTGTTGGTTGGTTGGATTTTTATGACATGTCAACCCTTGTTGGGTTAATTTATGCCGAACACATTTTGTTTTATTCATTCTTGATGGGAATTTAAATTATTTTTTATTCAAACTAAATTTTTTTTAAACACAATTTTTTAGAACTCATTTTTTTCTATTTAATCCATAGATGGGACCCTAACAGGTACTACCACTCTGAAATTATCTTATGCTAGATTTTCATTAACTTTGTGTGTATAAACAAATTGGTAGAAATCATTTTTTATTAACTTCATGTGTATCAATATATTTGAAGAAATAACTTTATGTGTATTAATAAACTGTGATGGTTATGGTTGGTTGGTTGGTTGGATTTTATGGCATGTCAACCCTTGGGTTTTTCTACATCAAAGTTATTTTTGTTTTATTTCTTCTTTGTGACGTGTGTCTGTTATTTATGTAGGTATTTGTATATTATTTCAGGTTTTACTTCTGTTGGTAATTGGGTCTAGTTGTAAAGGTTCAGTAGTTATCTTCTAAAGTCAGCATTTCTACTGAAGGTTTGAACATCCAAGAGTGTGTATGGGGATATCTATTTGTTGTTGTTGTTGTTGGTTGGATTTTATGGCATGTCGACCCCTGTTGGGTTATTTTATGCTGAAGACATTTTGTTTTATTCATTCTTGATGGGTGTTGAAAATTCTTTTTTTTAAATCCAATTTTTTCTTTTAAACATTTTTTAAAACACATTTTTTCTATTTAACCCATAGATGGGACCCAAACAGGCACCACCATTCCAGGTCAACTCTTGTTGGGTTATTTTATGCTGAAGACATTTTGTTTTATCATTCTTGATGGGTATTGAAAATTCTTTTTTTTTAACCCAATTTTTTCTTTTAAACATTTTTTAAAACACATTTTTTCTATTTAACCATAGATGGGACCCAAACAGGCACCACCATTCCAGGTCAACTCTTGTTGGGTTATTTTGTGCTGAAGACATTTTGTTTTATTCATTCTTGATGGGTATTGAAAATTCTTTTTTTTAAAACCAATTTTTTAAAAAACATTTTTTAAAACACATTTTTCTATTTAACCCCAACAGGCACCACCATGCCGGGTTAGAGGAAAACTGGGAGTACTGCTGATGAAGAGGCACCCAACACTACCCAGAGCTCCAAAACTGGAACTTCACCATTAGATGCAGTTTAACGTCATGCCCAAAACACTATGTATTTGTTCTATGGACTTACATCTTTGAGTGGAAACTAATTTTTTTCAGGAAGTTGATTATAATATTAAGTTCTTTCATGCTTTTTATGTTGTAGAATTTTCTTCAAGTGCAGAGAAGATTTCTGCATTCCATCAAAATGTTGGTGGTTATGCAAGATTTTTCGGTGTGTATCGCATAAATGCTTCCTGGCCTCCTGCCCTAAAAAATGCTAAGTAGCGCCTGGTGAAAATCCGGCCTGTGCTACTTATAAACTCTCTAGCTGTTTGAAGGCGTTTTGTCCGAAAAGTTAATGCAATATGAAAGCAATATTTTACTCCCCCCCCCCGCGAGTCTTTCCTCG
>CM042167.1:22056545-22079045 GCA_023376005.1 Doryteuthis pealeii | reverse complement strand
AGATGGTCACTATTTCAGCTTTTGCTGGAATGGTGTACCAAAGGCAGTATTATTGGTAGAGTGCTCAATATAAAATAGAGCTGTTATATAATATAATAAGATAAATATATAAAGGTTTTAGATATCTATTTATTAGGTGACAAAGGAACATTCACAACCATATTGGTTTCATGCGATACATTCATCAGGTCAAGATGTATCAAATGTCTTTGAAACATCTTCACCTGATGAATGTATCGCATGAAACCAATATGGTTGTGATTGTTCCTTTGTCACCTAATAAATAGATATCTAAAACTTTTATATATTTATCTTATTATATTATATATATATATATATATATATATATATATATATATATATATATACATATCTGATGAGTCTAATTTTCAGTGTATATATTACATCTGTATATATCTATATATGTCTATAATCTATATTTTTGGGATTTAGCACAAAGAATAAGTTATGTGCAAAAATCCTTGTAAAAGAAGGGTCATTCCTTTGAAATATTCAAAATAATTTAATTTGTATAATGAATCAACTTATTTGTTATTTGTATAATGAAGCACCCTAATAAGAAGTGCCCCGGACCCCCAAGGTCTAAATCCAGCTCTGCGTGCACATACATATGTCCATGTGTGTGTATTTATATGCATGCATATTGTAGACATGTGTGTGTATATATATATATATATATATATATATATATATATATATATATTTTAATATAATATTCTGTTTTTTCTGTCCTATCCTTATTTGTCTGTCTGACTACCATACCCTAAGAAGCCAAACTTGAGATGTATCTCTTTTTTCTCATTCTACTTCCTGTCACCATAGTGACAATCTTATACTGTTAAAAAAATTTTTTTTTTTGTTTTTGTTTGAATTTATTTTTTAAAATTCTACTTTTTGTTTTTTGAGAAGTGCAATTTCAAAAGTAAATTGATACCCATCTGATGTGACTGAATTTTGGGGAGCTATATTAAATCAACTTAGATTTATATAGGCCCCAATTTTGGTCGAAATAAATTTATTATGGATTTACGGTGTTGAGTTTTTCCTTCCTTTCTAAGATATATATATATATATATATTTATGTGTATATGTGTGTGTGGTGTATGTATGTATTCTCCCTCTTCTTTCTTTGTAGGAAATATATATGGATAAGTCTGTTTACATTTCATATGGAACTAATACCCTTAGGAAAGGTATGAATCCAACTATTCTCCCTCCAGTTACAGGTAAATAGCAGGGCAGACTGGGCTCTTTAACCTTGTTTAGGCAACCAATCTAGGAGAAGGTGAGACCTTTTTCTCATCCTCTTTTTTCCAGCATGATAAATCCTATTGCCAAATGGTGGCTATGAAGACCCTTCAAATGTACATGGGATAAACCTTTACATTTGTGGGGATTAAAATAAAATTAAAATTAAAAATTAAAAAGATAACAAACTCCCATGAGCCTTCACCGGAAGGACTCACCGAGCATGTGCAGAAAAAATGACCCACTTCCCACCCCCAAGATGATCTCTCGGCCATTCTGACTTAGGCCTTAACTCGGACAATAAAAGACACTACTACTGACCAGGGAGAAATATCCTTGCCATGTGGTGGCTATGACCCGCAAATAAAGCCCAAATCACAAAACTACCTTTTGTCTTTGTCTCTTCCTTCTTTCTTTGAATTCCTTTACAGCGTGACCGCTAAATAAGATGCGGTTAAAAGCAAACCCTAGGAACACACACCAGGAATAACCACAGCCACCTTTTTAAACTAAAACATTAAACCACTTACCACCCTATACATTACCAAACATTGGAGTATTGTGTACAGTTTAGTTTTTTGAGACATATTGTGACGGAGAACGAGAAAGGAAAAAAAGAGCAGGACATTGTCTTGCCTGCTGGGATCGAACTCGCATCCTCCCGCATGCAAAAACAAATGCGATTTGGGCACTGGACGGACGCGAAGTTCGACTGATGTGCCTGGATGTTTGGGTAAATATGTCCATAAATAACAAGTGAGTCAAGCGCTGGTAGTCAGCAGCAGCAGAAGCAGTCAACGACGATGACAATGACAACGAAGTGCTTTGCGAATGACCCAGGAAAGAAATGGATTTTAGTCCAACAGAAACCAAAATAAATAGAAATTGCGATTTTGAACTGTTAAAGATTATTTCGACTACGACGACAGATTTTCCAGCTGCTAGACGAAGACGAAGAATGTGTTGACCAAAAGAAAGTCCGGCTTCTGAGAAGACGGTGAACTCGCTTGTTTTTGGTCCCCCCCTCAGCAGGAACTTCTTGATTCGAATATCTATTTCCCCCCCATATATTTCCCCCCCCCTTCTATACATATACATTATGGTATTTTACTATTACATGTTGTATGTATTAAAGATTCATATGTGTATTACTCATGTGAGATAGTTGTTTGTATTTTCTTACCAAATGTTCAGTGTTAGTGTATCCATTGATGCACTAAAGCATTATAAGGACCTATTGTTGGTTATATACTAATACCCACAGTTCTTATACTATCAACATTACTGCTGTATAAACAATAACAACCAACATGGCACTGATAGATTAAGCGACAAAGTAAGGGATAAGATATAGGTAATACTTAAGCTTTTTAAATACTAATGGCACTCATACCTTAGTAAGACAGCTGGTATGGATAATCTGGCTTCTCTGTGACAGAAGAAGATGTGAGTTTGAGTCTCACTGAGTGTTTATTCTTTATTGTTTTCTCTGATAAATGGAGTAGAAATAACGATCTGAGTGAACTTTAATAAAAAGAAAAAAGTAATTATAATTAAAAGATGCAAGAAAATATTAATCAAAATTAATAAATAGATATATAGATAGATATGAACAGACTGATATAGATAGATAGATATGAACAGACTGAGATAGATAGATAGATATGAACAGACTGAGATAGATAGATAGATAGATAGATAGATATGAACAGACTGAGATAGATAGATATATAGATAGATAGATAGATAGATATGAAGAGACTGATATAGATAGATAGATAGATAGATAGATATGAACAGACTGAGATAGATAGATAGATAGAGAGATAGATAGAAATGAACAGACTAAGATAGACAGATAGATATCAATAGATTAAGATAGATTGATTGATAGATAGATAGATAGATAGATAGATATGAACAGACTGATATAGATAGATAGATAGATAGATATGAACAGACTGATATAGATAGATAGATAGATAGATAGATAGATATGAACAGACTGATATAGATAGATAGATAGATAGATAGAAATGAACAGACTAAAATAGACAGATAGATATCAATAGATTAAGATAGATTGATAGATAGATAGATATGAACATATAGACAGATAGATAGGTTGGTAGATAGATATGAACAGAGTAAGATAGACATATAAATATGAACAGACTAAGATAGATAAATAGATAGATAGATATGAATAGACTAAGATTATATTTTGTAATACCCCAAGTTAACCATGATTTTTCAATGCATCTTTCCTTTGGGATTTTTTTTCTCATCTTAAGTTACATTTCTTAATGTAAAAATTACTTACGGCTGAACAGGCTTTGCCTGAGATTTAAAAAAAAAGATGTATCTTTATTTTTTATTTATATTCATCCTCACAGACAGATAAATAAACACATGTGCAGGCACACATGCATAAACATAGATATATAGATAGATAGATAGATAGATAGATATGAGCAGATTGTGATAGCTATAAACAGACATGAATAGGAAGATAGATAAATAGATATGAACAAACTTATATATATATATATATATATATATATATATAGAGAGAGAGAGAGAGAGAGAGAGAGAGAGAGAGAGAGAAAGATAGATAGATAGATAGATAGATAGATATAAACAGACTATTATAGATAGGTAGTTAGATAGATACAAACAAACTGGGATAGATAGATAGATATGAACAGACTGCGATTAATAGATAGATAGATAGATAGATATAAACAGGCTGTTATAGATAGGTAGTTAGATAGATAGATACAAACAAACTGGGATAGATAGATAGATAGATATGAACAGACTGCGATAATAGATAGATAGATAGATAGATAGATAGAACAGGCTGTTATAGATAGATAGTTAGATAGATAGATACAAACAAACTGGGATAAATAGATAGATATGAACAGACTGCGATTAATAGATAGATAGATAGATAGATAGATAGATAGATAGATATAAACAGGCTGTTATAGATAGATAGTTAGATAGATAGATAGAAACAAACTGGGATAGATAGATAGATATGAACAGACTGTGATTAATAGATAGATAGATAGATATAAACAGACTGGGATAGATAGATAGATAGATAGATAGATATGAGCAGATTGTGATAGCTATAAACAGACATGAATAGGAAGATAGATAAATAGATATGAACAAACTTGGATATATATATATATAGAGAGAGAGAGAGAGAGAGACAGACAGACAGACAGAGAGAGAGAGAGAGAGATGAACAGACTGTTATAGATAGGTAGTTAGATAGATAGATACAAACAAACTGGGATAGATAGATAGATATGAACAGACTGCGATTAATAGATAGATAGATAGATAGATAGATATAAACAGGCTGTTATAGATAGATAGTTAGATAGATAGATACAAATAAACTGTGATAGATAGATAGATATGAACAGACTGCGATTAATAGATAGATAGATAGATAGATAGATAGATAGATACAGGCTGTTATAGATAGATAGTTAGATAGATAGATACAAATAAACTGGGATAGATAGATAGATATGAACAGACTGCGATTAATAGATAGATAGATAGATAGATAGATATAAACAGGCTGTTATAGATAGATAGTTAGATAGATAGATACAACTGGGATAGATAGATAGATATGAACAGACTGCGATTAATAGATAGATAGATAGATATGAACAGACTGGGATAGATAGATAGATAGATAGATATGAGCAGATTGTGATAGCTATAAACAGACATGAATAGGAAGATAGATAAATAGATATGAACAAACTTGGATATATATATAGAGAGAGACAGACAGACAGACAGACAGACAGAGAGAGAGAGAGACAGACAGACAGAGAGAGAGAGAGAGAGAGAGAGAGATAGATAGATAGATATGAACAGACTGTTATAGATAGGTAGTTTGATAGATAGATACAAACAAACTGGGATAGATAGATAGATATGAACAGACTGCGATTAATAGATAGATAGATAGATAGATATAACAGGCTGTTATAGATAGATAGATAGATAGATAGATAGATAGAAACAAACTGGGATAAATAGATAGATATGAACAGACTGCAATTAATAGATAGATAGATAGATATGAACAGACTGGGATAGATAGATAGATAGATACATACATACATACATACATACATCTGAATAGAATGATATAACCAGATGGGCTAGTAAGCAAGAAATTATATGAACAGACCGGAATAAATTCAAATGGACTGAGACATATAAATCAATACATAGAAATATTCTGAAATACCTAGACAGATATGAACAGATCAACAGAGGTATTTACAAATGTTAGTTTTAGTCTGGCATTAATCCAATGGTGAGACTCCAGTACCAGATCTTTGGAAAGTATAGAGTCATCCCCCACCCCCTCACGCACAAACTTCATGGTCATTAATCCACTCTGACCCAAACTATTAGGACCTGCTAGGGTTCCATGTCTGAGTTAAATGGATCTATTTGATTGGTTAGTTGGTTGGTTGGATGGATGGATTTTTACGGTATGTCAACCCTTGTTGGGTCATTTTATGCCAAAGACGTTTTGTTCTATTGATTCTTGATAGGTATTCAATTTTTTTTTCAAATTCAATTTTTTTTAAACACATTTCTTTAAAACTCATTTTTTTTCTATGTAATCCATAGATTGGACCCTAATAGGTACTACCACTTGATAAATTTTATGGCATGTCAACCCTTGTTGGGTTATTTCATGCTGAAAACATTTTGTTTTATTCTTTCTTGATGGTATTCAATTTTTTTTTAACTTAATTTTTTTAAACACATTTTTTAAAACTCAATTCTAACAAGTACTGCCACTTCAGGTCAGAGTGGACCTGGGAGTAATGACAATGAAGGGGTACTCCACACTCCCCAAAGCTCCAGAATTAAAACTTAATGATTAGATGCAGTCTAATGTTATACCCAGGACAATAAGACCCTCAGCCACCACCTTCTAGCACATATATGATAAAAAGGGTTAGAGTTTTGCCATAAGGGAAAGAGGCTTGGGACAATCATATAGGTGCTAGGGCTTGACGTGATCGGCCAATTGATCAGACCACCTGTCTAGCATAAGTGAGGACCAAAGTCAAGTGTTGCATGTTATGGACTGCTCAGTCACCAGGATTCCATCCTTAAGCATCATGGTTTACCATCCATGGCCAATAAGTAGCCCCATTGGAGAAATTTTACCCCTCTGCAGAGGTGCAGTTGGCGTATTCTGCAGTCCCAGCCAATTTGTTCCTATCGGTTATTGTTCCTAGCAGGTCTTCCAGATGGCATCCAGAATCCAGGCAGAGCTAACAGATGCATGATTTTGCTGGTTGGCCTACACTGGTGATTCCATGTGTAGGTGTCCACATTGTCCTTGCTTCTCTGGCAATGTACAACATGTCTTGTTTTGATGATTTGTGTGATAGAGGGTAAGTGGCCATAAAACTGCTTTTTGTACGGTACTGCTTCCAAGGTTTGTTCATGTTCACTCTGAGCCAAAGTATTTGGACCTACTAGGGTTCTATGTCTGGGTGATGGTCTCACTAATATCTCATCCACAGAAAGCGATGTTAATACACGAATAGAAAAGGCATGGGCGGCCACAAACAGACTATCAGTAATATGGAGATCCGATCTCACTGACAAACTAAAGCAACAATTCTTCCAGGCTATGGTTATATCAGTGCTGCTGTATGGCTGCACCACCTGGACCCTGACAAAGCGCCTCGAGAATAAGCTAGATGGTACCTGCACAAGAATGCTGCGAGTAGTCCTGAACAAGTCATGGAAGCAGCACCCCACAAAGAAGCAACTATATGGTCACCTGCCCCCTATCTCACAAGCCATCCGGGCGAGACGGACTAGGCATGCAGGACACTGCTGGAGAAGCGGAGATGAGCTCATAAGCGACGTTCTCCTGTGGAAGCCAACACATGGACATGCTAACGTAGGACGCCTGCTAAGGGCCTACATTGACCAACTATGCGAAGACTCTGGATGCTGCACAGAGGACCTCCCAGGGGCCATGAGTAATAGGGAAGGTTGGCGAAAGATTGTCATGGATATCCATGCTGCGTGCGCAACATGATGATGATGATGACTCTGCAAGATGCTCTCAGCAATGTGGTGACTGTATTGCTACAACTTGCTCCCTTGTCTGCCAACTAGATGCCAGTTTGAATCCCACTACAATAGTATCGTATTACTTCTACAATATCAGGGGATAACTTCTACAGTATACCTACTTATGGACAATACTATATACATATATATATATATATATATATAGATGGATAAAAATGAATTTTATCAATATCACTTTTAATCGATATCACTTACACATGTGTTTCGGTCTGTTTATCAAAATGTATACGGATTTACGTTATTATTATTATTATTAAAATAATCAGATGGAGTTGAAATGATGATGATAATAATAATAGGAAAAATGTATAAAATGTTCCGTACACAGAGAGATCACTCTGATGAAGGTCGTCAAAATCTCTCTGTGTACGGAACATTTTATACATTTTTCCTATTATTATTATCATCATCATTTCAACTCCATCTGATTATTTTAATAATAATAATAATGTAAATCCATATACATTTTGATAAACAGACCAAAACACATGTGTAAGCGATATCGATTAAAAGTGATATCGATAAAATTCATTTTTATCCATCTATATATATATATATATATATATATAGTATGAACAAAAAGTAATAAGACAAGCAGGAATATTTCTTGTATGTTGTTTATTCTCAACTAGTTTTGACCTTAGGTCATCGTCAGGAGAAAAATTCTTATTTGAAGAAATTGTTTATAGATTTTTTGAAAGGGAGCATTATAGAAGAACTATAAAAATTGAAGTGTTTTTGCGGGTTTGACATGCTATTAAAATCTGGGTAGACGATTGTGTTAGTAGTAGCAAGTCCATTTGTTCAATGAAGAACCTCTATGAGGTGGGTTATTTTTTGAATGCTCTTATATATGTGAGGGGGGGTCATGGGAGTTGTGTATATGACTATATGTGTATATATATATATATATATATATATATAACATATATATATATATATATATATATATATATATATATATATAACCTACTTCTAAACAAAATGAAAAATCTGGTAAAGGCCAGCTGGTGTAATGGATAGAGTCCCCGCCAGTCAGCTTGACAGTCAGGGTTCGAATCACACACAAAGCAGTCTTCCTGTCTATAGCTCTGCCGATGAGGCCTAATAGGCCGAAATGTACATACAGAGATTGATTTTTCTCCATTTGTTTAGCCTTACATTTGAATAGGTATGCCCGCCTAATTCATTAATTATTAATTAATTAATTTTCAAAAATTAGGCACGACTTCAATTAAGCACATATTCTCCCAAAAATTGTTGGCTAAAAAAGCCATATCAAAACACATCGTCTGTTTGTTTACTTCTCATATATATATATATATATATATATATATATATATATATATATATATATAAAATAACCAATCATATTGACTATGATTAAGCTTTAACTAAAGAATAAAAATTAAACATGCTATTAACATTACTATTGTATAATAAACAATAGAAACAAGCATAGCACAGAGAGAAGATAGATCTGAATATAGAGAAATATGAATATAGATAGATAGATAGATAGATCTGAATATAGAGAAATATGAATATAGATAGATAGATAGATAGGTCTGAATATAGAGAAATATGAATATAGATAGATAGATAGATAGGTCTGAATATAGAGAAATATGAATATAGATAGATAGATAGATATGAATAGAATGAAATAAATAGATGGATAGATAATTAAGAAGCCACTGTGGTATACACCTAAAAAGACAGCTAAGTACATATAGTGATATAAACAGACAGATACATGCATATAAACTGATGGTGATAGATAGATACATTAACATAAATAAGTAGAGATAGATAGATAGATAGATAGATAAATAGATAGCTTTGAACTGAATGAAAGAGATAGATCTATTGATCAATATATATATACATATATATTTAGGAAGCGCGTGGTGTAATGGTTAAAGTCATAGGAAATGGACTCGTTGACCCGAGTTCAAATCCTGGACGTGGTAATTGCATTTCACTTAGCACTAATACCCTTGGGAAAGGTATGAATTCTACTCTCTCTCCAGCTATGGGTAAATAGTAGGGTAGACTGTGCTCTTTAACCTTGGTTAGGCAACCCATCTAGGAGAAGGAAAACTCTGAATTCAAACCTGTTAAACTCCGCTTAAGAAATTGACATTGTGTCACATCCTGCTCATGCGGAGGGGTTGGTAAATATATATATACATATATACATAGAAAGAAAGAAAGAAAGAAAGAAAAAAAAAAGAAAGACATTGATTGATTGATTGATTGATTTTAACGGTATCTTAACTCATTTGGGCTTATCTCATGCCTGGGGGTTAGGGAATTGTGTTCATTGTACGTTCTTATTTACATTTGTTGTGTAGTTTTTTTTTTTTGTAAGATTTTTTTTTTCACATAGTCCTATTGAATACAAATAAATTTCAAACCCTAACAGGTATTACCACTCCAGGTCAGAGTGGACCTGGGAGTAATGGCAATGAAATGCTACTTCACTCTCCTCAGAGCTCAAGGTCAATTTTTAAACGGAATAATGCTGGTTTAGATTCAGAGGATTTCTTCTCCTAGACTGGTTGCCTAACCAAGGCTAAAGAACCAGTCTGCCCTGCTATTTACCTATAGCTGAGAAAGTCTTTTTGGAATTTGAAATCAACTCATGGCAGGAGGAATAGACCGAGGGTGTGAGAGAGAGAGAGAGAGAGAGAGAGAGAGAGAGAGAGAGAGAGTGTGTGTGTGAAAGGGAGAGGGGGAAGAGATCAATCTATAACACAGGTGAAAAAAGACTCCAGAGAAGAAAACAGGTATGTATTTACCCAACCCCTCCGCTAGCGACTGGACATGACACAAGGTATTTTTTCAAGTGGAGTAAAGGTGCATTGAATTTTACTTATCATAAACTAAAGAACCAGTCTTCCCTACTATTTACCCACAGCTGCAGGGAGAATAGATGGATTCCTCCTTTTTGGATGAGCATTAGCCTGAAATGGAATGCAAGTAGTCTCATTGAGGATTTGAACTCAGGAAGCTGATTTCATATCCTACAACATTAACTTTTAAGCTAAACCTGGCTCTAATGTTATAAGTATGTTAAAAAGATTTTAATATATGGTGGGCATTGCTTTGATTACCTTTTAGCTATTGATGTAGTACCTCATTTTAAAATTCACAGAGAACAAAATTTCTAATGTTGAATTTACTATTAATGTTTTCACAGTGTTTTATATTTTTCTTTTATCATTTTTTTTAACTTGGTAATTAAAAAAAAACATTTTTAGTGACTCTGTTTTGAAAAGGAAATAAAAAGAAAAAAAGAAAGAAAAAAAAGAATCCTTTTCTTCTCTCCAGGCGAGCCCCACCCTACCCATGCCAAACCGTTCGCCCAGGCTTTGCACTCTGGCAGGAGTCCCAACGATGCAGCATAACCACTCCCCGCATGCTCTCACTGACATCAACTGTCTTCATTCATCTTCTTTACTCCCATGGAAAAACTTGCACTCAGTGCTGCGACCAACGTAGCCATACAAAACACACACACACACACACACACACATGCTGTCATCATCAGCTCACCCCCCCCAGTTCCCTTGACTATTGCCGATGATGCAAGTGTTGCCGTGGAGTTGGGAGCTGTTGTTATTAATGCTGCAACTAAAGATGCTTGTATCTGTCCATTCCAAGGCAGGATAGACCACCCTACCAAGGCCTCCTCAGTTGACCGACAATTATAGAATGACCCCCACAGAGGTTAATCATAGCGACTGTGTCTAGGTTAATTGTGTCCAGTTATCGATACTATTGCAACTAATGCAACAGTTGTTGGGGGTGAGGGCCAGCGTTGGGGGGAGGCTGTTGCTAATGGTGTTGCTAATGACAACGCTGCCGTTGCAGTAGTCGTACACTAGCAACTGCTGACACTTGTTGCTATCAAGATATGGTAATTTATGAGGAAGTGCGTCCCGGTCTCCTGCCTCAGAAATTGCTACCCGGTGACTATTAAAATAACGTCCCCAGCAATGTCGTCTCGGCGGTGTTACTTGAAAGAAATCAACCAACTTAGGGCGTTAAAAGTATGAACAAATGTAGATTGGTGGATAGATATATATAAACAAAGTAAAAAATGAACAAATTGAGGTAGATAGATAGATAGATAGATAGATAGATATCCATCTTCATATCTAAACAAAAATTAAGACAAATTTCTAAGAATTACAACAAATTTCTATAAATAAATTTCTAAACAAATTACGATAAATAAATAAGAATTACAACAAAAATGAGAAGCCCCCCCCCTCTAAAATACATTTAACGCCTTAAGTTGGTTGTTTTCTTTCAAGTAACACCACCAAGACGTTGGGGACGTTATTTTAATAGTCACCGGGTAGCAATTTCTGAGGCAGGAGATCGGGATGCACTTCCTCATAAATTATCCAAGATATGAACACTCTGTGTTGCTAATGTTGTGTTAGCAACCATGCCATGTTAGAAACTTAGCAACAATTAACAATTCTTTCGTGCAAGCTCTAATCTATTCTTGTTTTTAGCTCATTGTAACACATCTCTTGCCATATCTATCTATCTATCTATCTATCTACCTCATTCTCTCTCTCTCTCTCTCTCTATATATATATATATATATATATAAAAAACCAGGAATAAATAGAAGCCAAAGAATAAGAAGTCAAGGAGGAAGAAAAGGGAGAAGAAGAAGCCAAAGGAAGAAGAAGAAGAAGAAGAAGAAGAAGAAGAAGGGAAAAGACCAAAAAGATATATATATATATATATTAGGGACTCTCTCGTCGATTTTCGATGCATGAGGGTTCATACATGAACACCCACACAGTGATTTGTTTTATAGTGGTGAAGGCTTGTGTTGGACCATCCACACTTTTTGGCACAGTCGATAGGAAAGAATTGGTGTATCAAGGGTTGCCACAAACCAAATCAACGACCGACCTCAGGAATTTTGAATTCAGAGTTATCCCTCTCCTAGACTGGTTACCTACCCAAGGCTGAAGGGCCCAGTCTGCCCTACTATTTAACCCATAGCTGGAGGGAGAATATATGAATTCATACCTTTCCCAAGGGTATTAGCGCAATGAGAAATACCAACAGCTTCGTCTAAGAATTGAACTCGAATCGACGAGTTCATTTTCCATGACTCTAACCACTAGCCCACGCGCCTCCATATATATATATATATATACATATATATATATATATATATATAGCAATAGCATAATCTTTACAGATCACTGCCGTCCCTCACAATCCTATAACCCCACCACCAGAACCTTTCCTCTCATGAGCCCTCAATTGTCAACTTGTCAAACCCGCTGCAGATCCACAAAGTTTGATGCAAATATGACATAGGAAGGATGTCCTTCCTATTGTATCAGATGGATCAGATGATAAAATCTGATGCTTATGCACCACCATATGTCTCTTAAGACCAGAAGCTGACTTACAGACTTTCTTATTCATTCACTTAATGTTTTAATTTCATAAGTAAGCTACTTTAGTGGAAGCGTTTCGCTTTCTGCCATTAGAAGTAAACTTTCTTCTAATGTTTTAATCATTATAGCCGATATATATATATATATGTATATATGTGGAGAAAAGTAGACAAACACGGGATGTTGTGGAAACTTGATGTTTATTGTCGACGGTGCAACGTTTCGGTCTCTTATTAGACCATCTTCAGGACTTGAATATAGTTCTTACTCCAATGATGGAAATATGTATATATATGTATTTATCAACTCTACCGCACGAGCAGGATGTGACACAAGGTCCATTTCTTAAGTAGAGTATAACAGGTTTGAATTTAAAGTTTAAATTTTTTTTTTTTTGAATTTAAATTTTTCCCTCTCCTAAAGATTACTGAGCCAAAGTTAAAGAACCCAGTATGTCCTATTATTTACCCATAGCTGAAGGGAGAATAGTTAGATGCATACCTTTCCCAAGAGTATAAGTGTTATGTGAAATGCAAACAGACTCGTCTAAGATTTAAATTTGGGTCGACTTTTCCTACGACTCTAACCATTACACCACACACCTCCACTATATATATGTGTGTGTGTGTGTGTGTATGTGTGTGTGTGTGTGTGTGTGTGTGTATGAAGGCTTGTGTTGCAATGGTTACTGTCATAGGAAATTGACACGGCAACATGAGTTCAAATCCTGGATGAGGCTATTTGCATTTCACATAGCGCTAATACCCTCCAGCTAAATAGTAGGAAGACTGGGCTCTTTAACCTTGGTTAGGTAACCAGACTAGGAGAAGGAAATCTCTGAATTTAAACCCGTTAGAACCCTTAAAAATTGACCTTGTGTCACATCCTACTCATGTGGAGGGGGTGGTAAATATGTAAATGTGTGTGTGGAAATGTGATGGTTGGGTCACACCATCCGCATGCCTGCAGACAGACTATCCCGTAAACTACTTTACAGTGAACTCACAGATGGCATGCAGAGGACAGGAGCCCCCCAAATGCGGTTCAAAGACCATATTAAGACAACACTGAAGAAATGTAACATTACACCTTCAAGCCTGGAAGATCTGGTCTCCAACAGACAGGATTGGCGAGACGCCTGCCACACAGGAGCTAAGCAGCTCAATAATGAGATAAACAGGACTGCAGAGCGGCGACGTCTTCATCATCATGAACTACCAAATGTAGATGGGAATTTATCCTGCAATGTATGTGACTGCCTCTGCAAGTCCACAATTGGACTAATGAGCCACCATAGGTTCCACGATTGAAGATATGGAGTGACGTCATCGTTGTCTGCGACGGACTTCCAAAAGAAGAAAGAAAGAAAAATGTGGAAAAGTAAAAAATGAATGTGAAAAATAAATTCATGGAGATGATTGATCAATATTTGAAAATATTTGAAAGACAAAACTTGACCTGTTGGGTCACCCATTGAGTTCTGGGTAAATAATTGGGATTAGGGAAAGGTAAGCAAATTAAAATAATAAAATTCGAAGGCAATACAATGCATAAAAAATAAAGACAAAAAGATGTTTATATGTCTAATCGATTTCAAAGCGAAGCTTTATCATCAGAGTTTTATTTCAGAAATGACGTGCTTATGTTTTTTTTTATTTGTGTGGTTATAATTTCTCTTATTATTTCCTTTTCCTCTCCTTTTTTTCCTCTCTTTCTTCTTCTCCTCCTTTATGAATGGGCGAATAACTGTAATTTCTTATTTCTCTCTTTCTTTTTTTTCTTTCTTAAAAGTTTGTTGAGAACAAGGCTGACATCCGGTAAGATGTTGCAATGTGTTGCAATGTGTTGCAACCGTGTGAGCATGTCATAATTTCAAATTAAATTTTTTATAAAATTGATACGGCTGGAGAATTTAATAAAAGACATTAAAATCATTTTGTAAGATTTCTAAAAAAAGGGAATATTTGACCTAATTTGAATTGAAATGGGCCTGATTGGCTTGTTGCTGCTGAAACTTAACATACAAATAAAGTGGGAAGTTAAACATTCCTTTCACACTCACTCTCCAATCTCTCTCTTTACATACAAAGAGAAACTAACATGTATAACAAGGAGGTAATCAAGATATACATAGAGAGGGGAAAGTGACAGGCGGAATGTGAGGTAAGAGATGGGGCAGTTTTTGACTAATTAAAACCAACCAAAAAAAAAAATTATTAGAGCAATGGACTTACATGTATTTAGAGAATAACTCACATTCCAGTTCAATTTGCAACTGAATGTTAATTTTGTTGCGTGTGTATTCATGCTGAATGGTATTTTTATCTATCCATTTATCAATATGGGGGTGGGGGACTGCAACTGCACCCCCCCCAAAAAAAAAGACCCTTCTTGCTGCAGAAGCTGCTGCACCATTACTGAAATGATGTGGCTGAACACCAAAGATTCAAGGGGGTCAATAATATCAGCAAAAATCTCTCTCTCTCTCTCTCTCTCTCTCTCTCTCTCTCTCCCTCTCTCTCTCTCTCTCTCTCTCATTATTATATATATTTTACCAACTCCTCTGCACAAGCAGGATACGACACAAGGTCAATTTCTTAAGCGGAGTTTAACAGATTTGAATTCAGAGTTTTCCTTCTCCTAAACTGGTTACCTAGCCATGGTTAAAGAACCCAGTCTGCCCTGCTATTTACCCATAGCTGGAGGGAGAGTAGGATTCATACCTTTCCCAAGGTATTAGCGCTAAGTGAAATGCAATTACCACGTCCAGGATTTGAACTCGGGGCGACGAGTCCATTTATGACTTTAACCATTACACCACGCGCTTCATCTCTCATTATATATATCATCATCATGTCGCAGCACATATCCATGACAATCTCTCACCAACCTTCCCTATCATTCATTGCCTCTGGGAGCTCCTCTGCGCAGCAACCAGCATCCTCACATAGTTGGTCAATGTAGGTCCTTGCTAGGCGGCCCACTCTAGCATGCCCATGAGTTGGCTTCCACAGGAGAACATCACTTATGAGCTCATCCTTGCTTCTCCAGCAGTGCCTGCATGCTAGACCGTCTTACTCGGATGGTTTGTGAGTTTGTTGGGGGCAGATGGCCATACAGCTGCTTCCTTGTGGGGTGCTGTTTCCATGACTTGTTCAAGACTGCACGCAGCATTCTTGTACAGGTCCCATCTAGCTTATTCTCATGGCGCTTCATTAGGGTCCAAGTGGTGCAGCCATACAGCAGCACTGATATAACCACAGCCTGGAAGAATTGTTGCTTTAGCTTGTCTGTAAGATCTGATTTTCATATGACTGATAATTCATTTGTGGCTAGCCATGCCTTTCTTATTCATGTATTAATATCGCTCTCTGTGGATGAGATGTTACTACCTAGGTATGTGAATTGTTCTACAGGCTTAAGAGGCTTACCGTCAAGTGTGGAGATGTCTCCTTTCTTTTTGAAATTCATGAACTCAGTTTTATCAGAGTTCACATAGAGGCCGATGTTCTTTGCAGCCTTCTCCAAGCTATGCAGTAGTGACTCAGCCTGTGCCGGTGTATCTGCAAGAAGTGCGAGGTCATCAGCATAGTCTGCATCTGTGACAGGTTGTGTGGGATATCGCCTGCTCTTGCCTTTCTTAGTGTGAAACCTTTTTCTTTTATGGAATCTAATGATGTTCGGAGTACATAGTCAAGGCATATTATAAATATACATTGTGCTAATGTATCTCCTTGTAGGACTCCAGCGGTGATGTCAAAGAAATCTGTGTCGCCATCAGGTAAGCGTACCATTGCTTTAGTGTCTTTGTAGAGCATCATTAAAAAAGATATATATATATATATATATATATATATATATATATATATATAAAGTGAAAGAGTGGCACGTAGTATAATGTTAGAGTCATAGGAAATGGAATTGTCGACCCGAGTACAAATCCTTGGCAAGGCTGTTTGCATTTCACATAGCACAGATACCATTGGGAAAGGTATGCATCCAAGTACACTCTCTCCAGCTATGGGTAAATAGTAAGGCAGACTGGGCGTTTAAACCTTGGCTAGGTTACCAGTCTAGGAGAAGGATAACTGATTTTGAATCTGATAAATTCTGCATATACATATATATATATATACATATAATTTTTTAAAATCAGTGTGAGATCCCATTTCTTTTAGTTCATATATATATATATATATATATATATATATAGCAAATTATCAAACCTCATCTCAAAAATTCAGAGTAATATTATTCTTTTTTTTTAAATACTTTGTTTTTCTATTTTCTACATATTGCTGGATTTATTTTGATATTTTACTGCCACACACACATATATATATATATATATATATATATATATATATATATATATGATATATATATATATATATATGTGTGTGTGTGTCTGTGTGTTTGTTGTGTATATATATATATATATATATATGTGTATATATATATATGTATGTATATATATTTATATATATGTATATATATATATATATATATATATAGAGAGAGAGAGAGAGAGAGATTATTTAAATTCTCGTTATGTTTATTTGTCATAGTAACCCAGCAAAAATGCCACCTCATAACAAGAATTTTATTAGAGCAATAACAAAACTTAGTGACAAAATTAATTTCCAGTCCAATTTGTAATTGAACTGCAAATTGGTGGTGTCTGCATCTGTTTTTAATGTTATTTTTTTTAATCCCCAAATTCTGAATATGAAAATGCTAATTAGAATCCTTCACTCCTTTCTAAATAGAAGCATCAATATCATCAAGGACTGCGCTGTTACAATGAGAACCCAACAAGTTTACAAGTTGTCTAGCAAATTGCTAAAATTGTGGAAGCACTTGTGGTGTAATGGTTATTATTGTAGGAAATGGACATGATGAGACAAGTTCAAATCCCGGGTGATGCTTTTTGCATTTTCCATAGCGCTAATACCCTTGGGAAAGGTATGAATCTAATAGTAGGGAAGACTGAACTATTTAGCTTTAGTTAGGTAACCAGTCTAAGAAAAGGAAAACTCTGAATTCAAACTTGTTGAACTCCCCTTTAGGAATTGACCATGTGTCAAATCCTGCTTGAGCAGATAGGTTGGTAAACATATATATATATATATATGAATAGGTTTTTGGTACACGAGAATTTGTATAACACTAAAAGTGGAGGAATCATATGTAATTTGGGAGAATATTTTATTAAGGAATAAAATATAAAATAAATGGGTAACACGAAGGCCTTTTCAACCGTACTTTTCAAGTGATACACCAGTGAAAAATAAAAGTCAGATTGTACAAGAATTTTGTAAGAAACAAATGGGGGTGAGCCAGAGGGGGACAAATAGAAAAAAGAAAAGGGGGAAAGAGGGGGGTATGTATGAACCCTAGGTAGAAACAGGGTTGGAAGTGTCTCCCAATGAATAGAGGGAGTGCTTTGGAGTTTGTTTGCACAGAGTAGGCCGGAAAAAAGAGATATAAACAGCTTCAAGGATGGTTAAATGCTGTTTTGACCTAGCTCTGTGCAAAATGGAGAAGCACTCATCTGAATAATCTTTTCCACAAGCATTTATAGATAGATGCTCGGCTATGGACGAGTCGAATTCTTGTACAATCTGACTTTTATTTGTCACCGGTGTATCACTTGAAAAGTACCGGTTGAAAAGGCCTTCATGTAACCCCCCCCATTTATTTTATATTTTATTCCTTAATAAAATATTCTCCCAAATTACATATGATTCCTCCACTTTTAGTATTATATATATATATATATATATATATGTGTGTGTGTGTGTGTGTGTGTGTGTGTGTGAGAGAGAGAGAGTGGTGTGTGTGTGTGTGTATGACAGTAAACTGTATGCAGTGATGGGGTCCTAGTTCTGGATCTCTGGGGATTAGGGAGAACTTCTTCATTGCCACTGACTCCGAGTGGTAGTACCCATTAGGTTCCCATTTATGAGTTAAGTAGATCTGTTTGAAAATTATTGCCTAGCGCCCATCTCCTCACTTTGCTCTTCTTGTTCTTCTTGTCTATGTGTCTCTTTTCTGACAACCCAAAACAAACCTTTCACTCTCTCTTCATCTCTTATTTCTCTTCTATTTCTTTCCTTTCTTCTCTTGTATTATTCTACATTTAGAATTGAATCAAATTTTTACATTACATAACCCACAAGGAGTTGATATGCTGTCGAACCAGTGTTTCTCAACCTTTTTTTGACAGGGCCTCCTTTAACCCAATACAAGTTCTTTGTGGTTTCCCCAGCCCCCATGCCAACTTGAGTTTTTATCTCCCCCCTCCTCCCTTGGGCTCCTCCTGTCAACTTAATACTTTGCATAGATCAGATTAAAAAATACAATAAATAAATATTTATATTAACAAAATGGCTTAAATTTATTTAATATTTTATGTAAATAAGTTTAAGTATACATATCTAATTAACAATGCTTGTAAAATAACCATCTGTGACCCAAATTTTGACCTCTGACCCAACATTGGCAGGTGCCTCAGTTAGAAATTCTATACATAGCTTCTTTATTTTGTGGAGTTCTGTGTTATTTTTATTTATTTTGTATGTTCTATGTTAACTTTTGTTATTGTTTAAAATTCTACTGTAATGGCTCCCAAGTGATATGGTTTTAACCAGAAGCAGATTTAAAAAATAAAAAAAGACGGTAATTTATGAGGTCTCCTGCCTCAAGAGTTGCTGCCTGGTGACTATTAAAATAACGACCCAGCTCAGTCTATTCAAAACTATCCATCTACCTATCTATCGCAATTTGTTCATATTTATCTATATTACTTTAAATACTAAGATTTTTTTTATTAATGTTTGTTTAATGTCTTGTTTTTAGTTTAAATAAACAAGAATTACAACAAAAAAAGAAGCGAACCCCCCCCCCAAATACATTTACTTGTCGAAAATATCTATCTATCTATCTCCATTTGTTCATATCTATCTATATTATTTTGTTTGTTTATCTATCTATCTATCTATCTATCTCAGTCTATTCAAAACTATATATCCATCTTCATATCTAAACAAGAATTACTACAAATTACGATAAATAAACAAGAATTACGACGAACTGGGGTTGTTATTTTAATAGTCACCGGGCAGCAACTCTTGAGGCAGGAGACCGGGACGCACTTCCTCATAAATTACCGTCTTTTTTTATTTTAAATTACCAAAAAAACAACAAAAAGAATATTTTTCTAAATAATTCCTAGCAGTAAGATAAAAGCACATTTCGTAAATTCTAAAAATAGATCAAGTCTACCCCCCTCTCTCCCGATTCAAAATGCCCACAGTTAATGAACATACCACCAGACCCCTGAGTTCACATTGAGGCCAATGCTTCTAGCTGCCTTCTCTAGGCTAGACAACTGTGATTCAGCTGGGGCAGGTGTTGCTAGAAACACTAGATCATCTGCCTTAAACTGTCACTCATACTGAATAGAATCAATTAATATATACATATTTACCAACTCCTCCGCACGAGCAGGATGTGACACAAGGTCAATTTCTTAAGCGAAGTTCAACAGGTTTGAATTCAGAGTTTTCCTTCTCCTAGACTGGTTACCTAGCCATGGTTAAAGAACCCAGTCTGCCCTGCTATTTACCCATAGCTGGAGGGAGAGTAGGATTCATACCTTTCCCAAGGGTATTAGCACTAAGTGAAATGCAATTACCACGTCCAGGATTTGAACTCGGGGCGACGAGTCCATTTCCCATGACTTTAACCATTACACCACGCGCTTCCTTCAATTAATATATAAGAAAGAAATAGAAGAAGAAGAAGAAATAAGAAATAAAAATTTATTAATCAATAGTAGTACAAATTATTAAAAAAAAAAAACTACTATTGAAAGGAGGCCATGCCTAATAGCGTGAAGCTAATCCCATGGACATGACCACCCTTGGACGCTCACAGGAAACAATACATGAAACACACAACGTAAACATATACATATATATCATGAGACAAATTAGCCATGTGAGAATCTAAATGCAAATCTGTTGTTTATAAGAGGCAATAAAATGATTTTTCAAAAGTGTTTTAAGGACAAAATAATTTACTGAAACAAGCTTCATCTTTTCTTTATCAAAAAATAACGACTGAACAGTATTCCAAGAATTAATTGCATTAAAACGAATCGAATTATGCCCAAAACTAACAGTGTTGATGATAGGGAAATTAAGCAAACCAGATTGGTCATCACGAGTGACATGAGCATGGGTGAAGTCAACTGCAAAAGCATTCTGAACAGAAACAGGCATTTTATTGTGGAATAGTTTATGTAAGAACAAAATATTTTCACAATGGACCATATCAGAAAATTTGAGAATCTCCAAATTTGCATACAGGTTGTTAGATGATGTCCTAGGAGACACAAAGGACATAAGTCTCACAGCAAAGTTTTGAAGAACAGTTATACGATTAATCAAAGTACCGCCAGCTTTGAGTATTTAAAGTTTTTGTTTGTTTTTTTTCTTTTTGTTTAAAAAGAAACAATCGAAACATCTCACCAGTTCCACGCCTGATGATGGCACAAAGTTATGCAGAAAGTGCTTGTCGTAAAACCTTTGGTGGATTCATACACGAATTCCACCCAGATATTAAAAAGATGGCCAGACAATTAGAAAAGATCGAACAAAAACTTGTCCGACAAGAATTGTCTGTTGAGTTCAACAAAACATGTTTAAAAGAAAAAATGCTGCCAATATAAATATATATATATTTATTTCCGCTGTCGTTCATCGCAAAAAATTTATACACACACACACACACAACCACACACCTAAAAAATGCACAATGTTTCCTTTCAATACACACACCCCCACCGTCCCATACTCACGCCATAAAAGAAAATATTTGATGTCATATTTCAAACCGTCTCTTTTTTCAAACCTCAAAAATTTTTAAACAGACTGAATAACAATGACTACCACTCACTTTTCTCGTTATTCTGTGATAAATAATTTCTTATCACCTTCCATATACCAACAAATGCCCTGAAGATGATCTAATTAATAGATCGAAACACTGCAGCATCGGCCAATAAACTCACCACTTAACCCATTTAAACCTGTGTTTTTTCATTTTTCTTAATATACTACATACCGTCAGATTCACTTCCTTTCTTCACATATATATATATATTTATACACACACACACACACATACACACACACACACACACACACAACCTTGAGGTTTGTTTCGATGTCGTTTATCGCAAAAGATTTATACACACATGCGCAACCACACACACAAAATACCTAAAAATGCACAATGCCTTTTTTCGATACACATACTCACACACTCTCATACTCACACAGTAAAAGAGAATATTTGACGTCATATTTCAAACCGTCCACTTTTTCAGCGTCCTTTCTATTTCAGATTTTCCATAAATTCTGGAAACAGGCTTTGGATAAACCAAGGGGGCGACTATCCCAAGCTTGCTCTTTCTTCGTTATTTTCTGTGATAAAAAAACTGTTTATCATCCCTTCCCTCTTATACCAAACAAATGCCCTGAAAAGATGATCTTAATTAAATAGATCGAAACCACTGTCAGCGTTGCGACTCTCTCTC
>CM042167.1:22008787-22056445 GCA_023376005.1 Doryteuthis pealeii | reverse complement strand
CCTTCTACAGGTTCAACCGAGTGGGAGCAATATATCTCTCCTAGAGTTGTTATATATATATACATATAAGATATAGATATATATGATTGTTATAATTATATAACTTTACCATTTCTTATTGTTAAGCCTGGCTCTGGTAAAGAGCTCAAATAAGGAACCCTATTACGACATTTGTCATCATTAGAATTATGCATAACTACTGTTAGCAGTGTTAAATTTTATTTATTATTACATATACGCACATGATTTGATTCAATTGCCGAATTTTGACTCAGAAATTAAGAGATTCTCCTGCTAATTAAAGCCTTGCACCATTCTTCAAAATTAACTATTTACATTCAAAAACCTCTATTTCTCTTATGTGTTAATGCTAATTGTAAAATGAAAAAAAAAAGAAATTGGCTAAGTTGCAGTAACTATTTTATATTCCTATTTTCTTCCTCACATTCCTTCATATTTTTAATGTATGACTTTATTAAAAGTGCATTTGTTGGTGAACTATATTTTATCTATATAAAAGATTGATTCTGTATGTATGGTTTGTTTGTGTTGTACAATGACAAAGATCATGTCCTTTTTTATGTAGAGATAAACAAAGGATGTGCACCCATAAGATCAATTTCGTAAGCAGTTTACAGTTTGATTCATTTTTCCTTCTCCTAGACTTGATTATCTACTCAAGGTAGCCCCAGTACTGACCTACTTTTACCCATACTGGAGATTAGTTGGGTGTGAACTCTACTCTTTCCTATGACTCGAACCATGGCACTAGTGTGCCCTCCACAAGGAATTTCTGTTTTTGAAAACCAAGGAGTTTTTAACCTATCAAAAAATAGAATCATTAATGGTCATTTTTCCATTAATAAGGCGTAGATTAGCAAAACAATAAAATATAAGGATATACAATTTACTAACCCTCACCACGTGTGGTGTACACATTCTGAGTGGTACGTTTACACAGGTTTGAATACATTTATTTTCCATTCCTTGACTGTTAGAGCCCGGTACTGCCTACTATTTCCCAGAGCTGAAAGTTGTTTGATCGCATACCTTTACCCAAGTAGGTATTTGTACTTGATGTGAAAATGAGTCCACTTTCTACACCCTATCACCATTCACACCACATACCCTACACAACACAAAATTGAGAGACTGAGCCCAAAATACCAAAATTCAACAGAATTATTCTTTTGGTCAATAACTTCTTTAATGCACTTTTCCCATCGAAGCCTAAAACTTTAAATGTAAGCCCTACAATGTGTGTGACACTTGTGTGTGTGTGTGTCTGTGTATGTATCCATCCTCCACAATGCCCACTGCATGGATAGTAGGTGCACCCAATTCAATTCTTAAGTGGAGTTTAACAGTTGACATTCAATTTTCTCTTCTAGTTAAGGATGGTTGTCTAACTTAGGTGAAAGCCAATCGGCCCAACTATTTACCATAGCAAAGGGAGAATTGAGCGAGTCATACCTTTCCCAAGGTATAAGCACTTGTGGAATGCAAACAGTCTTCCCAGCCAGGATCTAAGTTTAATCTTGCTTGTCCATACCTACTATGGTAAACATTACACTAAGCATCCTACAAAATAACTCCCTCCAAATAGAAAGGATATAAATCAATGATATATTCAAAAAGATTAATGCAAAATGAGGTTAAAACAAAAAGTTATGATTTTGTGGCCATCTTAGACTTCAAGCAAGAGCGCTGTCCAGCAAAGATCCTGCTGTTAAGCAGAGCGCGATCCTTAGTGAAAGAATGCCTCTGCGTGCCTCTTAGTATCGCTTAAATGTTGATGATTCTTTGGTTTGCTTCCTGGTGCAACTCAGCCTGGCCAGGTTGTTCGTCAATTGAGTGGCAAATGGACGTCTATCAATATCAGCCGATTAAGTAGTTAACCAAACCTTCTCGCTAGTCTATAAATTTAAGTGGTTGATTTGCAGCACACCTTTATATCACCAAAATATCCCACAACAAATCAATAAAAGGCAAAGAAAATACTATAAAAATTAAACTTAAAAATGCGATAGAAAAAATTCTTTATTAACTATAATGCTAGTATATACCTGACCCTGGAGCCGGACCGTGCCGATGGGGAGATTGACTGGGCGGTACGTTCTGTTCACAAACGAACACAATGTCCCAATCGGAGGGTCAGAAACCTCGCGTGGAGCAAAAAGGGCAAAAGCTCCTCTCCTAGCTTCATGTACAAAAATATGGACTGCGAAGGCGTTGCCATCGATCCTTCATGAGCGGAGAGCTCTTTCCGCCAATACGGGCCAGAAGAGGTTACCACTAAGGATAACTAAATTATGTTCGTGCTCGAATACTTATTAACAAGTTGTGTCATCCCAACAATAAATTCGGAACAAATTATGAAGGCTACTCTATGCAAAAGGCAAAGCTGGTTTAAAAAAAAAAAATTAAAATTTAAAAAAAGACAACAAAAAAACGTATGCAGTGAACCCCTGTGCTACAGCACGATAACTCGATTGAGCTTTAGATGCTAAATGCACTCTTCAGTGCTATGGGTTAGGTGCTCCAACTATAGCTATAGTGAAGGTGGGTCAAAATAGCCTGTTGTACCGGCAGCATTAATTTTTTTTTTTTTTTTTTTTTTTTGATTTTTTAAAATAGTCGCTAACTTCCTTTATATATAAACTACACGTCTAAGCATTTTTTGTATGCCTTCATGCCTACCATGACAATTGCACAATTCTTGCCTGTGTCTTTTCTTTTTTTTTTGCTATTCTTTCCAGAAACAGACTGGAGTACTTTCTGGACTTGTTGAAAATTACCCTATTAAGATGCAATTTCATCTCTGTGCCAAATTGCCTATACCAAATAAAATAAATGAAAGGTCTTTTTAATCTTAACATGACTGCTGGATTCAGGCTGCATTGTCTCTGCTTGAGAACGAATTGTGTTGAATAACTAGTAATAAGATATGTATACTCACTTGATGTAGAGGGTCTAAAAAAATTCCTTTGTAATAGCTCACCATTCTTTTTTAGCGCAGAAGACTATCTTGTGAGCAGAAGTGGGCAAAGGACGCTCGTGTGAATAGGATCCATGATTTAGCGTGAGATGTTGCCCCCCCCGCGCCAAAAAAAGGTTGAAGAGCGACAAGACTAGTCCATTTAGTCATATAGCTGCGCATCTGATGGTCTAGAGCCAAACCAGGAAACAACCACGGCAATATAAATGCAGCGTTGCCGAGACACGGAATGCCGTTCTGACTTTGAAGAAGGACAATGAATAGTGGAAAAGGTTTAAATAATACCAAGAAAAAAATAGTGTTGCCTCTTGAACAACCCCCCTGCCCTAAAACATATTGCTAAGTTGGCCTGTTTTTGATTTTTGTGTACAGTAATTTTTTTTTTTTTTTTTTTTTTTCTCGGGTTTCTGGTTCGGTTTTATTAGTATTTTCTTTCTTTCTAAGGAAGCCATTCTTCTTGATGTAATAATGATAGATATTTTGGGACGAAATTATTTCATACCACAAAGGTATTTTTTAAACATAAATACTAGGCAATAAATTTCTTAGACCCCTCATTTTTTTTTTTTCTCCCTCCCCCCCATTTGAAAATTTATGCCTAAGGACATAACAGATTTTTGATGTGTCACCTATTTGCTTTTTTTTTTTTTTTTTGTTTTTTCTTTTTTACAGATCTCACATTTATTCCTTAAAATATAGTTAAATGTTCTTAGAATAGTACCAAATGTTTGATTTATTTGTGAAAATAAATCTGTGCAGGATCTGCTGATGTGCAACATGAGTTCGGAAATTTTTTTTTTTTTTTTGTTTGTCAAAGCCACCCAATCTCTCAGTATTGACATGTGAGTTCCTGGCTCTGAATTGATTGTCCTTTAGATGAGTTTGTACATCGAAGGCAAGAAACCAGCTCTACCCCTCTGTTTTATCTAGCTAGGGGGAAGATAAATCATGTATTTCGCCAAATCACATGATGCAGAGTGCACCATTTCTATTAACAGTCCTTCTTATTTCCATCGCTGAACCAGCAACCTTGTTTCCTTCCTCGAATCATGCTTGCTATATCCATTGTCAGCTTTTAATGGAAGTCTGGATTATAACAGGTCCACTGTTGCTAATAGGGTGTCACCATAGGAAATGTACACCACGTCCGGTTCAAATCTTCGAATGAGACCGATAACCTATTCAAATAAGCACTTCAACTACCCTTGGCGAAAAGTGAAACCAATTATAAGTAAATAGTAGGCAGAGTGCGGTTCTTTCAACCTGTGCCTAGCGTACACCTGTCTTGGGAGATGGTAAAATTGAATTTAGACCTTTTTTTAAACCCTCTTGAATCAATGACTTGACATCTTTTCTGTTCACATCCATGCTCTCGTGCGAGGAGGAGTTTGTTAAATACAGTTAAGTCAACGTACAAAGCCGCTGTTATTTCACTTTATTAAGTGATGACATGCTACCCAGACAGATGAAATATAAACACAGGTAAGGTGGTATGGTTTCTATTTCGTGTAAAAGATAAAAAAAAAAACCAATGTTTGTGCTTGCGGCCTTAGTGCGCATAATCCAGCATTATATATTACACAATGCAAAATTTATCTTGTTCATCACGGTCACTGTCTAACTTACATAGTAATGAGAAAATCCATCTCAATATCTACTAGAACATATATCAATAGGTACTTGATCTGCGCTTATTCAGACTATGCCTGTATCCCCAATCTCATCTATTTGTACAACATTTCGGATGTCTGATATATCCTCGCCTTCTTGCAGTATCTCTTGTCGGTCTCTCGTAGCGGGAACTTTCTTGTCGATTCCCATCTTCATATTGTACAACGTTTCAGTCGATATACCTCCGGCCTTCTTAGGCTACTTTCTGTGTCGGACTGGGAACCTTCTTTTCGTCATTCTCGCCCGAAAGCCGTCACGAACTCTTGAACCTGAACCCATTATATTTATCGATGGGTCCTTTCTCATTCCGCTAACCATAGCTCGGCTGTAGGAGTGTGTAAACTTAATTTTCTAAATGACTTTTATAGGGATTGAACTCGGTTCCAGAGATAAGTCACTTAGTAACTGTCTTAACCCTAAACCTGCCTTAGCCACTCGGCCAGTGTCCAATTGATGTGTGAATTTTGGGAAACAATATAACTCTATGTCCATATATTATAGGATAATATGATTTTTGTATTAATTTCTGTCAAGATGTCCCAAAATTTAAAGCTGATTTATAGTATAATTTTAACTTTTATTTTTAAATAAAACTTATGCCATTCTCATTCGAATTATTTCTTAGATAGGGCTGATAATTTGGATTATTTCAGACTATTGTCCTCATTTCTATGCTGTGCATCGTTGCAGTGTGCAAAGAAGCCGCATCGAGGCACACATGCGTTACGAAACCAGTTGTTGCAGATATACCATAAAGATGAGCGACAATATTCATAATAAGCATTGATATCTAGTAATACTAAGTACCAATTACTGTTGAATTGGCAAGACAAGACAGGCAAACATGCTTCATAACTCGAATACGAGTTCTGAGATGCCGTAAAGTACCACTTGAAATCCATCGGCAGATTATGGAGCCTATGAAGTCGCCCGTAACAAACCAAGGCAGCCAACGGACTCAGCGAATTGTACTCGCCCAAAGCCATGCGTAGATGGACTGTCTGGAATTCCGCTCGATAAATATCAGTATTCTTGATACACTGGCGTCACTTACAGTCTGCGGGCACTTGGCCAGTCACACTTGTCCAAACCCCCCAATTGGACTTGACCTGGGCTTTGTTGCTTAAAACTTTCTCTGCACTTACTTTCAATACATGAGTGCATCATTGTCAGAACTACTCTGATCTAGACATAACTACTGATCCCTACATAAGTATTCCTATCAAATCATTAAGGATCATCAGGTAATCCGACAGCACAGTTCACTTGTCTGTCCTCACACACCCATCTTTCTATCAGCCATTGCCTCTTGGCAATCAGCTGTTTGCACAGAGCTGATGGATGTAAGTTTTTGCTGGTTGACTAACACTGATGTGTGTCCATGTTAGTAGTCCATAGAATGTCATTGGCCTCACGCAAGTTCCAAGCCCTTTTGGTATCACTATGTGCTAATCGCGGTGCGTGATCACCCTTGCTTTGGCACCATTGCTCTCAGGTCTCTCTGACACAACTGTGGTCGTACCTGTAGTTCCACATCTATGGTTAAAGAGAAAAATGTTTTTAAAATTGAGTAACCATGAAGAAATGAATAAAACTTGAAAAAACGGCTTTACGTCATGACATGGTACTAATTATTGTAGTCCTGTACTGTGACGGTACCAAATATCTAATACAGTATTTTATATACTTCCTCTTACTTCTACTCTGTCGTTATCTTTCTCTGGATTGTATATCTTCTATCATCATCTTGGTCTCGGTGATCTTTAAGGTCTCGTCTGGTCTTTATTGAGGTATGCCGGGTGCTGACTCTGTTGGGGTTTGCTTGTTATCAGAAGCCCTGTGTCATCTATCAGTTAGCATTTAGTAATAACTACAAGACTTCGACTTTATACGATGATGTACTTTATTTCGGAGATCCCCAGACCAGAACGATCAGGCAGTACGACTCACCATCTATTGCTAGCCTTCGCTTTCAAAGTTCTAACTCTAACTCGCATCTGAGTTGACTTACCCTTAAACCGGAAGGGTTCTATTGCCTTTCCGTTTTCTCATCGATCCATCCCCAGAACCGAAAGGTCAGAGTGAGGTCAAACGTCTGTCACCACTCTCAAAGGCCATCAGCTGCACTAATTGATTTCTCACACTATTGTCATAACATTAGCGTATCTAATGATTATGTAAACCACTAAGCGTTGGCATATTGTAAAGAAAAAGTAAGTCGTCGGGGTGGCTCTGATGTCGGTATCAGCCATGCAGCATAACGAAGGGAATCTATCCCGCTATTTCACTAGTCTAGACAAGCGAGATTATTTTTAGCGTCTGGGGTGGAGCGCCACACCCTACCATCAGCCTCCTTACTTTAAATACGCACAGATCCCTGTGCTTCTCATACGCTATACACGATTGGCGAGGGCGGTACTCGAACTCAGGAAGCCTTGTGTTTCTAGGCCGATGCTCTACGACTGAGCTAACCCTCGCCCCATGATGTAAAACCCATCAAATCAACCAACCCCAGAATGCACCTTACTGATGGGCCATGGGTGGCCCAGAATCAATGGGGAATCTTCCGAGTCATGAATTGATATATATAACAAATATTTCTTGCGTGAGATTCTCATATGGTTACAATGGGGGCCTGGGGGCGTCAATATGGCCAGCCTGTCAAGATTGAAGGGTCTGTTTGTTTTTGTTTTTTGCTCTTATTTTTATTTAGTTTTTTTAATTTTTTTTAATTAAAAGCCCATCTATTATAATTGAGCATCCGGTCTCTATTTGTCTGTACCAAAACGTGCTACCTATTACAAATTCAAAATACATAGATACAAGAACAATTAATATTAATAAAATAGAGAAAGCTGTTCCTTATAATTCAAACTTTTGAATCTTTTCATTGGAATAAATAAGCATACTATTGATTAAAACTATATAAACTATGAAATAAATTGTTAAAAAAAAATCTATTAAAAATTAACTTTCAATTTCCAGGTAACAAGCAAAAAAATTTTAATTATAAAAAAAAAAAAATAGCCATTTTTAAACATCAAATGGCTATGGCAGGAGAGGGTCCATCAGTAAACTCATGAATAAAAAGGTCCAAAAACAAAAGAAAAAAAGAAAAACTGGTTGTGAACGCATTGCTAAGATAAGTACCAAAAAAATGTCCTTACCTTATGAATGTAAACATTCCGCTGATACTCTGATTACTCCTATAGCATTGGAAGTAGTAATTTCTCTATTTTATGAGCATGGTCCTTAGAAAGAAATTGTATTTAATTATCGGGTTTACTTTACCTACATGGAAATGAACTGGCAGGCGTTAAGGGTCATAACCACTTAGTCTAGGTGCCACGGCCTATCTAACTATAATATTAGTATGTCAGTGGTGTCCAGCATTATGGTCAGATTACCTTCTGACACCACAACACACTAATTGTCTTAAAATCCTTCATGGTAGAGAATTGACCCCCACCTCCTCTACTTGAATGGTAGACAATTATATTTCCTGGGGATTGACTATACACCCCCCCCTCAAAAACCCCTTTATTTTTTCCCAATTGCTGGAACTTAAAACACATGTGTAGGACTTAGAAATTTTGGTAGTTTCTTTGCCTATTTCTCTACTATATATATATCTAATCCCTGGCCACAGAGTAAGACACAAGGTCAGTTAAACAAGTTGAGATTCAGTTTTCCCTTTTCTTATGACATTAGTGCATCCCTAAAATCCAGTCTGCCGCTATTACCATAGCGGAGGGAGATTAAGAGGATAGCACTGTGAAAATGCATAATGAGCAATCGTCTAGGATTTGAACTGGGTCGCCCCAGTGTTCATTTCCAATACAAAGATAACAACTCCTACCACCACAAGTGCCTCAGCCACTTCTTAGTAATGTATAGTATCATCATACATATATATCAAAGGACAGTCATGGTGTGTATGTATTCATGGAGAAAAAAAAAAGAAAATAAACCATTTAACAACAAGAGTTAAATTATATACACACAATTCCACTATCACTAGACTGGGCTCTTTGTGCAAAAAATAATGAGTTCTATTTGTATTCTTTGAATGTTTAAAAAGTAGATTTGAATAGTTGAGGAAGCGGAAAGATCATTGCGTGGATTCATGATCCTCCTCATTTTAGAGCTTTAGCTGGGGGGTGGGAGAAGGAGTCACGTGCAAATTTAAACTATACTGATTCAATAAAGATATTGTAAAATTAGTTTTTTTTTTTTTTTTTTTTTTTTTTTTGTGTTTGTGTGTCTGTGTGTGTGTGTTGTGACATATATGCCAAAACCTTTCATTGCTGAATGAGAGGTTGAATCCCATATAAATACTATAGAGCTGGTTATTTGATATTTCAGCGACTATTGTCATCTATAACAACATTTCGCGACTGATTACCCTCGGCCTTTCTCGCGGTAGTTTTTGCTCGGCATCCTTGGGCGAACCTTCTTTTTTCAAACCTGAATCTAGACAGTATATAGAAAACAAATGTATGTCCAAAAAGCAAACTTTATTCTAGATGGTGAAGTTAATGTTGAAAGTTTCGGTTTTTTATAAACCTTCATCAAGCATTATGGATAGAAAGTGTATTTGGATTTCCATACGACCATCATTGAGATAAGCTTGATAATTGTATTTAGATTGATTCAGACTGTGCTTATCTTTTATAGAGCACAAAATTTTGGCCAATTTGTATACTGGCTTCAGTGTTTCTTTGTTGAAGTAACTTTGACCAACCTTTATTTAATCCATTGAAGGTCCCGAATTTGACAAGACACATAAAGAAGGCTAGAGGCCTATATTGGTGAAACATGTTACTATAAAATAAAGAATGAGGACAACTGTCTGAAAATCTAAAACAAACTTGAATACCCAACTATCTTTTGTGAGGCAAAATGAAGGTAGTCTTTAATGAATATATTGTCATGTTTTTTTAAATTTCATTATACAAGATCTAATAGTTACAAAAATCATACCTGAAAAATTTAAATTAAACTGGCATTGCCTGGATTGGTGAAATTATTCCACATATTATTATAAATTTATTTTTTTTTACTTTAGATCTTAGTAAATATCTAGATCAGACATAGTTTTCTTGTTTGGTCATTTATTTGGTTCAAGAATATGAAGGACAGGGGAGATAATTGTTTGATCAGTAAGATCTGAAACATTTTCCATTTGAAATACCCCCCCAAAAATCCATACTCTGCTCCTGATTTCTAATCCAGGTAACATACAGGGTTGGGGATAAGCCTTTTGAATTTCATATTCTCTTGTTAACTCCTGTGAATTCATTTTTTTTTGAGCTGGCTCAACCACCCCAGTAGTGACAATAACTTAAAAATCGGAACAGAATTCAACAATTACTTTCATCATGGGTATATCTTAATGATAGGTTTAATCAAAACAAACTTGCCATAGGATTAAATTTGAAGGACTGGCTCGTAAGTGCTCTAAATAGTGACTTCTAAATATCATAGGAAGTTTATTATACTTAAAATATTAGTTTCTCTCCCCGATCTGGTGAGTAACTCCTTCTCATCTGCCTGAAAAAGGATAGGGCCAGTCGTATTACCTGAAGTGTCCAAAAGAGGAATATGCGTTGGGAAAGCGTATGAATCCGTATGGCTAAATAGTAGGGCAGGACGGGCTCTTTAATAAAAGGTCTTTTTTAAAGTGAGGAGCACCAACCAAACCTCATGTAGGTGGCCAGTGCTAAAAAAAAAAAACATATGGTCCCATTCACATTCCTCTTTTGGACACTTCAGGTAATAAACCTTGGCCCTATCCTTTTCAGCAGATGAGAACAGGAGTTACTCACCAGATCGGGGAGAGAAACTAATTTTTAAGTATAATAAACTTCTATGATATTTAGAAGTCACTATTTTAGAGCACTTACAAGCCAGTCCTTCAAATTTAATACTATGCCAAGTTTGTTTGATTAAACCTATCTTAAAATATACCCATAGATGAAAGTACAATTAGTTGATTCTGTTCCGTTAAGTTATTCACCCTGGGGTGGTTGAGCCAGCTCAAAAAAAATGAATTCACAGGAGTAACAAGAGAATATGAAATTCACAAGCTATCCCCAAACCCTGTATGGTTCTGATTAGAACATCAGGAGCAGAGTTATGGATATTTTGGGGGGGTATCCAAATGGGAAAATTTTCAGATCTTACTGACATCACAACAATTATCTCCCCTGTCCTTCATTCTTGAACTCAAATAAAGACCAAAACAAGAAAACTATTCTGATATAGATTTTACTAAGATCTAAGTAAAAAAAAATAAAATTTATAATAAATGTGGAATATTTCACCAATCCAGGCAATGCCAGTTTAAATTTAAATTTTTCAGGTATAGATTTTTGTAACTATAGAATCTTGTTAATAAATTTAAAAAAACATGACAATTATTCCATTAAGACTACCTCATCTTCCCTCACCAAAAATAGTTGGGTATTCAAGTTTGTATTTAGATTTTTCAGACAGTTGTCCTCATCTTTATTATGTACACAATGTTTCACCAATATGGCTCTAGCCTTCTTTATGTGTCTTGTCAAATTCGGGAACCTTCAATGGATTAAATAAAGGCGTTTGGTCCAAAGTTACTTCAACAAGAAACACTTGAAGGCCAGATAGCACATTGGCCAAAATTTTGTGCCTATAAAAGATAAAGACAACAGTCTGAAAAATCTAAATACAAATTATCAAGCCTTATCTCAAATGATGGTGTATGGAAATAAAAAACTTTCTATCCAATGTCTTGATGAAGGTTTGATAAAAACGAAAACATTTCAACATTAACTTCACCATCTAGAATAAGTTTCTTTTTGGAATACTTTGTTTTTCTATATACTGTCAGATTCATTTGAAAAGAAGGTTCCCCAAGTCCGACAAAAAACACCCGAGAAAGGCCAGAGGGTACATCAGCCGAAATGTTGTATAGATGACAATAGTCTGAATAATTCAAATAATCCAGATCTATAGTATTTATATGGGATTCAACCTCTCATTCAGCAATGAAAGTTTTGCATATATGTCACACACACACACACCACACACACACACACAAAAAAAAAAAAAAAAAAAAAAAAAACTTAATTTTACAATATCTTTATTGAATCAGTATAGTTAAATTTGCACAGTGACTCCTTCTCCACCCCCCACTAAAGCTATAAAATGAGTGAGGATCATGAATGCCACCAATGACTTTCCCTTCTCTAACTATTCAAATCCTACTTTTTAAACATTCAAGAATACAAATAAAATCATTATTTTTGCACAAAGAGCAAGCTCTAGTGATAGTGAATGTGTGTGTATATATTTACTTTGTTGTTAAATGGTTTTATTTTCATTTTTTTTTTCTCCAGACATACATACACACCAACTGTCCTTTATATATATATGTATAGATGACATACATTCTAAGAAATGGCTAGAGGCACTTGTGGTGTAATTGTTATCTTGTCATTGGAAATGAACACTGCGACCCAAGTTCAAATCCTAGACGATGCTATTTGCATTTCACAGTGCTAATACTCTTTTCTCCCTCCAGCTATGGGTAAATAGAGCAGACTGGATTTAGTGCAACTTGTCTAAGAAAAGGGAAACTGAATTCAAACCTGTTTAAACTGACCTTGTGTCTTACTCATGTGGACAGGGTTAGATATATATATATAAGAAATGGCAAAGAAACTAACCAAAATTCTAAGTCCTAACAGTGATTTTAAGTATCACAATGAAGGGGTGTGTATAGTCAAGTCCCCAGAAATATAATTGTCTACCTTTCAAGTAGGAGGTGGGGGTCAAATTTCTCTACCAATGAAGATTTTAAGACAATTAGTGTGTTTGGTGTCAGAAGTAATCTGACCATAATCTGGACACCCCACTGCCTACTAATATATATTAGTAGGCCGTGGACACCCTAGACTAAAGTGGTTATGAACCCCTTAACCCTGCCAGTCATTCCATGTAGGTAAGTAAAACCATAATTATACATTTCTTTCTAAGGATCCATGCCTCATAAAATAGAGAAATTACTACTTCCAATGCTATAGAGTATCATATCTAGCGGAATGTTAACATTCATAATGTAAAGACATTTTTTGGTACTTATCTAGCAATCGTTCACAACCATGTTTTTCTTTTTTTCTTTTGTTTTTGGACCTTTTTAATTCCTATTTTACTGATGGACCACCTCTCCTCCATAGCCATTTGATGTTTAAAATGGCTATTTTTTTTTTTTTTATAATTAAAATTTTTTTTTGCTTGTTACTGAAATTGAAAGTAATAATTTTTATTTTTATTTTTAAAATTTATTTCATAGTTTATATAGTTTAATTCAAATATAGCTTATTTATTCCAATGAAAATGATTCAAAAGTTGAATTATAAGGAACAGCTTTTCTCTATTTTATTAATATTAATTGTTCTTTATTCTATGTATTGAATTTGGTAATAGTGACAGTTTTGGTTACAGACAAATAGAGACCGAATCTCAATTATTAATAGATGGGCTTTTAATAAAAAATAAAAAAATAAATAAAAAAAAAGAAAAAACAAAAACAAACAGACCCTTCAATCTTAACAGGCAGCCATATTGACCCCCCCCCCACTTCACCAACCATAATGAGATCTCCGCAAGAAATTTTTTTTTAATAAATATCATGACAGAAGATTCCCATGATTCTGGCCACCCATCCCCATCAGTAAGTGACATTCTGGGGTTGGTTGATTTGATGGGTTTTACATCATGGGCCGGGTTAGCTCAGTCGGTAGAGCATTCGGCTAGAAACCACAAGGTTCCTAGTTCGATACCCGCCCTCGCCAACTCAGCGTATGAGAAGCACAGGGATCTGTGCGGTAAAGTAAGGAGCTGATGGTAGGTGTGGCGCTCCACCCCAGACGCTAAAAATAATCTCCTTGGTCTAGCACTAGTGAAAAGGGGATAGATTCCCTCGCTGCATGGCTGATACCGACATCAGGCCACCCCGACGACTTTACTTTTTTTACATCATGCCAACCCATTAGTGTTACATAATCATTAGATACCTAATGATTATGACAATAGTGTAGAAATCATTAGTGCAGCTGATGGCCTTGAGAGTGAGTGACAGCGTTTGACCTCACTCTGACCTTGCGTTCTGGGGATGATCGTGAGAAACGGAAGGCAATAGAAACCCCTTCCGGTTTAAGGGGTAAGCAACTCAGTCAGTTAGAGTTAGAACTTAGAAGCGAAGCTAGCAAGATGTGAGTCTCACTGCGTGATTGTCTGGTCTGGGGATCTACGAATAAAGTAACATCATCGTAAATCGAAGTCTTGTAGTTATTACTAAATGCTAACAATGACACAGGGCTTCTGATAACAAGAAACCCCAACAGAGATCAGACCCGGAATCCTCAATAGAAGACCAGACGAGACCTTAGAAGATACACCAGACCAAGATAGATGATAGAAGATATACCAATCCAGAAGAAGATACGACCAGAGTAAGAAGTAAGAGAAGTATATAACATATAGATATTTGGTACCGTCAAAGTAAAGGCACTACATAACATTAGTCCATTTCATGACAAAGACGTTTTTAGTTTTATTCATTCTTCATGGTTACTCAATTTTTAAAAAACATTTTTCTATTTAACCCATAGATGGGACACTAACAGGTACTACCACAGTGTGTCAGAGCAGACCTGAGAGCAATGGTGATCAAAGGGTGCTCAGCCACCGCCATCTAGCACATATGATAAAAAAAGGGTTGGACTTGCCGTGAGGGCAATGACATTCTATGGACTACTACACATGGACACACATCAGTGTTAGTCAACCAGCAAAAACTTACATCCATCAGCTCTGTGCAAACAGTGACTTGCCAAGAGCAATGGCTGATAAGAACAGATGGTGTGTGAGAGACAGACAAGTGAATCTGTGCTGTCGGATTACCCTGATGATCCTTATAATTTGATAGGATTACTTATGTAGGGATCAGTAGTTATGTCTAAGATCAGAGTAGTATCTGTACATGTGCAAAACTCATGTATTGAAGTAAGTCAGTTAGACAGTCAACAATTGGTTTGAGCAATGTGACTGGCCAAGCCCAACTGCGCCAGTGTCAAGACAACTGGTATTTATGGGAATTCAGAACAGTCCACCCATGCATTTGGGCGAGTCAATTCCCTGAGTCCTGATTGGCTGCTTGGTTTGTAGGGCCTTCTGAGGCTCCATAATCCTGCCACTTTTCAGTGGTCTTTACGGCATCTCAGAATCGTATTCAGTTATGACTGTTTGCCGTCTTGTCTTGCCAATTCAACAGTAATTGGACTTAGTATTCTATATCATGCTTATTTGGAATATTGTCCTCATCTTTATGGTTATCTGCACAACGTTTCGAACGATGTGCCCTCCGGCCTTCTTCACGCCGTGCAGATAAAAGATGAGGACAATAGTCTGAATAATCCAAATTATCAAGCCTCATCTAAAAAAATTCAGAGAAATGGCATGGTTATTTAAAAAATAAAAGTTAAAAATTAATACATAAAATCAGTTTTAAATTGGGAAAATCTTGACCAGAAATTAATACAAAAATCATATTACCATTATAATGGACATTAGGTTTATAAGTTCCCAAAATTCACACTCAATTGGACACATGGCCGAGTGGATAAGGCAGTTAGGTTAAGACAGTTCTAAGTGACTTATCTCTGGAACCCGAGTTCAATCCCGAGTGAAAGCATTTAGAAAAATAATTAACACAACTCCTACCCCAGCTATGGTTAGCGGAATGAGAACAGGATACCCCCATGGAATAAATAAAGGGTTAGGTTCAAAGTTCCGTGACGGCTCCCGAATACGAAAAGAAGGTTCCCGAGTCCGACAAGAAATACCTGAAGAAGGCCGGAGGGTATATCGACTGAAACGTTGTACAAATAACAATGAAGATGGGAATACGACAAGAAAGTTCCCGAGTCCGACAAGAGATACCTGAAGAAGGCCGGAGGATATATCAGCCGAAATGTTGTACAAATAACGATGGAGATGGGGACAATAGTCCGAATAACGCAGATAATACCATTATAATGGATTTTCTCATTACTATGTAAGTAGACAGTGACATGTGACAAATAAATTTGCATTGTGTAATATATAAGTGGATTATGCGCACACACAAAACACTAGGTTTTTTTTTTTACTCTTTATACAGAAATAGAAGCAATACCACCTTCCTGTTTATATTCAATCTGTCTGGTACAATCATCACTTAATAAGGAAAATAGAACCGGCTTTACTTGCTTATACGTATTTAACAACTCCCCCTCCACATGAGCAGGATGTCACACAAAGTCAATTTTCAAGCAGGGTTTAAAAAAGGTCTAAATTCAATTTTCCATCTCCAAGACTGGTTACCTAGGCAAGGTTAAAGAACCCACTCTGCCCTACTATTTACTTATAATTGGTTTCACTTTTCCCAAGGGTATTAAGTGCTATTTGAAAGGTTATCGGTCTCATTCAAGATTTGAACCAGCGTCGCCGTGTCCATTTCCTATGGTGACAACCATTACACAGTGGACACCTGCTTATAATCCAGACTTCCATTAAAAGCTGACAATGGATATAGCAGCAACATTGAGGAAGAAACAAGGTTGGTTACAGGATGGAAATAACAGGACTGTAATAGAAAAAGTGCACTCTGCACTAATGTCATTGGGAAAGACATGGATTTATCTTCCCCCTAGCAATAGATAAAACAGTAGGGGTAGACTGGGTTCTCTTGCCTTGATGTACAACCCATCTAAAAGGACAACTCAATTCAAAGCCAGGAACTAATGTCAATACTAGAGATTGGTGGTTTAACAAAAAAAAAAAAAAAAAAAAAATTTCCGAACTCATTTGCACATCAGAATCTGCACTAAGATTTTTCACAAAATAAAATCAACATTTGTACTATTCTAAGAACATTTAACTATTATTTTAAGGAAATAAATGTAGAGTCTGTAAAAAAAAGAAAAAAAAAAAAAAAAAAAAAAAAAGCAAATATGACACATCAAAAATCTGTTATGTCTTAGCATAAATTTTCAAATGGGGGGGGGGGAGAAAAAAAAAAATGAGGTCTAAAATTTATTTGCCTCAGTTATGTTATGTTTAAAAAATACCTTTTTGTGTAAAAAATAAATAATTTGTCCCAAAATATCTAATCATTATTACACAAGAGAATGAATGGCTTCCTTAGAAAGAAAGAAAATACTAAATTTAAAACCGAACCAGAAACCCGAGAAAAAAAAAAAAAAAAAAAAAAAAAAAAATACTGTAACCAAAAATCAACAAACAGGCCAACTCTAGCCAATACCATGTTTTAGGGAGGGGGGTGTTCAGAGGCAACACTTTTTTTTTTCTTGGATATTATTTAAACACTTTCCACTATCATTGTCTTGCTTCAAAGTCAGACGGCATTCCGTGTCTCAGGCAACGCTGCATTTATGATTGCCGTGGTTCGTTTCCTGGTTGGCCAGACCAATCAGCATGAGCAGCTATCATCTAAATGGACTAGTCTCCTCTCTCAAACCTTTTTTGGGGGGGGGGGCAACATCTCACCTAAATCATGGACCTACACACGAGACGTCTTTGCCCACTTTGCTCCACAAGATAAGTCTTCTCGCTACAAAAAGAACTGTACTATTACAAGGAATTTTTTACCCTCTACATCAAGTGAAGATACATATCTTATTCTAGTTTTCAAACCAATCTTCTTTCAAGCAGAGACAATGAGCCTAATCCAGCAGTCATTTAAGATTAAAAAGCCTTTTCATTATTTTTTGTATAGGCATTTGGCAAAAGAGAATGAAATTGCATCTTAATAGGGTAATTTTCACAAGTCCAGAAAGTAATCTCCAGTCTCTTCTGGAAAGAAAGAAAAAAAAAAAAAAAAACCAGCAAGAATTGTGCAATTGTCATGGTAGGATGAAGGAACATACAAAAATGGCTAGACTGTAGTTTATATATAAAAAAAGGAAGTTCAGCACTTTTGAAAAAAAAAAAAAAAAAAAAAAAAAAAAAAAATTTAAAATGCTGCCTACACAGGCTATTTTGACCCCCCACCTTCACTATAGCTATAGTTAACACCAACTCATCACCTGAAGAGTGCATTAGCACTAAACTCAAGAGTTATCGTGCTGTAGCACAGGGGTTCACTCATACGTTTTTTTGTTTGTCTTTTTTTAAATTTTAAATTTTTTTTTTTTAAACCAGCTTTGCCTTTTGGCATAGAGTAAGCCTTTTCATAATTTGTTCCTGAATTTATTGTTGGGATGACCAACTTGTTAATAAGTATTCACACACGAACATAATTTAGTTATCCTTGTGGTAACTTTTCTGACACCTTCGGCGGAAAGAGCTCTCCGCTCAGAAAGGATCGATGGGCAACGCCTTCGCAGTCCATATTTGTACTGAAGATAGAGAGAGCTTTTGCCCTTTTGCTCCACGCGAGGTTTCTGACCTCGCATTGGGACACCTGTGTTACCGTTTGACAGACGTACCGCCCCAGTCAATCTCCCCACCCGGCACGGTCCCCGGCTAAGGGTCTAGTATATACTAGCATTACTAGGTTAATAAAAAATCTTTTCTATGCATTTTTAAGTTTATTTTTATAGTATTTTTCTTTTGCCTTTTATTGATTTGTTTGTGGGATTATTTTGGTGATATAAAGGTGTGCTGCAATACACCACTTAAATTTATAGACTAAGCGAAGGGTTGGTTAACTACTTAATCGGCTGATATTGATAGACGTCCATTTGCACTCATTGACGAACAACCTGCCAGGCTGAGTTGCACCAAGGAACAACCAAAGGATCATACCCAACATTAAAGGATACTAAAGAGGAACGCAAGGATTCTTCACTAAGGATCGCGCTCTGCTTAACAAAGGATCTTTGCTGGACAGCGCTCTTGCTTGAAGCCTAAAGATGGCCACAAAAATCATAACTTATTTTTTTAATCATTTTGCAATTAATCTTTTTAATATATCATTGATTTATACCTTTCTATTTGGAGGGAGTTATTTGTAGAGATGCTTAGTGTAATAGTTACCATAGTAGGTAATGGACACAGCAAGATTAACTTAGATCCTGGAGAAGACTGTTTGCATTTCACAGTGCTAATACCCTTGGGAAAGGTATGAATCGGTCAATTCTCCCTTTGGCTATGGGTAAATAGTTGGGCAGATGGGCTCTTTCACCTAAGTTAGACAACCAGTCTAATAGAAGGAAAATTGAATTCAAACCTGTTAAACTCCACTTAAGAAATTGACCTTGGGTCACCCTACTCCTGCAGTGGGCTTTGTGGATGGATGGATACATACACAGACACACACACACACACACACACACATTTTAAATTTAGCTTCCATGGGAAAAGTGCATTAAAAGTTTTGACAAAAATAGAATCATTCTGTTGAACTTTGGTATTTGCCAGTCTCCAATTTTCTTTGTGGAGGTATGTGGTGTAATGGTTAGAGTTGTAGGAAATGGACTCATTTTCACATAGTACCAATACTCTTGGGAAAGGTATGCATTCAACAACTTTCAGCTATGGGTAAATAGTAGGGCAGACCGGGCTCTAACAGTCAAGGAGAAGGAAAAAAAATGTATTCAAACCTGTTAAACTCCACTTAAGAAATGTGTCACATCCTACACGTGGTGAGGTTAGTAAATATGTATATCCTTATATTTTTTTTCTAACTTAGCTTTTAAATGGAAAAATGACCATTAAAATGATTCTATTTTTGTCAGGTTAAAAAACCTCCTTGGTTTTAAAAAAAGAAATTCCTTGTGGAGGCACATAGTGCAATGGTTCGAGTCATAGGAAAGAGTAGAGTTCACACCCAACTAATCCCTCCAGCTATGGGTAAGTAGGTCAGACTGGGCTAGCCTTGACTAGGTAACAAGTCTAGGAGAAGGAAAAATGAATTCAAACCTGTTAAACTGCTTAAGAAATTGATCTTATGTCACATCCTTTGTTTATCTCTATAAAAAGGACATGCCTTTGTCATTGTACAAACAAACAAACATACATACAGAATCAATCTTTTTATATAAATAAATATAGTTCACCAACAAATGCACTTTTAATAAAGTCAATACATTTATGAAGGAATGTGAGGAAGAATAGGATATAAAATATTACTGCAAACAATTAGCCAATTTCTTTTTTTTTTCATTTTACAATTAGCATTTAACACTAAGAGAAATAGAGTTTTTGAATGTAAATATTAATTTTGAAGAATGGTGCAAGGCTAATTACAGGAAGAGAATCTTTAATTTCCTGAAGTCAAAATTCCAATTAATCAACATGTGCGTAAGTATATAATAAAAATAAATAAAACTGCTAACAGTAGTTTCATAATTCTAATGATAGACAAATGTGTAATAGGGTTCCTTATTTGAGCTCTTTACCAGAGCCAGGCTAACTAATAAGAAAATGGTAAAGTTATATAAATGTATAACAACTCATATATATATATATATATATATATATATATAACAACTCTAAGAGAGATATATGCTCCCACTCGGTTGAACTCTGTAGAAGGGACATTAATTGAAATTTCACCGCTTGGCGTATAGCTGAACCTCGACTTGTTTACAAAAAGTCTGGAGGACTCTGGTGTTAATAAAATCATTCCGCATAGGAATGTATCAAATAATTGTTCACTTAAAATTGACAGCTGCTAATAGCTGCATGGGTAAGAGACTTGGCAGATGAAAATTCAGTCAGGTTTTGATCTCAACTAGAGGTAGCTGTTAAAGTAAAGCCACACTGATGAGAAGCAAACTTCGAAACACGTGTATGTTGATAACTAAATCACATACATCAAAACATCATTAGATCTCGAAAGAAAAAAAGTTTCATTCTAAAAAAAGGCAAGAAGCCAGTGATATCCTGCAAAAACAGATGTGGACTACACAGATGATCTAGCGCTTCTTGTAGATACACCTGCACAAGCTAAATCACTGCTGCATAGCCTAGAAATAAGCAAAAGGCATTGGTCTCTATGTGAACTCTGATAAGCATGTGTTTTAAACAAGATGAAGGCATCTCCACATTGGATAGTAAGCCTATCAAATGAGTAGACTAGTTCAGATACTCAGATAGTAATATCTCATCTACAGAAAGTGATGTCAATATATGCATAAGAAAGGCATGGACTGCCATTGATAAATTGTCTATTATATGAAAATCAGATCTGATAAGATAAAGCATGAATTCTTCCAAACTGTAGCAGTATCAGTGCTACTGTATGGCTGCATCACAAAACACCTAGGAAAAAAAGGGGGAGTATACAAGGATGCTTCATGTGATCTTGTACAAATTCTGGAAGCAGCAATCAACAAAAGAGCAACTGTACAGCCACTTGCCTCCTATCACACAAACCATCCAAGTTATATAAACACCTACAGGTGGACACACCAGTGTAGGCTGATCAGCAGAAACCTACATTATCAGCTCTGTGCAGAAGACCACTAGAGACGGGTGGCAAGAAAGTCATGGGAATCCGTGCTGTCAGCATAACTCAATATTTTGAATACCGAGGTTTTGATTTGTATGGATTTTGATGTAGCAAAATTACAGAATTATTTCTCCAAATTTCAAGCAAAAACTAAAGTTGGCATGGTGGAGCCCACATAGAACTTATACTGGGTTAAAGGAGCCATGGCAAAAAAGGTTGAGAAACCCTGCTTTAATAGATAAGTAATTAAATGAAATAAATAAAAAAATTAAGAAAATTCTATTCTTGATTAGGGTGAGAAGTTTTTAGCACTTCCATTATGAAATTGGATTTTTTATTTTTATTTTTGTGTTGTAACAAATTATATTGAAACCCATTTATAATAATAAAAAGACCTTGAACAGTATAGATACAATTTTGGAACACAAACCATTTAAGGTATTACTGCACTAAAAATAGTTCTGCCATTTTTCACAAACATGAAAACTGACCAGAACTAAACAATTACAATTCCTTCTCGTTTCAAGATTTTTGGGTGGTTGGATTTTACAGCCTGTCAACCCTTCAGTTATTTTATCCCAAAGACGATGGTTTTATTCATTCCAGTTGGGTATACAATTTTTTTTCAAAGTTTTTTTTTTCTAAATACATTTTTTAAAAATCTATTTAACCCATAGATGAAATCCTAACAGCTACTACCACTCCGGGTCAGAGTGGACTTGGTAGTTAGAGCAATGAAGAAGTACTCCACACTCCTAAGAGCTCCAGAATTGGAACCTCACCACTAGGTTTATTTTAACGTTATACCCAGAATACCAAGACCCTCAGTTACCACCTTCTAGCACATAAACAGGGTTAGTGGTTTGTAATGAGGGCAATAGAGTCAGAACAATCACATAGGTGCTAGGGTTTAACATGACCAGCTGATTGATCAGAAGGAGACCTCTCTGCCCACCTGTCTAGCCTAAGTAAGGGCCAAAGTGGAGTGTTGCAGGTAATGGGCTGCTCAGCCACCAGGATTCCGTCCTTAAGCATCACAGGTCATCATTGATGGCCAACAAGTAGTCCCATTGGGAGGGGTCTTATCCCTCTACAGAAGTGCAGTCAGTATATTCTACCACCCCAGCCAGAGTAAAATAGGAATCAAAAGGGGTTCATCACAGTTAAATAAATAAATAAATTTAAAAAAATTGAGAACCACTGGTTTACACACCAGACTAAACAAATAACTTAATTATAATATAAATATAGTGGTTGCCTCTTAGCATTTTCAGTTGCAGATAGTCAACCCCTGGTAATAAATTCAGGTTTTATTTAATAAATGGTTTTGAAGCACACTATTGGATTGTACCGCATGTCAACCCTTAGTTTGGTTCGATTTTGTTTTACGGCATATCAACCTCAGTGGGTCATTTAATGCCGATAAAGTTTTGAAATCAATCAGTTCTTAATGGATAATACAATTTTGTTTATCAACTCATGTTTTTCTATTTAACCCATAGATGGGACCCTAACAGGTACTACCACTCCGGGTCAGAGTGGACCAGGGAGCAATGGTGATGAAGAGGTGCTCCATATTCCCCAAACCTCCAAAACTGGAACCTCACCATCAGGTAGAGCTTAACGTCATTCCCAGGACATGTAGACCCACAGCCACCGTCTTCTAGCACCCATATGATAAAATGTCAACCCTTGGGTTATTTTATGGCAAAGACATGTTTTATTCATTCTTGTTGGGTATTCAACTAAAACCCTCAACCAAAACCTTGTAACACACATGATAAAAAGTTCAGTTGGTTCGAATTCAGTTTTCCTTCTCCTAGACTAGTTGCTATAATAAAGCAAAAAAGCCAAATCTGATTTATTTACACAGGGTTGGTTGATTGTTTAGATTTTACGGCATGTCAACCCTTGGGTTATTTTATGCCCAAAAGGTTTTGTTTTATTCATTCTTGTTTTGTTATTCAACATTTTTTCAAACTCATTTTTTTTTAAAAACTCCTTTTTGAATTATTTAACCCATACATGGGACCCTAACAGGTACTACTACCACCACTCCGGGTCAGGGTGGACCTGGGAGCAATGGCAATGAAGGCACACACCCTAAAGCTCAAAATTGGAACTTCACCATTAGATCCAGTTTAACATCATACCAAGGACAGACACCCTCAGCCACTGCCTTCTAGCACATACATTATAAAAGTGGTTTGTCGTAAGGGCAATAGCGTCATATATATATATATATGATGTGGTACTATCTCCATTTTAAGATGTGTTTGGGACGGTGACATATGGATGGGAGTGGATTAACATTTTAAATCCGCAATACTATATATTGAATGTACACAAATTCTAAGTGGATAAAGTACACTTAACATTGAATACAACAAATTAAGGGGGGTGGGGGAGGGGGTACAATAGATCTTAAGCCTTAGGTTCAATTAAAATGAGCGACCTGGATTAGAAAAGATTTGGGGATTTTTTTTTTTTTTATATTTACAATTGAATATGAACATTACCATAGAAATGATGTGCAATAAATATTTAAGAGTGCTTTCTTTATTAGATAGAATGCACTCAAACATTGAATGGACCTGCTTCTTTGCACTAGTGTGTGTGAGCGTAACCTTTAAGGAAAAGCAGCAGGTTGGGGGGGGGGCTTTAGAATCAAATTGTCAGCCCTCAGATAACTAATGTACAGAGAGAGCTATGGTCGCAATTTTCTGTGGTTATTCCAACATAGGTTTTCAGCATATTTGAAAATTCAAAAATTGTTTTAGTGAGGGGTTCAATTTACAATGTAAGCATAACTGTTCAGATGACACCCCCCCCCCCCACCAAGTCACTGAAAAGTAAAGACTTAAAATATAAATTTATGAAAGGGTTGAATTTATATTTTTAGTACTAGCAAAAGTATGTGACCCCTGAGCACAGGTATTTAAGTTTTAATGTAATAAAAAATATCAAATTAGAAACATTAACAAAGCTAAAGAACAAATATAAATATTATTTTAATGTTATTTTAATTGATTTCTATATGAAATTATATATAGGATTGATTTTAATACGTATGACAATAATATGCTAGTATTAGAAATTAGTAATAATTATTAAACCCAGTCTTGTTAAAATCATTATACAAATTATTCCCATTATATACTATGTAAATCTATTTCGTAGAGATATATAACATTTCAGAATTTTAATAATATTGGCAGTTTTGTGGCAAATCTAATTCAGCTAGACTTTAATAGAGACATTAATAAATAAGATTAAATAACGACTATTTCATAATGCTTGAGAATATAACTAAGGAAAATTGTGATGTCATTGATGGTAGTTTTGGTTACAGACAGTTACATAATCTCCATTATAATAACTAGCAAATATATGCACCCTCCGGGTGCAAGTATTTAAGTTTAAATGTAATAAAATATTAGATTAAATCAGAAAGGCTAATGAAACAAATTAAGAATTCAAATAAAAAGATTTGAAACAGAGGGGGTATAATCGGAAAATAGAACAACTGAAACTTACTCTTTCATCACTTCCGTTTTTCAATGCTAAATTTTCCTAATTTAACTATTTAGTTAAAATAGGAAGTAAAGAATAAAATTACAGTTATTTCTTCTTGTTAATGAATTTCTTTTAGGATTTATTGAAGAGATTTTTACTCATATTCATTAAGATAAAACCAAACAATTAGAAATCAATAATACCAAGCACATTTTTATTAAAATCAGTTTTTTTAATATCAATATGCAAATTAGCTTTACGTTTACACTGAAAACTGGTATTTTGTTGAATATATATATACAATTGCATGTTATTAGTATTTAGGTAAGGCCAACCGTATTAATAATATAAAACAGTTTTATTATTAATTGAGGTTTAAATAGAAATAGAATCATGGAGAATGTGACGTAAATAACTAAGGGAATTGTGACTTGAGTAGTAATATAGTTTCGGTTACAGACAGAAAAACACACAATCTCCATTATAATAAGATAAGAAGAAGACGAGCAATGGCCGCCAAAGACCATAAACATTAACTTCAATTTTAACAGTTCAGTGTAATCCCAGAATTTATTGCAGCAATAAAATAATTAGATGGATACTTCAGGGTCAGTTTAACTTGAAATTCTGTTTTTAGCTAGTAATGTACATTTACCCAACCCCTCCCCCATGAGCAGTATGTGACACAAGGTCTCAATTTTTAAGTGGAGCTTAACAGGTTCAAATTCACAGCTTCGTCTCTCACTATGGTTTGAGACAACAGTTTCTCAAAACTAACCGACCTGTAAAAATGTAAAAGTTTTTTTAAATAAAATAACCGGTGCATTATATCTTTTATTTATTAATACATAAGTGAAAATTTCATTGAATTTGGTTAATTCCTTGATTTTTAGTATTTTTCTTTTTTTTTTCTTTCGGCAGGGTGACATACGATGGAGGAATTTAGGTCCGTTAAGTTAGATTTAACCAAAACCTTAATTAGTAAATAATTAATAGAATCCTAACCTATATATCAATACTTGTGTTCCTTAAAATGAGACCATCCAAATCACCCAAGATGAAATGCAAAAATGTAAATCTTGATTATCTGGTATTGCCATTCCAAATTCTTATTTTTTAAGTGTCATTATCACAGCTAAATAATGGACCGTTCCATTTTTATCATGAAGAAAAACAAGAAAAAGGACATGCTACACATAAAAAGATATAAGAAAGGGGAAAAAAAATGTAGGGGAAAGATAAAAAGGAAGTGAGTGCACTAATCTGTTTCAATTGAACATAATGAAAAGATGAAAAAAAGATTATACTTTTTACTAGTATTATTAGCGCTGTTCGGACTATTGTCCCATCTTCTTTGTTATTTGTACAACGTTTCGGCCGATATACCCCCCGGCCTTCAGGTATTTCTTGTCGAACTCGGGAATTTTCTTGTATTCGGGAGCCATCACGGAACTTTGAGAGAAGGTTCCAGAGTCCGACAAGAAATACCTGAAGAAGGCCGAGGGTATATCGGCCGAAACGTTGTACAAATAACAATGAAGATGGGGACAATAGTCCGAACAGCGCTAATAATACTAGTCTTCAGGCCTCATCTCAAACATTCAGAGATATACTTTTTACAAATTGAACTATCCGTAATAGCTCTTAAAGTAAACATATCAAACGTAATAAATCATCATACAGTGGTATATCCACAGGTCCTGCTAGTTAGAAATATAGCTATGAATGAAAAAGTTTACAGCTTCAGAAAATAGTGTCCCACGTGGTTATTTACAAGCTTAGCTTAGATGTGGCACAAGGCCAGAAGTTTGGGGGTGCCCAATGAGGAGCTGATGGTAGGTGTGGCACTATGCCTCAGAGGCCAAAACAATCTCCTTGATCTAGCGCTAGTGAAAAGGAGATAGAGGCCGCCCCACCAACTTTACTTTTTAATTTTAATATGCTCACCATGGCCCTACCCCACCTCCTTCGCAAGCACACCCCCAACCTCGATATCAGCAGTTCAGTTTTAAATCAGCTAATCAAAAAGCAAAGATTAAAAAATATTAACAGATGGAAATAGAAAAAATATTTTTTTAAGGTTAAATAAAAGTCAAGGAGTCATTGTTAGTACTCCTTTGTCTTTCCTCTCTCCAGGTGACACGTTTTAAGAGTGGAGGATACTCCCTCCCCTCTGGATACAAAAAAAAAAAAAAAAAAAAAAATAAAAAAATAAAAGTAAATAAATAAATTTTTTTAAAATTAAAGAAAAAAAAAAAAAAAAAAAAAAAAAAAAGAAGCTATTTCGATTTGCAAATTAGGGTGGGGCCCGAATTCACTCATAACTTAAGGGGATTACTATCAAATGTAAATTTGAGAGTACTTCCCTTATTGTAATTATAAATAACTAGCAGGACCTGTGGATATACCACAGTATGATAATTTAATCATTACAACATCTGATATGTTTAGTTAAAAGCTATTGCTAAATAGTTCAATATGTAAAAAGTATAATCTTGATTTAAGTCACTTTTTTCTTTCTTTTCATCTTTACATTATGTTCAATTGGAACAGATTAGTGTTATAACTTCAACACACTCACTTTCTCTATCTTTCCCTTACACTCATTTCTTAATATATTTTTTTCTGTGTAGCATGTCATTTTTCTTACCTTTCTTTATAATAAATGGAATAGTCCATTATTTAGCAGAGGTGATAACACTCATAAGAAAAAAAAAAAAAAAAAAAATTCAGCAGATAAGCAATACCAAATAAGGATTTACATTTTTGCATTTCATCTTGGATAATCTTTTTTTTAACTAGAGGGTGTTGCAGGATGATAACAGTCGGAAGATTAAGGAACAAGCGCATTAATATATAGATATGCATGAGATTGTGAAAAGCCAGCTAAACAGGTGGTACAAGAAAAATTGAATACAATGTTCAATTGAATGGAGAAGCGTGACCTTTTGGTTATACTATTTCTCAGAATTTTTGAGATGAGGCTTGATAATTAGTATTATTTGGATTATTCGAACTATTGTCCTCATCTTCAAATGTTGTACAGATAACAATGAAGAGGAGGACAATAGTCTGAATAATCCAAATAATACTATTGGTTATAGTCTGGAAAAAATAAATAAACAGACCAGAGTTCAAATCCTGGATGCAGTCATTTCTTTCATGTTAATACCCTTGGGAAAAGGCATGCATGCATGCATCCATCCTTCCCTCAGCTATGGGTAAATAGAATTGGACTAACTCTTAAAGTCCTATACCACCTCATTCCACCCAGCCAGAAGTCTCATTCGTTTTCCTAATACATCCCAAACAATAGCATTTGTTTAAATGTAATATTAAACATATTTAGAAATCTTTGATTTAAGGGAAATAACAGGTAATTTTAGATGCAAAGGTCATTTTTAGCCACTTTTTTTTTAAATATATATCCTTATAGGAATGCTCTGGACTTAGAAAATTCTCAACAGGATGTTAAGAGTTAATCTTGGTGCAGCAACCAGTCTAGGATAAGGAAAACTGATTTCAAAACCGTTCTACTCCATTTACAAAAAAACAAATAAAATAGAAAATTGACTGTGTCGCTTTCATGCCCACTGCAGATGGGCTGGATAAATACACAATGTTTAATTTAACTCACTAAAATACACCATATGCTTAAAAAGATAAGGTTCTTATCAGAGTTTACATAGAAAATGCAATATAAACAATAATAAAATTATTAATTAACAAAATATCAGAGGATCATTCAACAATGACTTTCCTCTCAACCAATAAATCAGATCATACTTTTTATCTTATTATAATGGACATTCAGTGCCCGTATGCCTGTAACCGAAACTATGTCACTGCTTACATCACAATACTCTCAGGAATTACGCAAGTTTATCAATCAGTATTAAATTTGTAGTAAAAAATCATTGATACATAGCATGCATCTTATCTAACAAGGTCAAAATGAAAATCTGAGTTAGATTTAACTCAAAACAGCCCATGTTATTAGGGCGTTTAAAAATTCTGCAATGTGTCTATATATCACTAAGAAATAAAGGTTTATATAATATATGGTGTGGTTAATTTGCATCCTGGTTTTAACAAAACCGGATTTAATAAATAATTACTTGGTGTTATTTATCTCTAATGTTGTTATTTTATTCTCCAATGTATTAAAATCAATCCTATCAATGATTTTTACATAAAAACCAATTAAAATAAGTGTAATATGCGTTCTTATTTAATTTTGTTCATCTATTTAATTTATTTCATTACATTAAAACTTAAATACTTACACCCGGAGGTTGCATATTCTCACTTGTGAGTTTTAATAAAATTTCCATCTTCAACAACAACATTCTAATCTTTTAAGCAGGGTATCCCATCACAGTATCCCATCCTACCTAAATTGCGAGTTTGATCCTTGCTGAATGCTCCATAGTTGTGACCTTGTGTCACATGGATAAATACCTACTAATCTTTTAGGCATAGACTCCATTTGGTGCAACAAATCTATATAGATGGATGCACTTTTAACCATAAAATTAAAAAATGCTTGCTTCCAATATAGTAATCCCTAAGATCACTAATACAGAAGTGATTCATTGAGACAATTTACTATTGAAGTAACTACATCCCAGCAGACCATCACCTCAGGCAACATCGGTTATGATTTTTGTGGCCATCCTTAGGCTTCAAGCGAGAGCACTCCCCAGCGAGGATCCTAGTGTTAAGCAGAGCGCGATCCTTAGTGAAGAAATCTTTGGTTGTTCCTTAGTGTCACTTAGTGTTGGGTATGATCCTTTGGTTGTTCCTTGGTGTTGGGTAAAATCCTTGAGTTCAGCAAAGTCCTTTTTTGCGAGTCCGTTTGTCAATGTCGAATTACGGACAAAAGAACAGCAGTTCATATTGGCGATTAAATAGTTAATTAACCACGTATTCAAGCTGTTGATTGGATGTGGTTTAATCTATGTCACCACACAGAGTCTATAAGTTTAAGTGGTGGATTCCAGTACGCTTTATATAACCAAAAAAAAAAATGGAGGCGCGTGGTCTAATGGTTCGAGTCATAGGAAATGGACTCGTCAACGCGAGTTCAATTCCTGGACGAAGCTGTTGGAATTTCACATGGCGCTAATACCCTTGGGAAAGGTATGAATCCAATTCTCCCTCCAGCTATGGGCAAATAGCAGAGCAGACTGGACTCTTTAACCATGGCTAGGTAACCAGTCTAGGAGAAGGAAAACTCCTAATTCAAACCTGTTAAACGCTGCTTAAGAAATTGACCTTGTGTTGCATCCTGCTCGTGCGGAGGGGTTGGTAGGTAGGTAGGTAGATATATATATATATATATATATATATATATATATAACCAAAAAGCTGCAACAACATCTGCCACCTCAATTCAAAGGGGTAGGGCTGAGTTTATTGCCTGGAGCCCGAGGCACCTCAAAAGAGGCATGCTAAGAGGATACACACAATTTTTTTATACTTGCCACTGCATGAGCTTTGGTTTGTCCCAACAATAAGACTTTATGTTCAGACATAGTGAGAGAAAACAAAAAAGCAGCTGTACGGTCACTCACCTATCACTTAGTAAACAAGTAAGGATGAACTCATGACTATTAGGGAACAGTTATCTCCCATAAAAGAACAATATTACATCACTAAAAATGTATTGAGCAACAGAAAGAACAAGAGGTGCAACCAGGAAGGAGGAGAGAAAAAACAAAGATGGCTGTACAACAACACATGTATGTAGACAGTATAGGTCTTATCCAATTAAATCCTCCTGTATCATGGTCAGTGAGAAATAAGAACATTTAACTGTTTTGTTATATTTTGTTGTTCCTAATATTTTGGGTTATAACCGACTTTCTACTGTGGACACCTACACGGATAATGTAGAAGAAAAAGTAAAGTTGGCAGAGTGGCTTATAGTTTGTATCAGCTAGACAGGTGTCTATCCCCTTTTCGCTAGCGCTAGACCAAGGTTTTTTTTTTAGTTTTTTTTGCTGAGAAAAGGTGCCACACCTGACAGTTCCCCACAATACAGATCAGATTGTCCATATGTAATACTCCTGCACAGAGTTGGCAGAGACAAGTATCAAACCCGGAACCTTGTGATTCCTAGGCAGGCGCTATACTAACTGAACCCAATTTTAAGGAGTTCAGTCTTGTTTCATTCCAACTTTTTTTTTTTTTTTAAAAACATTTATTACATTTGTACATAGCTTCCTAAAAAGACAATTACTGGGGGGGGGGGCTTAAAAGTCATCTATGTGGGAGGAGAGAGTGGTAAGGAAAATTAAAGTTTTAACCATGAGTTTTTTCTTTATCTCAACAATGACTAATAAAAAAAAAAAAAAAAAAAAAAAAAAAAAAAAAATATTACTAATAGTTGGGAATTTTATTATCATGGTTTATCATAAAACTGATAAACTCTAATACACATTAGAACTTTCAGTTACATATTTCAATGATTTTTTTAAAAAGTCCAAAGTGATGTTATTTATATAATACTATATATGTATATACATGCAGTACTAAAATGAAAATGTTGAATAATCTTATGGTAAAAAAATTCTTTAAAAATGCTGAAATTCATACCTCTTATTCCCTAAATAATGGTTTACAGCATAGAGATACATACAATTTGAGTGCAGAATCAGAAAGAACATTACTGAATTTCTTGTTTTGAATTGGTCTATGATTTGACATTTTTTGAGTAAAATCCTATCCACTTTTGTATCCCCAATTTAAGGCTTTAAATTCTCATAACTTTTGAACCACTGAGGATATTCGCATAATTCAAACAGCTCAATATAACTAATGTGATTAAATAACAATAACCATCAAGAAAAAAAAAAAAGAAAAAAAAGTATAAATATAGACGTACAATGTATATTATTTCCTACCCCCTAGGCATAAAATAGTTCCAGACAGGTTGATATGGCGTTAAAATCCACCAACTAGTGAAACTAAGAAAAAAAAATCAATATACAATTTATTTATACAAATCAAATTTGATGTAGACAAAAAAAAAAAAAAAAAAAAAAAAAAAAAAAAACTGTGATACCCCTGCCCCCAGGGGAAAAAAAAAAATCTGTGATAACCCCCAAGGAAAAAAAAAACCCAAACAAAAAAAAAAACACTTTAGACATCAATAAGTATCCTTACTCTTCATTTCATTGAGTTACGGTGAAGAAAGACACCCAGTGCCAAAAATTCACATAAAGAGTAAAAAGTTTAAGAATGGCTAAGAAATACCAAATGATTCTACAATTTATAAATGCATTGAATCTAATGGGTGGATTTTTATGGAACGAGAACAAAAAGATTCACCTTACAACCAAGAACAAATAGGAATTGGTTTTTGTTTGGTTAAGTGGTTTAAAAATGATTCTTATGGCATATCTGGATAATTGCCACTTGAAGATTTTTTTTAAGGTTGATGGATAAACTACAAGATTAACAACATAACAGATCTTTCATCTGATATCGAACAAGAATTACACAAGTTCAACTGACATCAGTCAGTTACTATCAATTTTGGCAAGCAGAAATTTGCAGAGTATTTTCCAATCTACATATTAATATGAGTGTTCCTTAATCTTCTGTCCGTTCTCATCTTGCAACAACCTCTGGTTAAAAATGAGACCATCCAAATCGACCAAGATGGAAAACAAAAATGTAAATACTGATTATCTTATATCGCTTATTCACCGATTTCTTATTACTTATGAGTGTAGTCACCTCAGCTAAATAGTGAGTGGACCATTCCGTTTTTATTATAAAGAAAGGACATGCTACACAGAAAAATTTAAGAAAAGAAAGAAAGAATAGGAGAAATATAATGAGAGGGTGAGAACGTGACAATAACGCTAATCTGTTTGAATTGAACAGAAGGAAAAGATGACAATTTATGATTGGAAAAATACAAGACAATCTGAAAACAATTCTTATTATAATGGAAATTCGGTGTCTGACCAAAATTACGTCACTGCTTACATCACAATACCCTTGTGGGGATTATCTTCCCTTTGCCAGGAAGAGTTATCTTCCCATGGTGTTGCCGTTTGTTCCCACTAGGGGACCTCTGGTATTTAAGCGCCTATTTTAAACTTCTCTCCCTCTTTTAGCTAAATCTCCGGTATGAGCACATGGGTTAGACTACTGTCTACTCCTTTCTCGGTGGGGCTTCTGCCCCCCCCCTCCTAGTAAGTGATTTCTATGTACAGACGCTCCAGTCCTTTTATGTATGTATGTTTATGTACACTATCCTATTCTATCTTCTATTGTTTATGTATCTTGTTTATTCAGGTGCTGTATTATATAAAATGTTTTGTCTCTCAACCTTGTCGGAGTTGTATGTTCAATTATGACTGAACCTTACACCCTCATCACAGCAATTACGTCACTGCTTACATCACAATACCCTCATGAATTGCATAAATTTATTAATGAGTATTTAATTTATTAATCAATATCATTAATACATAGAATAAATCTTATTTATTAACGCTATGAAAATCTGATTTAGATTTGCCTCAAAACAAACCTTGTTATTAGTGCATTTAAAATTCTGCAATGTGTCTTATATATCCCTAAGAAATAAATATTTACATAATATATATGGTGTGGCTGACTTGCATATTGGTTTTAACAAAACCGGGTTCAATAAATAATTACTAGGTGTTATTGATTAATATTACCATTTTATTCTCCAACATTAAAATCAATCCTAAAAATAATTTCATGTAGAAACCAATTAAAATATAATTAGAATAAATAAATCTTTTTATATGCATTCTTATCTAATTTCATTAATTTAATATATTTCCTTACATTAAAATTTACTTATGCTCAGAGGGTGCATATTGTTGCTAGTCTACTTAATTTCATTTCTTTGAGAAGTAATAAAGTGGTTTCTAATCGAATGAAAAATGATCTCAGGTGCTTTGGCATTGTCCCTTCGAGCTGGGAAAATTTGGCTCAAGACCGCCCTAGGTGGCGGCAGAATCTCTATAGAGGACTGTACATGTCAGAAGTCACCCTGATACAACATCATGAATCTAAGAGGTCCATAAGAAAGCAACGGCAACAAAGCATCAGAACATCATCATCTACAGGGACAACCTACAAATGCAAAATCTGTGGTCGAGAATGTTTCTCAAACATAGGACTTCATAGTCACAGGAGACGCTGCAACCTCAGGGGCACACACAAAAACCTTTATCATAGTCTTTCGAGACTGAATTGCCAATGATTATGGAATGACTTAATTTCATTTCTTTGAGAAGTATTAAAGTGGTTTCTAATTGAATGATAGTTTATTTGGTGTTTAACAGCATATCAACCCTTATGGGTTATTTAAGGCCAAATCTTGTTAAAATCCTTAACAAGGCCGTTTGCATTTTACATAGTGCTGATACTCTTGGTAAAGGTATGAATCCAACTATTCTCCCTCCAGCTATGGGTAAATAGAGCGGACTGAGCACTTTAATCTTGGAAAGGCAACCAGTCTAAGAAAAGGAAAACTAAATTTAAACCTGTTAAACTCTGCTTAAATAGTTGACCTTGTGTCACATCCAGCTCATGAACAATAGGGTTAGGACAATCACATCAATGCTGACATGACCAGCAGATTGATTGGGGGGGGGGGTCGACCACCTGTTTAGGCCAAGTAAGAGCCAAAGTAGAGTGTTGCAGGTCTAGAACTGCTCAGCCACCAGGATTTTGTCCTTAATCCTCATGGGTCGCCACCAATGGTCAACAAGTGGCCCCATTGAAGGGGGGGGGGTAATCCCTTCAGCAGTGCACTGTATTCTTCTGCACCACCGACAGGGTGATTATAGTTTGGTTTATTGATTTTAACAGCATATCAACTGGTCCAGGGTTATATCATGCCTAGCGGTTGGGGTGTTTACATATTGTGTATTCATATATATACTTTTAGTAATTGGTTTTAACAATGTGTTAGCATTATTGGGAATTATATTGTATGGCATGGATTTGTTTCATGTCTATATTCTATGGTATAATTTTATTTCCCTTAAAAAGGAGAAAATATCCCCAATGTCAACATTTTCAAACAGATCCTTCATATTGTTCGCTTTAAAATAATGGTTTCTGATGGGAGCAAAAAAATCTGCATTCCATCAATAAGTGTTTAACTGTCAGGGGTGTTTGACATGTTTCACATTGTGGCTGTTGTTCTTGTTTGAGTATATAAGAGTGTTAGTTTTGTATGACCAATGCATAATCGGGACATAATGACTTGTTCCTTTCTAGACTTCCTTAAAGTTGGTCTGCAGCCTCCCAAAGTCGGTTTGATTAGGAAGAGTTTATTGTGGATACAGTTATTCCAGTGTTGCTGCCATTTTGTATGAAGGAATGAAAGTCATATCACAAGGGTTTTTACTTCAGGATGAATGTGTGGAATAGCATAGGTCATTCATTTATTGGTCTGGCCAAGAACCTTTCAGCACTGATATAATCTCAAACTTCTGAGTAATAGCAATAATTAACTACAAATCAAGGAAACAATAATGCCTTTTCTTTTCTTGCAGACTTGCAAGTATTGGTGACCAATAGTCTACAGCAGGGCGTGGGGGTGGAGTGGAGAGTACGGTTGCAGTGGCAAGGATCAATGGCTGAACAAGACTTGAGAGAAAAAAAAAAGATAGAAAATAGATTTTGGCTGGCTGAAGACCAGTCAGTCAGATGCTGGACTCGGACAGCAGCCAACTAAGAGACAAGGCCATACAACCAATAGCCAACCAAGCTAAATATATTAGCATAGGCAAGATATACATATTCTGTAAACTAACAGAAACCGGATCCAAAACTAAATTAGTTTCATTCATAACTCTTATCAAAAATGGAGATCGCGTGTGTGTCTGTAACCGAAACTACGTCACAATTCCCTTTGTTATTTACATTATATTCTGAATGGTTATTGAATAATATTAAAATAAATCAATTAGCATCTTATTTATTAACAATGTCTCTAAGGTTTAGCTGATATAGATTTACCTCAAAACCTTTACATAATATATGGTGTGGTTAATTTGCATACTGGTTTTAACAAAAAAGGTTTGATAAATAATTATTTTGTGTTATTGATCTAATATTGTTTCATTCTTCAACATTAAAATCAATCCTATGAATAATTTTATATAGAAACCAATTAAAATATTAAAATTATATTTTTTATATGCATTCTTATTTAATTTTGTTAGTCTTTCTAATTTAATACATTTTATTACATTAAAACTTAAATACTTACGCCAAGAGGATACATATTCTTGCTAGTTTAAGCTAATAATATTCCAATAATTTAGAATTCAAAGTCATTGAACACATTAAAAAGTGTTGTGTACCTACTTTCTGAATAAACAAATATTACACGACCAGAGCATAAGAGAATTAATATTTGACTACCGTAGTAGGAGGGTAGTATACAATAAAAGTATAGTAATCAGGGCGGCCTAATGTCGGTATCAGCCATACAGCAAGGGAGTCTATCTCCTTTTCACTAGTGCTAGACCAAGGAGATTATTTTAGCATCTGAGGTGGAGCACCACACCTACCATCAGCTCCTCACTTTACCACACAGATTCCTGTGCTATTCATACGCTGAGTTGGCGAGGGCTGGTATCGAACCAAGAACCTTGTGATTCTTAGCCGAACACTACCGACTTAGCTGAAGGGGCATATATCTGGGTGAGGCCTAAAACTGTTCAATTTCCAAAGTCAGGGTCACAAAGGTGTTGGTCTACACCAGCCACCTCCTTCGGTACAATGGTGAGGTATAGTAGCAGGGTTGGAATCACCAGTTATTAGCCCCTCTGATCAATCGGCTGGTCACGTCAAGCCCTAGCACCTATATGATTTTCCCAACCCTATTGCCCTTATGGCAAGCCCCAACCCCTTTTTATCATATGGGTGCTAGAAGGCGGTGGCTGCGGGTCTACATGTCTTGGGAATGACGTTAAACTATCTGATGATGAGGTTCCAGTTTTGGAGGTTTGGGGAATGTGGAGCACCCCTTCATCACCATTGCTCCCTGGTCCACTCTGACCCGGAGTGGTAGTACCTGTTAGGGTCCCATCTATGGGTTAAATAGAAAAAATGTATTTATATAAAAAAAAAAAAAAAAAATTGTATTATCCATTAAGAATTGATTTATTTCAAAACTTTATCGGCATTAAATGACCCACTGAGGTTGATATGCCGTAAAACAAAACAAACCAAACCAATTATTGGAATATTTTAGTATACAAGCTGTGCTGCAAACCACCACTTAAATTTATAGATTAAGGAAAGTCGCATGATATAAACCTCAGCCAATCAACAGCCTGAATACATGGTTGGTTAACTACTTAGTTGGTGATACTGACAGACATCCATTTACAATCATTGATGAAGGACCTGCAAGACTGAGGAGCACCATGGAACAACCAAAGGATTCTTCAGTAAGGATCGTGCTCTGCTTAACACAAAGGATCTCCACTGAACAAGTGTTCTTGCTTGAAGCCTAAAGGATGGCCACAAAAAATCGTAACACCAACTACCTACCTCTTTTTAAGGAGGGGGGCACATCCTGTCTAAAAGAGCCAAGACATTTAGTATTATAGAGCATTTCCCTTTTTAAGGGTGGGTGGGAAGCACACCCTGTCTAAAAGGGCCAAGACATTTATTTAGTATTATAGAGCATTTCCCTTTTTAAGCGGGGAGCACACCCTGTCTAAAAGAGCAAAGACATTTATTTAGTATTATAGAGTATTTGAGTCATTAGTATTTTGTTTATCACTTATAAGATTTACTTGACCAACCCTATTGAATAAAATAATGACATTATTGAATATCATCAGGTTGTGCTGACACTACAGATATCCACATAACTCTTGCCAATCATCCCTGGGAGGTACTCCGCACAGCATTCAGAATCAGCACAGAGCTGATTGATGTCAATTTTTGCTTGTCAGCCTACACAGATGTATCCATGTGTAAGTGTCCACAGGAGAATGTCACATTCATTGGTCGTTGCTTTTTCAGCAGTATCCAGCAGGTCTTGTTTATCTTTATTGGATGGTTTGTGTGATAGGAGGTAAGTGGCCGTACAACTGATTTTTTTTTTTTTTTGCGGGGTGCTGCTTCCACATTTAAGTCCAAGTCATGCAGCCATTCAGTAGCACTGACACAGCTACAACTTGGAAGAGCTCAATTTATTTTATGGGAAAAGCATGGGCTACTATAGACAGATCAATCATATGGAAATCTAGTCTCCGATAAGATAAATAAACAATTTTAAAAAAAGTAAAGTCGTCGGGGCGACCTAATGTCGGTATCATCAGCCAATCAGCAAGGGAGTCTATCCCCTTTTCAATAGCGCTAGACCAAGGAGATTGTTTTTTTGCATCTGAGGTGGAGCGCCACACCTACCATCAGCTCCTTACTTTACCGCACAGATCCCTGTGCTACTCATACGCTGAGTTGGCGAGGACCGGGATCGAACTAGGAACCTTGTGATTTCTAGCCGAACGCTCTACCGACTGAGCTAACCCGGCCCCTATATAAAGATAAATAATTGAACATAAAAACATTAAAAATTGCAATCCTCAAACTAATTTAACCCAGTTTCAAAATTTGTAAAAAGAAAAAAAAAAAAAAAAAAAAAAAAAAAAAAAAAAAAAAAAAAAAAAATTATATAATATATATAATATATATATATATATATATATATATATATATATATATATATATATATATATATATATATATATATATATATATATAATAAATGTAAAAAAAATTTTTTTTAAATGAATAAATAAAAAAAAAAAAAATCTAAAAATATTTAAAAAAATAAAATTTACATAATTAAAAAGAACCTTGAAAAGTTGACTAACATTTCAATATTTTTCATAAATTCTTTGAAATAACATCAAGAAAATCATTAGAAATATTTTAAAGAATAATAAACAATTGCAAAACAACTTGGATTCTGTTATATTCAACAAAATTTGTTTCAATGAAAAGATGATGCCCAAATACACCTACTTTAAATTTTTATAATCATATAATTGTTTATAACAGCATAATAGTGAATTTTTATCATTTACACACCTTAAATGTTTTTTGTTTAACAAATAAAACCTAAATGTATAAATTGACATAATCAAATATTTAGAGCCAGATCTATAGCTACAGATTGGGAAGGGGTGGTTTCAGGGAGTGCTTGACCTCTCCAGCATTTAGCTATTGTATAAAGATTCTAAGAGACTCCCCTCCATATTCTAAAATATTTGGTGAGAAAGAGAAAGCATAAAGTGAAGATAAAGTCCAAATACATAATTAAGTGCCAACATAAAGGCAGGATATTAATCCCTGTTCATAATTAACTGCAAATAATGTACCCATATAGACAATGTATTTATGGTAAAACGATTAGGATGCGGCGGGGGGGGGGTACATTGTATACGTTGGTTGGGTTTTACAGCATGTCAACAACTTGGGTTATTTTGTGCCGAATACTTCTATTGGTAAAAAAAAGTGTTTAATGCCGATAAAGTTTTGAAATAATTTCATTTTTAATGGATAATACAATTTTGTTTATAAACTCATGTTTTCTATTTAACCCATAAATGGGACCCTAACAGGTACTACCACTCCGGGTCAGAATGAACCAGGGAGCAATGGTGATGAAGGGGTGCTCCACATTCCTCAAACCTCCAAAACTGGAACCTCACCATCAGATAGAGTTTAACGTCATTTCCAGGACATGTAGACCCGCAGCCACCGCCTTCTGGCACCCATATGATAAAAAGGGTCGGGGCAATCATATAGGTGCTAGGGCTTGACATGACCAGCCAATTGATCAGAGGGGGCGTATACTTTGTACCAAAAAGGTTGGTTGGTTGGGTTTTATGGCATGTCAACTCATTGGGACATTTTATGCCAAAAACGTTTGTTTTATTCATAGTTTTTTCTAAAACTCATTTTGTTCTATTTAACCAATAGATGGGATCCTAAGAGGCACTACCACTCCAGGTCAGAGTGGACTTGGGAGCAATGGTGATGAAGGGGTACTCCACATTCCCCAAACCTCCAAAACTGGAACCTCACCATCAGATAGAGTTTAACGTCATACCCAGGACATGAAGACCCGCAGCCACTGCCTTCTAGCACCCATATGATAAAAAGGGTTGGGGATTGCCATAAGGGCAATAGGGTTGGGACAATCATATAGGTGCTAAGGCCTGACATGACAAATGTTCTACATATAGACTCACACTGAGCTAATAACCAGATACACCAGAACTAACAGCTGTCCAAAATGAGGAAACGTGTTTTGTATAATGGTTAGCTAGATAATCTAGTAGACTATTAGTACGTCTGATACTCACTGAGACCCCCCCCCATACTTCTGGCCTTGCCCCAGACTTTAGTAAACAATAGCTGTTCAAAACTATCGATATTAAAATTTGTACACATGTTGAATTTTGAAGACCTAATTTTAAAGAGGAAAAAAAAAAAAAAAAAAAAATGGAACGGTTGTGTAATTCAGGACATAATTGGAAAGAAATATTGACTTCAAGAATTCTATGAATTAATGACTGGCCATAAATAAGTTAAAGTAAGGAGAGAGATAGAGAGAGGGGGGTGAGTACATGGAACATAATGAAAAGGGAAGAAAGAAAAAAAAGTTAAAAGATTATAATACTTTTTACATTATTTTGCAATAGCACCGGGTTCAATACCAGCCCTTGCCAACTCAGCGATTGAGTAGCACAGGGATTTGTGCGATAAAGTGAGGAGCTGATGGTAGGCGTGGTGCTCCGCCTCAGATGCCAAAACAATCTCCTTGGTCTAGCGCTAGTGAAAAGGGGATAGATTCCCTCGCTGTCAGGCTGATACTGACTTTAGGCCACCCCGACAACTTAAACATATCAAACGTAATATTTAAATTATCATACTGTGGTATATCCACAGGTCCTGCTAGTTATAGAATATCAAGACACTGCCTTGTTCCATGACTATTAGTCTCCAGCCAAGCTAGCTTGAGTAAGGAAAAATTTAATCATGTTGATAAAAACATGACTAGCTAATGTTAGCTGACCTAGGATATTGATTTTGGCTGATTGGGGGGGGGGGGCAGAAGTGCAGGGGGCTGGAGTTAGGGGGAAGGGGTGAGTTAGAAAAGACAGAAGGTTATAGTTAATTATCTGACACCCTCCAATCAGGTGAATTTCAGGATGCATACAAACCCCTAATCTGAAACAGCTAGCCACTTGAAAATCAAACAGCCTAATAAGCTAAAAACAGAAGAGAGAAAGAGGGTGAGAAAAACAACAAAAAAAAAAAAAAAAAAAGATAGTTTCAAACAAGACATTACACCTTTGCAGAGAAGCACGCCGCATGATTTAAGCCAAAACATAAAAACACTACGCAGACATAATGAAGGAGACTGCAAAATAGAAAAAAAAAAAAAAAAAAAAAAAAAAGGCTTAGGCATGTGTAGTCTGCATCCCACAAGCAGCTCTTTATGAACTCAATGACACCTTTAATTTCATGATTATACCAGAACAATAATTTTTATTAATCTTTCGTTCATGCTTTTTAGCAATCAAGTTTTGGTGTAGTTAACAATCACTTCAAAAGGACAATGAATGACAAATATTGAAAATGTCAAAAAAATTTTTTTTTTTTTTTTTTTTTTTTTTTTTTTTTTTTTTTTTAATTAAAAAAAATAAGATAGAAGGAATTGGAAATCAGAAGAATAGAAACCAAAGAGCATTATCAAAATCAGCTAGATCCAAGAAAATTCCTGGAGATCTGTAGTCACTCAAAAGTTTGATAAAAAAAAAAAAAAAAAAAAAAAAAAAAAAAAAATTTCCAAGACCAATTTTCTCACTCAAATTCATATAATTTCTAATATATGAATATGAATAAATGATATTTTAAAGTTAAAGTCAGGGTGGCCTAATGTCTGTATGAGCTAGAGCTGTCAGGGCGGTTAAAAATTTGTTTTTTTATAGGATTGAAGACATTATTTATCAGTCAGCCTTTGTATTATTCAAATTGAATTTCATATTTTAAAAAAAGATTTTATTTTTTTTCCAACCTTATAAATATTTTTAAGACTGAACTAGAAATACGCGAGAAATTGCGAGTTGAACCAATTAAGGTGCAAATTTGTCAATGTCCACCGATTTCACCTAAAATGCTGGTAATGCTAACTGAAGACCTTATTTATCAATCAGCTTTTTATTTTCAAATTGGATTGCTTTAAGCAATGAAGTCCAACAATAGGTTCATAAAACTTCAAAAAGAAACCAATATAAAGCTGTTTCATATCCATAACAATGAACCAGCAGTAACAGATTGTAAGTAAAATAGAATTAATTTATCTCCATAAATCAGACAATCAGGAAACAAATACACTTAATATTCAGCTTTGTAGTAGTGGATATAAGCATTGAATTAATACAGTTTTAAAGTGACTTATCTCTAGTCTGTAGGTTCAATCCCGGCCAAGAGCAACAGTAACAGAATATTTAACAGAGCTTAACATTTGTATCCAGTTATGGTTAACGGAATGAGAACAGTCTACCCATGCATTAAATAAAGGGTTAGGTTTGAAGTCCGAGAAAGGTCTCAAGTTCAAGGAGGGGGCTCCCAAGTCTGACAAGAAATACTTGAAGGCTGGAGAGCACATCATCCAAAAAACTTTGCACAAATCTTATAATGGAGATTGTGGGTTTGTATGTCTGTAACCAAAACTATGTTACTATTCAAGTCACAATTCCTTTGTTATTTACATCACATTCTCCATGATTTTATTTTTATTTAAACCTCAATTATTAATAAAATTGTTTAACATCATTAAGACTTTTGACCATATCTACATACTAATAACATGCAATTGTATTTATATATACAAGAAAATAATAGCGGTTTACAGTGTGGAATTGAAAAGGCTAATTTGCATATTGATATTAAAAATTTGATCTTAATAAATATATGCTTAGTATTATTGATTTCTAATTGTTTGGTTTTATATTAATAAATATGAGCAAAAATCCGGGTATAAATCTTAAAGAAATCCATTAACAAGAAGAAAATAACTGTAATATTATTTACTTCCTATTTTAACTAAATAGTTAAATTAGGAAAATTTTACCAATGAAAGACGGGAGTAATGGAAAATGATGGAAGAGTTAGTTTCAAAGCTGTTCTATTTTTCATCATACCCCCCTCTGTTCAAATATTTTTTTTATCTGAATTCTTATTCAGTTTCATTAGCCTTTCTAATTTAACATTTTAATTATATTAAAACTTAAATACTTGCACCCGGAGGGTTGCATATATTTTGCTAGTAACAATAAAGATGAAAGAATAGTCCAAATAATCCAAAATCCTTAAATACTTATCAATTAGTAGTGACCAATCAGCATCATTTTACTGATGGTCAAAAAAAACAACAAAAAACAAAAAAAGAAAACATTAGTAATCAGACTATAACCATTGTAAATCTAATCAGACAAGAAAGCATTCACTTGTCCAGTAAACAAGTCCAATTGATGCTTCCCCCATTTCAAAAAGTCACATCCCTTTTTTTCTTTCAAGCAAAATAAAAACCTTGTCCTAGATAAGTCACATAACTGTTATAAGATTTAAGGTGCATTAATACTAGTATGTTAAGCTTATTTGGGTTATGTACCAATCACTTTGTTTTATTGTTTTGTCTTATTCCTCTGCCCCTTATCTTTGTGATATCTTATTATAATGGAGATTGTGTGTGTGTGTGTGTGTGTGTGTGTGACTGAAACTATGTCACCACCAACATCACTATTTCCTTAGCTATTTACATCATTAGGGTCTCAATGTAGGCCTTAGTTTTATAAAAACTTCACTGAAAAAAGAAAATGGCATTACTTTTTGACTCGCCTCTTGTATCAAGTATTCCTATCCAATACAATTTTCAAAAACAGACCTTTTGACCTATAGATGAAAACCCAAACAGGCAGCCTGGACCTAAGATTAATGGCAATGAAATGGTATTCCAGACTCTCCAGGACTGGAACCCTCACAAATGGATGCAGCTTAGTGCATTTGGATTCAGAGTTTCCTTCTCCTAGGCTGGTTGCCTAACCAAGGTTAAATAGCTCAGTATGCTCTGCTATTAATCAGAGTTGAAATAATAACCAGATGCATACCTTTCCCAAGAGTATTAGCACTATTTGAAATGCAAACAGCCTCATCCAGGATTTGAAAGTCTTGTCTTCATAACCCGAGTTTTGACATGTCAATTTTGAAGACAAAATCAAATCTATGCATATTCAAGTACTTCCTCAGACCCCCACCCCCACAACTAAAATAGTATCTGTACTGGGACACAGTTGCACTGACATTTTTTCGCCCAACAGCCCACCTTCCCTCCTCGGACACAAAAGCTCAACTCTTTGAAAGCCAAGAATATGAAGTGCACTAAATAGGTTTTCTGTTCAAGCGGCCCAGGCTTTTGAGATGACAGGTGTCTACGGCAACAAAGCGGATGCTGTCATTAGGAAGATACGCCAACAACTCATGAGATACACACACACACTTCTTTTTTTTTTTTTTTTTTTTAAGACGGGCATTGACCCTCATATTGTGCAAGAAACACTGTGCTGTGATCATTTCTCTGGCTGGTGGTATTTGACTCGTTAGAACAAGTTTCACTTTTCTCCTTTTTTTCTATTTATTTACCTATTTTTTTAATTTTTTTTTTTTTTTTTTAAATTTAAAAACCTGACTTTAAAGTTGTAGGATTTGGATTTGTTTTATTTTATGGCATATCAAACCTTTTCTGGGTCATTTAATGCCAAGTTGCTTACAGCACCTGCTATTGCTTAAATTGCCACCACCCATTTAAGTATTGTACAAAATCACTTGCTGCTCAACTTCAGTGATCTAATAGGAACCGGTGCTTTCAATGTGACTCAACTGTAAGCACATGATAGGGAAAGAAAAAAGGTTTGCAGACTGATTTTGAAGGCTTATCACTAAAGGGAGAGAAGGTAACGAGTATGTTGTTCATTTACCTGTATTTTTGTTTCCTTGATATTACAGGATCAATATCTCATCTTCAGAAGACCTCGGAGCCTATAAACAGATGTTCTAGGTTGTCCGTATTAATCCATGTTAGTGTGGAGGTAGTAACATGTGTATTTCTGTAATTGTTTTTAACAAAAGCTTAAGAGAAAAGCTAGATAGGAACTACACAATGTTGTGTGCCGCCTTGAACAAATTTAAGAAGCTGAACCCCACAAAAACTTAATTATGTATATGAATAAAATTATATCAATCTTTAGCACCATCTCTGATAGGATAAAGCAAGAATTCTTCCAAGCTGTAGTCATGCCAGTGCTATTGTATGGCTGCACTACTCGAACTTTAACAAAACTACACAAGAATGCTACATGCAGTTTTGAAACAAATCTTGGAAGTATCCCACAACAAAAAAAAAAAAAAAAAAAAAAAAACTGTAGGGCCACTTGCCTCCTATCACACAAACCATCCAATTGTGACAAGATTTCTGGAGAAGCAAAGATGAACTCATAAAATGACATTCTCCTGTGGACACATACACATGGCTGCCCCAGCGTAGTAGGCTGGCCAGCAAAAACCTACATCAATCGGCTCTGTGCAGATTCTGGGTGCTGCATGGAAGACCTGCCAGGACAATGACCAATAGGGACAGAGTGGAGAGAAAGTTATGTGTATCCATGCTGCCAGCACGAACCTGATGATATATAGATAAACTATTGTACTATTATCAGTCAAAGTGCATGCGTGTGAATGTGTTAAAGTATTCCCGGGGGGGGGTAAACAACATTCAAAAACTACAAGACTAATCTTGTTCACTAAAAGGAAAAGTAGTTAGTAAATAATACAAAAATCAGGTTTAATTGACCTTAAATTTAAATTTTAAATCTGGTATTTTGCTTCTGGCTATAAAATATGAGAGTAAATATTAGATTATTTGAAAGCTCACCACAGGGAATCCAAACAGAGTTGCTTATTTCAGGTTGTATTGTAAAGAAAAAAAACTTAAACTGCAGACATAAGGAAATGCCTTAACTTTGGCCTGTTAAAGTACTGGCATAGTTATGCCTATTGTCATTAATTAAAAAAAATTTAAAATTTAAAAAAACAAGGTGAATTGAACATAGGTATTTGGTGCTATGGTCATCACAGAAATGATGTGGTGACAAATTCAAATCCTGGACAAGGCTGTTTGCATTTCACAGTGCTAATACCCCTAAGAAAAGTATGAATCCTATTATTTTCTTCTCCAGCTATGAGATTTGGTATACCAGTCTAGGAGAAGGGGAAAATTGAATTCAACCCTGTTAAACTTTGCTTATAAATTGACTGTTCATAGCAGAGGGTTGGTAAATACATAAATTCAACAGGTAAAAATGAGCATTAACATTTTTTTAAAGTAACAATAGCTAAGTAAAATAACCAGTAAAAATATTTTTTTTAAATAAAAAAAAAATAAAAAAGCAATTAGGTGGTTAGAGCAAAAGTTTAAAAGAATGTAAACCAAATAACTTTCATTTATGAAAGATACAAGTAAATTTGGGCAGGGTGGCCTAAGGTAGGTATCAGCCAGACAGTGAGGGAGTCTATTTCCTTTTTCACTAGTGCTAGACTAAATAGATTTTTTTTTTTGCATACAAGGTGGAATATCACAGCTCCTCACTTTACCACACAGATCCCTGTGCTACCCATATGCAGAGTTGGCAACGTCCTGTATCGAACTAGGAACCTTGTGGTTTCTAGGTGGACGTTCTACCAACCGGATCTTATAACAATCACCCAAATAAGCAAGGACTGTAGACACTTCTAATACTTTCGTTGATTCATATTTCAGGCATTGTTGGGTGGTCTCCCTTTTCCTAATTGATCGTCAGTTCTCTTAATTCTACATGGCGCTGCAGACAGGATTGAGTGAGGACACGTGGACCAAATTCTTTTCGGATGCTGGGATCCCACAAGACATCGCTGCTCAGTACCTCAGCTCGTTCCAACAGAATCGAATCACCATGTCAACATTATCAGAACTTGACAAGGATGCACTGACTGAACTTGGTGTAAATACTCTTGGCGACAGACTTGCAATCCTCAAACTGGCACGGTCATTTTCATCTCAACCCACTACTCCTGTTGTCCCTTCGGTCAAGGATACTTCAGCAAAAGTCAAAGCACCATCAGTTTCTACAGAAATGACCAAGCCAGTTCCGCAAATTTTGCGTGGACTGGGGAATCTACAAGAACATTACTGGAATTGAAACCCATAAATGATGTCTTCCGATGGAAACCAGCACATGGGCTCACCAGTGTGGGTCTCCAGTAAAGACCTACATTGACCAGCTCTGCAGATACTAGATGCTGCGCAGGACAATGAATGATAGGGGCGGTTGGCAAGAGATTATCATAGATATCTGTGTGCTAATAGCGCAACATCATGATGATAATCTATATGGCCAGACGTTATCATTGACAAGTTTTTTGGGGTTGGCCTAGTGATTAAAGGCAGAGAGAAAAAAAATGGAATCTGCAAACCAGGTTCAAATCCTTGCTGAGACAATGGATGCTCTCTTCAAACCAATGACTTTCAAAAAAAGTCATCAACCATTCTTATGTGGAAGTAAATACTAGAAACAAATTTAATATAATATATATATATATATATTATATAATATATATATAAGAGGGTTTCATACATAATTTGCTTGAAGCATTGTGTATGTATTGGTTAGGAAGGTTAATTTAGAAGGCCTCAAAATGCAGTGGGATATATAAATATAATACGGTAACAATTGGTGGTGTGTGTTGACTGTATTTTTATATTTTCTGAATTTTCTTTTTTCGAGGTAATACCTCTTTATCCAAGAATGAACGAAAAAAAAGCAGTACA
>CM042167.1:21936814-22008687 GCA_023376005.1 Doryteuthis pealeii | reverse complement strand
TGGAAGATGAACCCATGTTAATTCATTCTGATGGATTATCTTCATACAATTCCCACAAGTGACCACTGTGCATCTGCGACTTGATTTTTGGAAATAGGTTAAAGGTTTAATTGGTTTGTCCTTTGGTTGGTTGGTTGGTTGGTTGGTTGGTTTTTACACCTTGTCAACCCATTGGGTCATTTTATGCTGAAGACATTTTGTTTTATTCATTCTGATGGGTATTCTTAACAATTCCACAAGTTGACCACTGGGCATGGACTTGATTTTGGAAATAGGTTGAACGTTTAGTTTGGTTTTCTGTTGGATGGCTGGTTGGATTTTACGACATGTCAACCCTTGGGTTATTCTATGCCAAAGAAGTTTTAATTTTATTCATTCTTGATGGGTATTGAGACATTTGGGAATTGAGACAATTCCCAAATGTTGACCACTGGACTCAGTCCTTGATTTTTGGAAATAGGTTAAAGGTTTCATTTGGTTTGTCCTTTGGTTGGTTGGTTGGTTGGTTGGTTGGTTAGTTGGATTTTACACCTTGTCAACCCGTTGGGTCATTTTATGCTGAAGACATTTTGTTTTATTCATTCTTGATGGGTATTCTTAACAATTCCCACAAGTTGACCACTGGGCATGGACTTGATTTTGGAAATAGGTTAAAGGTTTAATTTGGTTTTGTCCTTTGGTTGGTTGGTTGGTTGGTTGGTTGGTTTTTACACCTTGTCAACCATTGGGTCATTTTATGCTGAAGACATTTTGTTTTATTCATTCTTGATGGGTATCTTAACAATTCCCACAAGTTGACCACTGGGCATGGACTTGATTTTTGGAAATAGGTTAAAGGTTAATTTTGGTTTGTCCTTTGGTTGGTTGGTTGGTTGGTTGGTTGGTTTTTACACCTTGTCAACCCATTGGGTCATTTTATGCTGAAGACATTTTGTTTTATTCATTCTTGATGGGTATTCTTAACAATTCCCACAAGTTGACCACTGGGCATGGACTTGATTTTTGGAAATAGGTTGAACGTTTAGTTTGGTTTTTCTGTTGGATGGTTGGTTGGATTTTACAACATGTCAACCCTTGGGTTATTCTATGCCAAAGACATTTTATTTTATTCATTCTTGATGGGTATTGAGACAATTTGGGAATCGAGACAATTCCCAAATGTTGACCACTGGGCTCGGTCTTGATTTTTGGAAATAGGTTGAAGGTTTGGATTGGTTTGTCCTTTGGTTTGTTGGTTGGTTGGTTGGTTGGTTGGTTGGATTTTACACCTTGTCAACCCGTTGGGTCATTTTATGCTGAAAACATTTTGTTTTATTCATTCTTAATGGGTATTCTTAACAATTCCCACAAGTTGACCACTGGGCATGGACTTGATTTTTGGAAATAGGTTAAACGTTTAGTTTGGTTTTTTCTGTTGGTTGGTTGGTTTTTTTTTTTGGGGGGGGTTATTCTATGCCAAAGAAGTTTTATTTTATTCATTCTTGATGGGTATTGAGACAATTTGGGAATTGAGACAATTCCCAAATGTTGACCACTGGGCTCAGTCTTGATTTTTGAAAACAGGTTGAAGGTTTGAATTGGTTTGGCTTGATTTGATTTGTCTGTTTGTTGGTTGGTTGGCTGGTTGGATTTTACGGCATGTCAACCCATTGGGTCATTTTCTGCTGAAGATATTTTGTTTTATTCATTCTTGTTGGGTATTCAAAATTTTTTAAAACTCAATTCTTTTTAAAAACAGTTGCATAAAACAAGGTCTGGTGTTGCCCACGCTATGCCTGCTTTGAAGCCTCAGGTATTGAGAGGCAGCACACTCTAGACTAATCAACAGGTGAGGAAAAACAGATGAGTTGTTAAGGTAATACACACCTGATGACCAATTCCACATCAAATCGACTAGTTTGTTTGTAGGTTGGTTGGATTTTACGGCATGTCAACCGTTGGGTTATTTTATGCTGAAGACATTTTGTTTTATTCATTCTTGATGGGTATTCTTAACAATTCCCAAATGATTACCACAGGGCTTGATCTTGAATTTTGGAAACAGGTGAAAAATTTTGTTTGGTTTGATTTGATTTGATTTTTCCATTGGTTGGTTGGTTGGATTTTATGCCTTGTCAACCCATTGAGTCATTTTATGCTGAAGACGTTTTATTTTATTTATTCTTGATGGTTATTTAATTTCTTTTTTTAAATTCAATTTTTTAAACTCATTTTTAGGACTTATTTTGTTCTATTTAACCCATAGATGGGACCCTAACAGGTACAACCACTCCTGGTCAGAGTGGACCTGTGAGTAATGGGGATGAAGGGGTACTCCACATTCCCCAAGCTCCAGAACATCATACCCAGTACAATTAGAAATCAATAATAATAAGCACATATTTATTAGAATTAAATTTTTAATATCAATATGCAAATTAGCCTTCCTTGTTCACACTGTAAATGGCCATTTTGTTTTATATATAAATACAAGTGCATATCATTAGTATGTAGACATGGTTATTGCTTTGTTTTGTTTTACGGCACATCAACCTCAGTGGGTCATTTAATGCCGACAAAGTTTTGAAATAAATCAATTCTTAATAAATACTCAATTTTTTTTATAAATACATTTTTCTATTTAACCCATAGATGGGACCCTAACAGGTACTACCACTCCGAGTCAGAGTGGACCAGGGAGCAATGGTGCTCCACATTCCCCAAACCTCCAAAACTGGAACCTCACCATCAGATAGAGTTTAACGTCATTCCCAGAACATGTAGACCCGCAGCCACCGCCTTCTAGCATCCATATGATAAAAAGGGGTGGGGTTTGCCATAAGGGCAATAGGGTTGGGAAAATCATATAGGTGGTAGGGCTTGACGTGACCAGCCGATTGATTGGAGGGAGCCTCTCCAACCGCCCGTCTAGCCCAAGAAAGAGCCAAAGTGGAGTTTTGCAAGTCATAAACTGCTCATCCACCTGGGCTCTATCCTTAAGCATCACGGGTCGCCACCCACGGCCAACAGGTGGCCCCATTGGGGAGTCTTACCCCTCTGCAGAGGTGCAGTCGGTGCATTCTAACGCCCAGCCGACAGGGTGGTAGACATGGTTAACAGTATTGATAATGTAAAATAATTTAATCAATAATTGAGATTTAAATTAAATTAAATAAAATTGTGGAGAATTTGAAGTAAATAACTACGGGAATTGTGATTGTGATTTGAATTGTTATATAGTTTCGGTTACAGACAGACAAACACACAATTTGCATTATAATAATACTCACATTTTTATTGTTCTTTGGTCTCTCTCTCATTAAAACATAAACAGGAAGCCATTTTTCTGCAAGTTATAAATGATGATATTCTTCTCTGTCCCTAGATTCTCTGTCAACTGCCTAAACAAGGGGTTCTCAAACTTTTAAGTCAGTATACCCCAACAAAAATGTGATTGACCCTCCTCCTTATATACCCCAGTCTACCATGCAGTTGTTTTGTTGCAACCAATTATGTAATTAATGAATTCTGCACAAACGTTTATGCAAACTGTTAATTTTAGAATAACTGTGAAATAAACAGTAAATTAATTATAACATGTAAAAAACGAGCTGCAAATATTTAATACTAACTTAATAACTTACCAAGGAAGCACATTTCCTAATGGGATGGGTGAAGCTGATGACTTTTGATAAGTTCATGAATATTGGGCTTAAACTTTTGAAAATATATCAATATGAGCATGTTTTCCAGAATTCTTGTAGAATTAATTTCTTCTAATTACTAAGAAGGCTTAGTAGTTTCCATAGACCCCTTGTAGACCCCCGATTACTTACACACTCCCTGAGTTGTTGTATAGACCCCAGGGGGTTTATGTAGACCAATTTGAGAAACCATGGCATAGACTCTATCTACCCAGTCCTGTTGACGAGGTATAGAATATGTTGACAGCATTCCCTGTGGGAACCTTCAGTAACATAGAATAATAATTAACACAACTTAATGCCTCTACTCCAGCTATGATTAGCGGAATGAGAACAGGATACCCCCGTGGACTGAATAAAGGGTTAGGTTCAAAGTTCCGTGATGGCTCCCAATTACCACAAGAAGGTTTTTGGGTTCGCAAAGAAGGTTCCCAAGTCCGAAAAGAAGGTTCCCGAGTCAAGAAGGTTCCTGAGTTTGACAAAAAATACCTGAAGATGGCTGGAGGGCACATCAGCCGAAATGTTGTACAAATAACAATGAAGATGAGGACAATAATTCGAATAATGCAGATAATACTAATCATCAAGCCTCATCTCAAACATTCAGAGAAATAGTATCTATTTTTTATTATAAAAACCCCAATGCATTTTTTTTCTACTGCGGTGAGAAGCTGGCATCTTGGAAGCGAAGATACTAACGTTTTCTCCCATATATGAAAATATTAGGAAGCCCGTGGTGTAATGGTTAAAGTCATGGGAAATGGACTCGTCACCCCGAGTTCAAATCCTGGACGTGGTAATTGCATTTCACTTAGCACTAATACCCTTGGGAAAGGTATGAATCCTACTCTCCCTCCAGCTATGGGTAAAATAGCAGACTGTGTTCTTTAACCATAGCTAGGTAACCAGTCTAGGAGAAGGAAAACTTTGAATTCAAACCTGTTGAACTCCGCTTAAGAAATTGACCTTGTGTCGTATCCTGCTCGTACAGAGGAGTTGGTAAATATATATATGAAAATATATGAATTATATAACATATGCAACACATGTGCAAACTTACAAGTACAGCTGAAAATCCATCTGTGTTAGGGTTAGGGTTAGGGTTAGGGTTGGTAATAAGTGGACGCAATTGTAATTCAGCGCATTTGTATTGATATCAAAAGTAGATTTTGGTTTGTTTGTTTTACGGCATATCAACCTCAGTGGGTCATTTAATACCGATAAAGTTTTGAAATAAATTCTTTCTTAATGGATACTCAATTTTTATAAACTCATGTTTTTCTATTTAACCCATAGATGGGACTCAAAAGTAGAGTGGACGGACTTGTGAGTGTACTGGACGTACTAAAGAATTATAACCCTATCATGGTTATGACATTAAACTTTATCAGGTGATGAGGCTCTTTATTTCAAAGTCCCAAAGAATTTTATGTATTTCATTCTCAAGAACAGATTCTGGTTTATACACAGAGATGCTGATAGGTACATGTCCTGCGTCCCTGACACACAAAAATCTAAAAGGATGCTGTAAAATCATATTCATGCATCCCAGTGTTTTTCTCCTTTCTTCCCTCACCATTTCAAACTAACTGTAAATACATTTCAATAGTTTCTTAGAAATGAATTACACAGAATAGGTTACAAGATAGGAGTTAGACGGCTTTAATTGGGACCCATAAATTTTTCTTCAAAGCAAATAAATCAAAAAGCAATAAGCATCACTATATACATATACCATTTTGTTGTATGGTCAACATTTTGTTTTTTTGCATAATTCCCAGTGGATATTATTAATTATTATTATTATTATTATTATTTACTCCATTTGAGTTTTCACATCAGCATTAGCTGATGGTCTTTCACTGGAGTCTGAGTGACAGCAAGTCTCTTCAGATCTCCAGGACTCTTCTGATTATTCTGGCAGATTGCAGCAGTGCAGTGTTCTGGATGGTATCAATTCTTCCTCTGATTTCTAGACTTTCCAAACCCTTTTCTAATCCTTTTGGGACCGTTCCAAGTGCACCAACTACAATTGGTATAACTTTCACTTTCATATTCCATAACTTTTTCAGTTCTCTGGCAAGGTCCAAGTATTTGTCCATTTTTTCATTTTCTTTTAGCTTCACCCTATGTCATTATTATCATTATTCTTTAGTTTTTCACACCAGCGTTAGCTGATGGTCTTTCACTGGAGTCAGTGAAAAGTCTCCTCAGGTCTCGAGGACTTTTTTCAGTATTCTAGCCGATTGTAGTAGTGCAGTAGTCTGGATGGTCTCAATTCTTCCTCTGATTTCCAGTTCCTCCGATCTTTTTTCCAAGCTTTTTAGGACCATTCCAAGTGCACCAACTACAATTGGTATCACTTTGACCCTCATATTCTATAGTTTTTTCAATTCTCTAGTAAGGTCCGGTATTTGTCTATCTTTTTGTTTTCCTTCATCTTCACCCTGTGATCTGCTGGAACTGCAAAGTCTACCAGTTGACAAGTTCTCTTTTTTTTTTTTGTTAATCAATTTATTATTGTAATCTGAGTCCTTCTGCCGAATTATAATGAGAGCTGCTGCTAGCGATTTACAGTAGGATCACAATGGTGGGAAAGCTGCTGTGAGCAGTTTAAAGTAAGCAAAGGGTTCATAATACAGTCTAATTCAATATAGAATAATAGGTAAAATGAAAATAAAAAAGTTATTAAAGTTTTGAACTTTCCCATAAGGGTTCAAGCTTTAGCCCCCCCCCCCATGTACATTGCTATAGGAAAGAGCTAAAAGTTATGTCTAACCCAGGGGTTCCCAACCTTCTTTTGCCATGCCCCACTTTATCACCTCTAAAATCCTGGTGTCCCCTGATGTGGTAATATATAATTCTTATAATTTAGAATTGAACTCCGTTTGAACTAAAGAAGCTTAAAACACCAATAGTCGTGAGATTGGCGTAAAGTCAGTATCAGCCAGACAGCGAAGGAGTCTATCCCCTTTTCACTAATGCTACACTAAGGAGATTGTTTTTTTAGCATCTTAAGTGGAGCGCCACACCTGCCATCACTTTACCACACAGATCCCTGTGCTACTCATACGCTGAGTCGGTGAGGGCTGGTATCGAAAATACCTTGGTTTAAACAAGCTTCAAAAGAACAAGCCATCTATGAAAAATAAAAAATGAAATAATTTACATGATGGAAAAAAATAAAAATTGAAAATTTGGACTGGGCCTCATTCATCTCAATTGCCCCCTCCTCTAAAAATCAAATTGTCTCCCTGTAGAGTGTACACCCCATGTTGGGAACTACAGGTCTAGCCCAAAGTACTTGAAAATCATATTTCAAAAATAAATAAAATTCTTATTCTATTAAAAAAAAGAAGCTTCTTGAATTCTTGAGATTGGTAACTGTCCAAAAATTGCATATATATATACATATATATTTGTTATAGTGTATAAAAAAGATAATTGTTACCATTGGTTTCAAAGCAACAAATTAGCCACTTATCATCAGGACAACACACCTGTGAAAAACCTTACAACAAATTTTAAATATAACTCTAAAACTTGTAATTGGGCACTTTATTTTCATTTCTCCAATATAAAATACCTATATATATATATATATATATATATATATATATATATATATATATATGTGTGTGTGGAACTTTATAATTTGCATTGCATGTTATGTAAAGTATATTATTATTTATATTTTTTGAAGGCAATTACAATGCATTGTGTTTCTGACTCTGCATGCTGGGTTCCCGGCTTTGATTTCTGTCGGAGGGAAATCGTAGGTATACACCGCTGATGAGACTTAATAAAGTTGAAACAGCTGTACAGTGTTCCACGTGGCGCACTTTATTCGCCGGGTTTGCTTGTTATGATTATTTTAAATAATTATCGAATTTTATATGATATACGCATTGTAATTGCCTTCAAAAAATATAAATAATAATATATATAATATATATATTTACAGGTTATTTCAGGAAAATTGATATCATTTGGTAATCTAATAACTTGACTATTTTCATTCAAATGATCTCAAATTTCAACAACATGTACAGAAAAAAACTTTTGTTTTTTTGTCTTTGTTTTTCTTCCATTCCTATTCATTTGAAGACAAAATGATTTTAAACATTAAACATAGAATGTTGAATTGTTTTACACTAGCTGATAAAATTTGAGATCATATGAACGAGAATTGATCAAGTTATAAGATTATGAAATGATATCAATTTTTCTGAAACACACTGTACATCTTAAATGATATCAATTTTTTTTAAACACCCGGTAAATATATATATATATATATATATATATATATATATATATATATATACTATTATTATTATTATCATTATTATTATTACAACATCATAAGGGCCAACCTTAATTATCAAGTATTTAAGTTATTATTACATAAGAGAAACATCACTTCAGATAACTCACTTCACTTCAAGCCAGAGAATAAATTTACATTTAGATTTTCTTCTTTATCAATTGAAAGTAGAGGTACTTTCTAGACACTGACAGACAGCTATATGTTAATCATTATGACATTCGTCTTCGCTAACAAATTACAGAAATAAATTTATTCTTCATCTATTTAAACCAAATAAAGAAAAAGTTTAAACGTGTTGATCAGACAAATCGGTATGGTCGGTCAGTTGAGTCGATTTTTTTTTTTTTACTCGTCAATTCGAATCTTCAATTTTTCGTTCGTTCTTTCATGTCACTCTAATTCACATTAAAATAATAATAATAAAATACAATAAAATATAATATATAGATAATAATAACAATACATTAATTAAATAGAAACGTATTTCTTACTTAATAGTTGACGATGAGTAGTAAGTGTATTACTCAGTTTTGAAGGAAGAAACATTTTTTCAACTACAATGTATTTATTGTATCATATATTTCCCTGTCTCCCATCCCTAAACGACAAATTATGCCGATGTTTTTTTTTAATTAAGCAACAAGTTGGCAATTATTTTTCAACTGAAAAGGTCCTGTCAATGTTTTTTTAGAGCCATATTTGGCATAGTTATTCCTTCTTTTTTTTTTTTAAACGAAGACAAACGTGTTTGAGTTTATTCATTTCCACTAAGTAATAATAACAAACTAATTCTATTTTATTTTTAAATTTAATATTAGATAAATTAACTATATAGTTATTTTGTCTCTCGTAATAATTTAGAGCTTTAGTCTTTATCTATTTTTTTTGTAATCATTACAATTTATATTATTAACTATTTTTAGTCTGAAAATATTTCTAACAATAATCAGATCACATGTCTACTATGAATGATTCATTGATTAATATTTTTTGGATACATAAGAATTTAAAAGTAATGTCATCTTAATGTAAGACCAATATTAAATTAAATAATACTTCGAATAGTAATTTATGTAAATTACTTGGTACATTACATCTTATAGTAACAATAAGAAAAATGACTACCAAGTTCAACTAAATGAGTAGTACCTACTACTACTAGTCACTGTATCGTAGCATTAGTATACCATTGTCATATCTAAATGTAATGTAAGTAATGATGTAGATTAAGAATATCATTTCGGTATGTGTGTGTTGGTGAATATCATCAACTTGAATTTTGTGTCACTCTGTTATGTAGACCATTATTATCCGATTCTTAGTAGTATTAATATTACTACAACTCCTGCTGTTTAAAATGGTCCTCCCCCCATTCATTAAATTCTCCTCTTCTCTTGCAACTCACACCCGTCTAATGTTTTAGTTGCACTCTCTTTCTATTGCTAACTACTCTCTCTTTGATCCCTCTCTGTCTATAAAAGTATCTCTCTTCCTCTCCCCCACTCCTTACGACTATCTATGTACTTTGGCTAACATCTAAGAAAGATATATCTTATAATAATACCTATGTTATATAGATATTTTAATCTTATGATTAAGTGGATTCTTTTACTTATAGTTTTGTATAACTTTTTTTTTCTTTAGACAGTAACCTCGTTGTTACTCTAGTCGCTGTAGACTTTGTGAAGTTATTGTCATTTTTTTTTTATCTACATTTTTTTACTTAAAAATTAATTTCTCTCTAAACTTTTTTTAAGAAATAAAATCAAAGATAATTTGAACTAAACGTTGAGTTCAAAATGACCTAAAGATTAAGTTTTAAAAAAATAAAAAAAGAGAGGTGGAGTCCACTCCATAGAAAAATGTATGTACAATACTAATACGTACACTAGTGTAGAATAAATAAATCTATATATGTGTATGTGTGTGTGTGTGTAAGTAAGTAGATAGATAGATATTTATGTGAATGTGTCTGTCTATGTATACGCGTAACCATAGGTATGCGTAGATATGTGTGTGAATTAAAGCAAGTACGCGTGTGTGTAGGTTTATAAAATAAAATCTTTTTCTTCCCCACACTTTCTTTAGTTCCCCTCCCTCCCTTTGTGCGACTCTGGGAAAAATCAAGCTGACCTAGATTCACACTGCGACGAGAACTGGCGAGACTTGCAAGTCGATCTGTTCAGTTCTCAGTTTAGCACTGCGACGAGAATTGACGAGAGTTTGAGAACCGAGGCTGTGTCAATCGTGTAGGAATACATTGTGGGCTGCCGCCGTCGTCAGAGCGAGGAACTACTTTTTTGTCCAGTCGAGCAAGCCGGAGTAGGAAATTTTCTAAACCGTTGTCGCTCCAATCGCTCGTAATCGTCGTTGTTCCCTCAATCATCAGCAATGGCCGAACGAGATGAAATGGTATACAAGGCTAAATTGGCTGAACAGGCCGAAAGATATGACGGTATTTTATATTTTTCAATTTAATATTTTCGATGGCGTATAGCCTCGCTGTCTGCCCTCCCTCGCTCTGTAATATTACATATCGCTCACTCCCTCCCTTCTTCATTGCTTCTGATATCTCTACCAAAAACCTTTTATTTTAATGTGCATGTTTGATTGTAAATAATCTAAATATCTTCCTTCATTGTCGTTTCCAGGGATATTTTTCCTTCGTTTTAGGCTTACCTTATCTTTTCGTTTGAATTTTTTAAAATGTTATTTTGTATCGTCGCTTTAAAAGAAGGCGTCTGTCGGTTATCGAGTGAGAAAAATGGCAGAAGAATCTGGTATTCTACTAAGTAAAACTTATTCTTCTACTCAAAATTTCCCTTATAAATGTCATTAGTGGAAATGTCTATGTCAATTAAGCCCTTTGCTGAATATCTATAACATTTTAATCGACAGACTCCCATTATAAACTCTTCCAGAGTCATTTACGAAAAACGACTTTAAATTTCAAAGACGACAGCCAACGCTTTTGGCAAAAGCAGCAGTCGCCATGTTGAATTCAACCATGACTCATAAAAACTCAAATTTTCTCCTCCTCGTTCTTTTATTTTGATTCATTTTTCTTCCTATAACTAAAAAATATCAGTCAAAAAAATTTATCACTGCTTAGTCTCTTCCTCCTTCTGACTTGACTTATTTAACTAAGACGGCCATGTGTAGTTTAAAACACTTAAAGTAACCGCCTACTTGGAACAAGCCAGGAAGATTATTTTAGTTTGAATAAATGCGGTTGGTTAACCGTTAAAATATTTTTTAAATAAATGGTTTTATAATCGGGGATTGATTTTTAAATGCAGGGTTTAATGTTAACGATCCCCTTGCTCATGACAAAGTGGTTTTTAAAAAATGTCTATCGGTTTTAATCTTGATAAAATGTGAATGATAGTTATTTTTAACTTTTAAAACGTTGATTCCTTGTAGATTTACCCAGAAACATGTCTTAATTTGGATAATAAAAACGTTAAATTTTTAATGTCTTGTAACGTTTTTCTTTCAGAACCGTTTTAATTTATGTTTCGAAATACTATTAAGATAGTTTAAGTTATTTGACGGTATATAAGTAAAGTTTTATTAAAATTAGTTTTTTCTACTCCTTAAAATGGGGGGAAAAAACTATAAAAGTGTAAATTTTTTCTTTTTCAGTTAAGGAAGTTTAAGAATATTTTGGAATTTATAAGATGTTTTGTACATAAAACACTTCCACTTGTAGATTTTGTAAAGTATTTTATTAACGAAATATTATTGAAGCTTTAGTTCTTTTGTTTGGAGGGCTGTAATAATTTAGTCCTTAAAAATACAAAATTAAATTTAATATTCAGAAAGATTGAACGCTTTTCTTTTTTTCCCAACTGTAAAATAAAAACGAGAAATGTCTTCAGTCTGAACTAAATTGTTAAATTTAGATTTTTTGTTCTTGTCTCATTCTATATTCACGTTTTAAGTAATTTATGAATGTCATTTTCAAATTAATTTACGCTGTAACGAATTATACATTCAAAATGTTAATGGCTCCTTTTTTTTCCTTCAGATTTAATTTCGCTATTTTAGCATTCTTATCTTTCGTTCCTTATATATAATGTATAAAAGTTAATAGGTCACATTTAAGCGACTATTTCACTCAAAAATACAGTAATACTCAATATACATGAAACTGCTTGTCTCTTAAATTTCTTGCTAAATCTATTGTATAAAGATATACCTTTTTATTTAAAATTAATCTGTAGTGATTATCTCTGCTTATGACGAGTTGCTTCTTGCGTTAACCTGTTGAAAATATCTTAAGACGTCGTTCACATTTCCATTAAAATTTATTTTGGTTAATAATACTAGTTGTATTACCCTGCTTTATCAGTAATAAGTACTATTACTTACAACCTATACATCTTTTTTTTTCTCTTCCTGTCCGTCTTATTTGCTATTTTATGCCTAACTAATTACGTGTTATTTTGAAATAGTGTTCACTGAATTCCTTTTGAGGAGCGAATTTAAATTCCTGTCCTATTATTTGCTTATATCTTTTCAACGCGAACAGGCCTAGATCACCCCCCACGCAAATTAGGATATATTACTTTTTATTCAAAACTATGAAGATACATAAATCGTTAATTCGCTTTTTTTCTTGATAATGTTTAATTTTCACTTTATTCATTAATGCTGTCTTTGTGATACATGATGCTAAAAAAAAATATATCGCTTTTCGAAACTGTTTTGACTTTAGATACTCTTAAAACATTGATTTTTATTTTACGGTATGTATGAATGTGGGTACATATATATATAATATTATATATATATATATATATATATATATATATATATATATATATATATATATATATATATCACTCACTCTTATAAAAAGTGAACTACTTCTACTGCAGCAGCACTAATGGCATCATCGTCACCACCTATCCCCAGTGTCTCTCACTCTCTCTCATATTGAGTTGTCCTCTTTTTCTATTCCCTACTGGTGTTCCTGCCTGTTCAATGTATGTAATGTGTTGGACGATAAGCAAGTGTGAAGCATGGTGATGGTATTTAACAGAAATGTATTCTCTTCATTCATCGCCATTTCTATCAACAGAAACACTGCATTTATTATTTAGTCCCATCGTCGTCAGTAGAAATGAATGACTCGTGACATCGTTTTATTGACATTTACTTCATATGAATTATCCTATTAATCATCGCCCTTTTTTAATAAAAATTTACGTTTAACAAAAATTCTTTGTCACAGTACTGTCTAAAATAATAAAAAAAACATCGTGATTGATTTATTATGGGATAGAGAATTGAGCACCTGGAGACCCGAAACAGGAACCCCCGACACACTATATTGATTCATATTTCTTGTAATAATTCTGATTACTAACTTTTCAACTATAAGAATTTTTAATTTCTAGTCTTTCTCTCATATATATATATATATATATATATATATATATATATATATATATATATATATATATATATATATATATATATATATCCCTAGATTTTCGTGGGGAAGCTTTTAAAGTATGTTTGACGTCAGCTTTTTTCTTTTTCTTTTCTCCCTCCACCCAGGTACCAATCCTCAATGTGTCCACTGCTTTCTACCTCTCATTCTTTCCGTCTCTCAAGAATGCTCTTTCATGTCCTTCTAGCCATTTCTGTTTAACACAACTTCTATAAGTAAAAAGTTCATATCTTTCTAATTCTTTTATTCTTAGCATTTATTGCTCTACTGACAGCACTAAATTGTTGATTTGAAAGTAGCTGTCTTTACTACTACTATTCATAGTAGACTACAATGTAGTAGCAGTAGTTAAAGCTGCTCTAACAACTCGTGACACCAGTATTCATGTCACATATATTACAGCAGCAGCAGTTATTACTGCAACTAGTCTTAAGATGTGAGGTTGAATATATTCAACAGTTTGCCATTTTAGATTCATTGTTTTATTTAACTAATAAAGTTAATTTTATGTCTATTTGGGTTTTTTAAGTTACTATTGTAATGTAGACACATATTTCCTTTTAAGTAAGACGTGAAAAGTTAAAAACATATGCGATCGTATCATTGCCGTTTTAATACCTGTCTTAAAATAAAGACTCGTGATTTTACTCTATTACACAGAAAGCAATCTTTTTCCTCGGACTAAAATAGTATGAAACCCACATTTAAACATAGATGTGTATTGTTGCCTTCATTACTTCCGTCTTACTCCACCAGAAAATTGAATGATGAATCACTTATGGAATTTTACAACCCGCTTTTGAAAAAGATTACGTTCAATTCTTGATTTGTATTGAGCCATACAATCTATTTATGTAACTTAATTGCTTGTCAACTAAGTGGGCTTAAATTGATTAATATTTTCTCTTGTTGAACGAATGATTTAGATTAATTATCCATTTTGCTTAAAATGAAAATCAGTGGTTAATTATCATTTGAGGGCTTTAAAAGATTAAAACTGTCTTCTAACCAAAAGTACTTATTTGTAGACATAAAATTCTGAAAAGGTATTAAAATTTAATCATTTCGCTCTTTAACGATGGATTATTTTAAAAGTTGAACAGATTAAGGATTTTTGTAAATGACTTTTTGTTTTATTTCTAATCCTTCAGTCCTGTCTCCCTTAATGTATTTTTTAAATTAAGGGTGACAGGAGTGAAGGCTTATGAGAAATATTTTTAAAATTTCAAAATCAAGTATCCTTTTGGAATTTACTAAGTGCGTTTTTAGAATATTTTTTCTTTGACCCCAGGAACTGTAATTTTTTTAATTGCAAAATTAAAAAGGTATAAACAAAATCGTTTAAGTTGATTTTATCGTCACGGTCATTAGAAAGTTTTGGAGAAAATTCAAACCTAAAAATATCTACTTTATTGAACGGAAGATATTTCAAAATTTCGTTTTTGTAATCTGAAAGTGTGACGTAATTAGCACGAGAAAATTTTAGGCAAAAATCTGCCGATTATCGGATTTCAATTAAAATTTGGAACTTGTTCATTTTATATATATATAGTATTTTGTAAGAAAAGATTATAGAAATAAAATTAATTGCTGAAACAAATTTCAAAACATTTAAATTGCATTACGTTTTAAAATTTCCAAAAAGGATGTTTACGAACACTAGGAATTGCTAAAAATGACATTTTTATGTTAATTTTGATATTTGCTTTTTCTGGACGAATATTTAAAAAAATTAATTCTTTGTCATGGTTTTTGTATTCCTTTGTTGTATTGGTTTAGCAGCATTTAGTATTTTTTAACTTTTTTTTTCTTCTGTCGAATAGAAATACTTATAAAGAGACCAGATCTGTTTCACAGTTGTGTGTAATACGTAAAATATTTATTGAACCAAAGAATAAGAAAATTGTCAATATCAATGCTAATTTTGACAATCTTAGATATATTTTGAAAATTTTTAAAAATAAGGATTTGGCATGTATGTAAATCATGTAAAGCAATCGATAAAAGTTTTAAAGTCAGATTTAATTCTTTTTATTTTTTTATTTTTATTTTATTGCAATGTCTTTGAACTTTATTTTTAAACATTTTTTATAAACTATCCTATTGAAATCTGATCGCTTTTTTCTTAAAATCTGAATGTGTTTTGACCAAAATTCTTCAAGCACAAGATTACGTCACACTTTCATACACAGCGTAAACAAGTCTTCAGACGCACATACTATCTCTGTCTGTCTATATATATATATATATATATATATATATATATATATATTATATATATATATATATAAATCAAAAAGAATATGGCGGTAAAAATTGACCTGTTAACTCCAACTGTCATCGTTAGAATTATATTTTTAGTTTACTAAAATGGGCTGACATTTTCTTGTAGCACCTGATTAGCTATAAAGCTTTTTGGATAAAATATAATATTCTCTTAACGACTTGTCCCCAAATTTTGATTTAGATATAAATGGCTTTTTTTAAAAAATGTCTTGATCATTAGAATAATCAATGTTGCTAATAGGTATGCAGACATTTTCTACCGTGTTTAGAGGGATATATGGTCATTAACAAATCTGCCCAAAATCTAAGTTTATTTTAGGGTTATTTTTCGTTTTTTTCCCCATGATCACTCAGGTTTAACACTTTACACATCTTATTTCAAAGTCGGATTGCATAAAGAATATAAATTTATATAGGTTTTTGTCTAAAACTATTCAAAGAACTATTTTATTATAACTTGAATGGAATATCCCGATTTGATTTCTAGAATCTACAGGTTTTCCTTAAAGTCGGTTGGCAACAATTATTTTTAGGCAAAATATATTCCTTGAATCGAATTTTTCAAATATTTGTCATAAACACCTGGAATGTTAAGTATTTTTCTTATTCAAGCAAGTTGACTTTGATTTAGTTTTCTCGTTAGACAAAATTTGAGCAAAGTCGGGGTGGGGTGGGTCACTGCAATGTAAGGCAAGCACTGGGATTCGTTTTTTCCTTCTGGTTTTCATATTAAATGAGATTGGATCAGTGTATAATCACAAATTTATTTAAACATTTTCTCTGTGGAAGTTTAAGGCTATCAATGATTTTAATAAAATATATATAGGCTTCTTAAACCCTAAAGTTCCAAAAAGCTGTTTTAGTCATGTTGAAGCACACATTTCTGCATGGTGTTTATTTTACCTATAAATGGATGTTTTTAAATGCTGTCAATTCATTATACTTTCCCATCATATTTGAATCCCTCCACTTATTGAAATATGAGAACTGCAAAATTTTGATTAAAAGGATTTAATGCTAGGCAAGTTCCATACTACACAATTTCTTTCGACTTTAATCATTAAAAGTTCTACATAGATTTAAAAGAAAGGAGAAAAAATCCCAACAGATCAACCTTCATCGTGATACCTTTTTTTTGGGGGAGGGGGGTTCAAATGTCTCACCGTTAATGAATTTTGTAGGTCTGTTGTCTTAGTCTTTATCATTTATTTTAGGCCTTAAGCAAATAAAGTGGTATAAGTATTTTTTAATCAGTTCCCCTTTAATTTAGTTCAATTAAAGGTTTTCACATGTGAATTTTGAAGAAAAACTTTAAATCTGGTTTCTGCTAGAAGTTAATTTTCAAGAATTAATGAAAACATTTCTGCTGAGTTTAGGTTAAATAAGCATCACAAAAAATTTTTGAAACAAAGTGGATTCATTTTGATGGGAAAAAAGATCACAATGGAATAATTCTGAGGGAAAGATGTACAGTGGTTTTTCTTTTCATTGATTTTGATCTGAAGAAAATTATTTAAATTTAATGAAGACAATTCTTAAAATTGCTTCACAACTGAATTTGAATTCACTAAAATATTAATTTTGGTTGATTCTTTGAAGTGATTCTTGGTGAGTTTTAGATTTTATTGAATGAAACCTTGTCAATTATCTTTTAGTATTCATTTTAATTTAATTGTGATAAAATGTTATTAAAATTGAGATAAGTTTTGGTAAAAAATAATTTTAATTTGAAAAGGTCTTTTTAAAAAGTTAAATCTGCATTTGGTAAGTTAACATCTTTAATGTTCCATGGTTATTTTCTATCTACCCCCTACCCCTGTAAATTTTTTCCCCACATATGTGCAGCGGCAATGCAAGTTGGGGGGGGGGGTACTTTTATTTTATTAAAATTTGTTGAAAATAGTCTTTTGATTATTTTAGATCAAATGACTTTGAATAGTTGCCTAGAAACTAGGACCCCCCTCGCTCTCTTTCTCTCTACATGTTTATTTGTAAAGTCTCAGATGTTTGCTTTTACCAAAACATAAAATTCATTTTTTTTGCCAGATATTCCTTATTGAATCCAGAAGAATCTTACAAATTTCACTTTTTTTTTTTTTTCCTTTGTACGAAATTGTGCAGATTGCTTGGAATAAAGTTTAATATTTCTTCATAATAAAACAGTTTTTTTTTTTTTTTGTTTTTCCCTTTCTCTGGGCTTTACCATTAGTTGGTTTTGTACTTGATATAAGGATAAATTGTGGGCATAGAAAGGTGATTTGTTTTTAATTAATATAATTCAGAAATTTGATTAATGTGCATTTTGCAATCATACTATCCATATGGATGATGTAAAATTAGAATAGCTTTGTTCTTTGCTGGCTTATGTGGTGTTGCCTAAATTTTCAATTTCTGCATTTAGTCTTCTAAATGTTTAAAGCTACTATTATACATTATTATTTTTCTAGTAATTAAGCTGTTTCTTCAAAACTATATTAAAATTTGTTTGCATAAAAATCTTTTTACAGATTCAACACATCTAAAAGTTGAAAATGTAGAATTGATCGTTTTTAGAATTTAAAATTAATTTCTGTGTTTAATTTTTCCTTCAGAGATGGTTGAAAATATGAAAGAAGTTGCTGACCAAGGCTCAGAATTGACTGTTGAAGAAAGAAACCTTTTATCAGTTGCTTACAAAAATGTGATAGGAGCACGGCGAGCTTCGTGGAGGATTCTCAGCAGCGTAGAGCAGAAAGAAGAGCCCAAAGGTTGTGAGCAGCGACTAAATCTGATTAGATGTTACAGATCAAAGGTAGGTTAACTTTTTCCCCAAAATATTTATAGCGCTCAAAGATGCTAATAGGTACTGTATGCGTTCTTGACGCAGTAAAATCATATCCATGCATCCCAGTGTGCGTTTTTTTTTCTTCTCTCACTCAAGCTAACTCTAAATACATTTCAATAGCTTCTTAGAAATGAATTATACAAGGTAGGAGTTAGACAGCTTTCGTTGTTTCCCCAGATCATAAATAAAAACCCTGCAATTTATTAAACTTTAGTTGGGACCCATCTAATTTCTTGGGCACTCATTCAATGCAAATATATGCATCCCAGGATGCACTAAATTAAAAAGCTATTAGCACCATTGAGCACTATTGTCTGTCCCTTTATATAAAATAATTCTCTATATTAAAATGTTTTCTTTATTTAAAATGTATGGATAAAAAGGTGTACTGGAGCCTAATCTATCCTCTGAATTTAACTTTTCATTATGTTCTTTCTTTAAAATTCAGTTGAAGTCGGTCAGGAATTCAAAATTAGCATTTTCTTAACACTATTTGCATTTGATTTTATCAGGTTGGATCAAAATAAATGATAGTTTAAAATGTCTGATGTTAAACTATCATAAATTGATGCCTAACTGCATCAGCTTTTGCCAAGAGCTTCAAATATAAGATCTTGTTGTTTTTTTTTTCTATTCATCTTGGCTGGCTAAAATGTTTACAATTTTTGATGACTCTTGACAGAACTTGGTCACGGTGGTCTTATGAGATTGTGAACTGTAATCATTTATTGGTTTGATGAGTGTTTGGAGATGAAGAAAGAAAACCCTATTTGATTGTACTGATCACTTTTCATCAATCAACGGCACAATCAAATTGCAACAGGTGTTAAATCATGGATTGCCTATTTTCTTAACACTGCAAATATGGCGAGGCTCACCTTACAGAACCAGATCACCAGAACTGAATTTTTGAAATTAAGAAAACAATTGATGATAATTGGTTTCAACAGTGCAATGTCAGTTTGACATATAGAACATAATGGCATGAAAATTAATTTACTTATCTATCTTTCCATGAGGAGATATATTATTTATTCTCTTAAATAAGAAAGCTTAAAGTATAGATGTACAGATAGGCAAAGCAGGAGATAGGGTTGAGGATACTGCACTATTTTTGCTTATTTTTATTGGAGTTGATTTTTTATCCTTAGCTTCAATAGTAAGTTCCAAAATTTGCATATCAATTTATATTTTAATTCTTAAACTAGATTTGGGGTAATTGTTTGACTTGTCCATAAGTAACACTGACTGGTTTGGGCCAACATTTTAGATAAATTCTCAAACTCATGTCACTTGGTTGTTATAAAGTTGGCTACTAAATTGAACCTTCATTTTGATGTATTGTTGATTGAAAGGTTATGAAATGGTATGTTTTGTCACAAAACATTAGAGTTGTCTAATTTGTACTTTTTATATTTATGATTTTGACTTGTTATTGTAAATTTCTTTATATGTAGGTTGAGAGTGAGCTACAAGATATTTGCAACGATGTGTTGGCTGTATTGGAGAAGAAACTTTTGGTGAATGCCACTTCAGGAGAATCTAAAGTGTTTTATTTTAAAATGTGAGTGAACTGGTCAAAAATTCCAATTTCTTTCTCATTCCAATATAGATATAACACTTTAACTCTTTCTTGAAATTATATAATGGTGTCAATGACAAATAGTTAATCTGTTAAGTTTTTTTTTTTTTTTTTTGTGGGGATTGATGCTTTTTTAAATTTTGAATGTCTACATTTTCACCATTTTTTATATTGGGTAAATAATTTTCAACTGAAAAGGAAACTTTCTACGTGTTTTTAATTTCATGTCATAAAAATTTTTACTTTTATTATTATTATTATTATTATTATTATTATTATTATTATTATTAACAGTAATGTGAATCCTGCCCAAATGTTATGGAAAGATTTAAGCATTCTAAGATGTTTAGGTGAAAAATGATATTTGACTGGAAAAGCTTGGGGGGGGGATATTTAACAATTGAATAGGGGAATAACTTGCTCATTTACAATATTTATGCTTTTTGCTTTTTTTTCCATCTCATTTATGCTAATGATTGATTTTTTTGATTTTTTTTTTTTCTTCTATGCAGGAAGGGCGACTACCACCGCTACCTGGCTGAATTTGCCACTGGCAACGATAGGAAGCAAGCTGCTGACAACAGTTTAGGAGCTTACAAGGCAGCCAGTGACATTGCCATGAATGAGTTGCCACCAACTCATCCCATCCGGTTAGGGCTGGCTCTCAACTTTTCTGTATTCTACTATGAGATCCTTAGCAACCCAGAACGAGCTTGTCGGCTGGCCAAGGCTGCATTTGACGAGGCCATTGCTGAGCTGGACACTCTGAGTGAAGAGAGCTACAAAGATTCCACCCTTATAATGCAGCTTCTGAGAGACAACCTCACTCTCTGGACATCAGATATGCAAGCTGAAGGTTAGGCTACTTTTTTTTCTTTTTCTCCTTCTCTATCAACTAGAGGATATAATGAAGGAAAATGTCTATTTCTGTTTTTTTTTTTTTTTTACTAAATCTTTTAAATTAGAATTGATCCTGCAAATAGATAATATTCAAATCCTCATGCTTACAAAATCTTTGAAACCCAATCTTCTGACACTTATCTGGTCTTTAACCAAGTTTTGTTAAATATTAGATTTTGTATAAAAATAATTTATACTTGAGCCAAATGTCCTCCTCCCCCCCCCTCTTCCCACTGAACTAAATGTTTGCGTTCCTGTGTTGAAATTTGCTATGATTTCTCTTAGATTTACCATATTCATATTGCATTATTTCTGGCTTCAAATTTTTTTTCTCCTATTCCTTAATTTATTTTCCCATATCCTATCTTCTTATATTTTAAAGTTTAGATATTTTTGTATAAAAATTTCTAAAATTGTTTTCTTTTGTTTTCAGAATGTGAACAAAAGACTGAGCAGCTGCAGGATGTGGAGACTGAGGAGGTGTCATAAACGGTGGCCCATTTAGTTTGAATCTTTGCACATTTACAACAACACTCATATGAGAAAAACAACAACAATAATTAATAATAATAATATAATAATACCAACAACAACTTTGGTCTCCTTGTCACTCTCTCTGGCCATGACTATAATCATTTTTCTCTTGTACATTGTTCTGTATTAATATGTTATTATTTGTATAAAAGTGACCAACCAAACCGTGTCCATTATTCCATAGTGCTGCAAAAGGCCAGTCATGACCATTATCGAGTGGAAGAGACGCTTAGAAAATTTAAAACATTGAAGAAAAACGGTAATTAAGAAAAGAAAATGATTAAAAAGAACTTCCCTCCTTCCCTTCTAATTTGTCATTCTATGATTCTCTCTTTCTCTCTCTTTTCCTTTAAACTCTGCCTCATCTCCCTTAGTCCACCACCAACCCTTCTACCACTACTCCTCGTAGTGAGTGGACTCCACAAATCTACATTTTTTACCCCCCTCCCTTTTTTTTGTGAACATTTGTTTTTTGCTGCTTTGTGCATTCTTTTCTTCCTCTTCTGTGCCCTGGCTAAATGTGGACCAATTTAGCCCTGTGTCTTTCAGCCAGCACAACTTGGACCAGTCAAAAAAGAAATATTATTCTCCTTCAATAAGGAAAAAAAATATTGAGGAAAAAAGCCTATTTAAACAAGTTTTGAATGATTGATAAGGATTCTGATGGGATAGGGTGGGGGGAGGACAAAAGTTGGGGTAAGGGAGGGGAAGTAAACCTTTTGTGGTGCACACTACTTGTCTTACCTGCTTCACTTTGACTCCTAAACAATTTTTTGGGGGTATTAATTAATTTTACTAAAGACAAAATATACTGAACTATTTAGTTTGTGTGAGTGTGTGCATGCTTCTATTTGAACATAGCTTTAGTTGGGCAAAAATCCCTTTCAGTTTTAGTTTAGATATTGAATAGGTTTTGTGTCCAGGCACTTTTTGATTAGTTTCTCCTCTTGCCTGCTAGTCATTAGATCATTTTATACTGAAGCTTTTTCTCTTCGTGCTTTCTACTCCTTATAGAAGATGGGCGTTCAAACTTACTAAATTCATAAAATTGATATACACATGTAAAATGCTTGCTAGCAGTTGCTTTTCTCAAGTCTGCTTCTTCAACTAAAGGCAGGCCTGAATATTTAATTCTAACTAAATGCATTAATTTTCCATTTGACTATTCTATTGGTGGTGGGCTCTAGGCTGGGTGGGGGACTCCCCATTATTCTTTTACATACAGACACACATGCAAAATACTTCTCATCTTTTTTCTATCTTTCCTTTAAAACAACTATCCTCCTGACCTTCCTTTTTGCTGCATTCTTTGTGCTGTTGTCCTCTGCTGCTGCCGCCCAACTTCCTCCCCCCCTCCCCAAAGTTGGTCACGCTTTTCCTACCCTCCCTTCCCGCCTCCTTTCTAAAAATTTCAAAAGTTATTTAAAAAAAAAAAATTTATGTAATTTTAAACAAAAATTTCAATTTTTAAAAGATTTTTAAAAAATAAAAAAAATTAAATTAAAAAAAAAAACTGGAGATGCTAAAGTATTTCATGGGGTTTAGATTAAAATTGTTTCCCTTTTTAATGCTAATTTGAAAATTGTTTGGTTTGTAATTCTAAATAAAGCTTAGGAAAATTGTCTTGTAAGCTGATTTCTTTTTGCTCTTCCTTCCCAGTAGAGGGGTTGCTGGTTGAAGAGTCCTCTTCTTGCCAGCCCTGAGGAATAAGTTTTGACACTTAGGATTTCATATACCAACCAACACTTCTTAAACCTGCAGGGTGGGGCACAGGCTAATGAGTTTTTGGGGTCTTTCCTTGAATGGTATCCTTCACCTCTTTCTTTCTCACTCTGTTCTTGTGTGTGTGTGTGTGTATCACACACACCAACAGTTATCACTTTATTTTTTCTCCCCCTAACAGAAGTTTGTCTTTAAAGCAGTGTGAAAATAAAAATAAATTTTAAAAAACAAAACAAAACAAAAAAAACGCTGGTTTGGTTGCAAATAAATATATTTAAAAAAAAAGTGTTTGAAGATAGCTTTTTTTTCTGCTTTTTTTTTTTTTTTTTTTTTTTTCTTTTTTTCTTCCCCTTCCTCCTCCCTTGGTTGCGGTTGTATGTGTTCTGGATTGAATGATTGGATCTCTCAACTCCTACTTCAATGATCAGTCTCTTCCTTCACTATTGACCCTCATTTCCATCTTTTTTTATATTTCTTTTGCTTTATGAAAAATGCCTTTAAGGAAATTCCTCTGCCACGGTTTTGTTGGTTGATATTTTTCTTGTTTGTTGGCAGGCTGCAGCAGTATTTGATAACAGACTCGGCCGTTGACAGCTTCAGAGTGGAAAGCACACAACCATTGCCTCTTTCTATCTCTCTTTTTGCACCTCAATTTAGAATGTCTGTTAAGACGTTCTGCCTCTATTCCGCTACATTTGCCATCTTGTATGCAGTAACAATGAAGCTTAAAAGGGGATTTCATTTTTCAGTACTTTTTTTTTTATTTTTTTTTTTTTATGGGTCACTGAGGATGGATTCTCTTCGTCCTTCTTTCTGTGGATTGATCTTGTCAGTATTGTATTAAGATCTCTAATTGCCTGCTGCGCCTAATTTGTTCAATGGACCACTCTTGTGGCATTCCTAAATCTCCTTAGCCTGGCCCGCTCTGTAAGCACCTCTACTGCCTATACAAATTAATAATCAACTCTTTTTTTTTTTTTTTTTTTTTTTTTTTAACCAGCCATCCTAACTCTTCACTAATTCCTCCTATCCAGATGTTTTGTTTCTTTTGATTTTTCTTTTCAGATTTAACTTTTCACCTAACATTCAGTTTTTCTTATAAAAAAATTAAAAATTAAAAAAATATTCATTTACCAATCACTATCAGCAGCAGCAGCAGCCATCTTATTGCTTAAACTCTTTAATTTCTCCAATTTTAATTTGAACATTTACAAAACATGCCAAGCAATGGCCATAAATTTAATCAACAACTGAATTCATTTTAAATTAGTTCATTAAAAAAAGTTTTCCTTAAATGGTACATGACTTCAATAAAAGGATTTTTAAAATAAAAAAAAATTTGGCAAGGAGTCTGCTGTGTGTGTATGGGTGTATGTGTGCATGTATGTGTGTGTTGACTGTTGCAGCGTTGGTGGATTTTTCTATTTTGTTAAATTTTAAGTTTCCCTCCCTTCCCTTCTATATTTGGCTAATGTTCCTCTTCCACACACCCATCCACCACCATCCCCAAATTAAAAAAATTTTGTGGCTTCTGCTTGACTTTTTGCATGAGACAAAAGCAAAACATTTTTAACACCTTCACAACCAACATCTCACCTGCTTTGTTGGCATTGCTCAAAGTTTTCTTACAATGCTTGTGATTTTTTTTTTTTTTTTTTTAAATAAAAAAAAACACTTAATATTGATGATTTTTAAGAAACTTAGATTGCATTAAAGGCAATAGTTGCCCCTTGCCCAGCCAGCCCCCCTACCCTAGCTACATTGTGTGGGAGTTGCTAAAAACTATTTGGTCGTTTGTCCCCTGCCCCACTCCAAAGAAGTCTTTGACTCTCTAAACTGAATTGTTAGTGTATAGCATTTGCAAAATGTTAAAATATCTCTAAATATATTTTTGGTTCATTTTGTATATTTTCTATTTCTCTCTCTCCTCTCTCCTCTCTCTCTCTCCTCTCTCTTTAAATATTTCACCTGGATACTACTGCCTGCATCTTTGAAGAAAAGAAAAAAAATCTCCGCTGCCCGGGTTTGTTAATTTTCATACCCGACTTTTCTGTATAACTGTTTGTGTATTGTCCTCGGAAATAAACTTGATTTAACTCCAGAAAGACAGTGCACTCGGTCTTCCTACTTGCTTGCTTGACCGCAGTCATGTTCTCTTTTGGATTATTTGGATAAAGGATGATATCACTTTTTTAAAGAGAATTTGGTAATGATTTTTAGGAGATTTATTTTTCTTAAAACCTTTTTGAATATTTTTGTTATGAATTCATCCCACTAATCATCCTTTGTTTTTGAACTCACAATATTTCAGTTAGCCTATTAACATTTAAAAAAAAAAAAAAAAAAAAAAGGGTTGCAATGCTTTATTCTTGCAAGATTATAAAATAAATTCTCGTTTTAGCCAAGTATTTTTTTTTTTTTTTTTTTTTTTTTTTTTCCCTCTTTCTCCTCACCCCTTTGATAACCATCAGGCTTTACCACTTAATGGGGTCTCCCATGGTAAAACTTTTTATGTTCCAACAACATAATTTTAGGTCTTGGTTTGAAACTTTATTTTCCTGTGAGCGACATTCTCCAATTTTAGTTTAAGAAAAGAAAAAAACCCTTCAGCTGATATGTTGTGTGTTTAAAAACAGAGGATGAGTGGTGTTGGGGGAGGGGTGCTAAAAACGATGGCTTCCACTCCCTCTTTTTCTTTTTTTTATTCCCTTTTCATATTTGATATTGGAAAAGTTGTAATTTTTACTTTCCTGAAAACTTTTAAGATGCTAAAATTAAACAAATTTAAGGCCCATGAGGGGGGCTTGAATAAAAATTCTGGAAAGTTTCTCGTACATTTAGGATACTTAATCACTAAAGTTTTTTGACTGAGAAAATGTAGACAAGAAAGTTTTAAACGTTATTATAAACTCTCATATTTGGGCAAGTTTCTCTTAAAAGATCTACAAATAATATACTGAATTTTATAATCACACAGATGGTTTAGACTTTTTGGGTTACCATTAGAAAACATTGCCTTGAATACGTATGTATAAGTCGACACTTAGCTTATGGTCACGGAATTCTTTATCTTTAAAGCCAAGAGTTGCTCTTAATTGTTACTAATATAGTCAACAGCTCTCTCCCTCTCCCCCCTCCTTCTAAAGTTACATCTTCAAAATCTGACCTATATATATATACACTAACTCAATTTCGTAATGTACTTAACTGCAATCGGAACATGTTATAAGAAATTAGGTTACTTTTATTAAATCCCAATTAGTTGCACCTCCCCCACTTTTTTTTTCCGTCTCACCAAAATCTGAAACGCGTAACACTTTATAATTTGATGTACCTAAAAGCAAAATGAAATGTTAGTGAGCAACTCTGAAAATTACAAGGGGAGATAAATGCATCTTTATAATTAATCTGACTAAATTCCAGTCATGATAATCGGCTTTTCTATATCAAATCCGATATATCACTTGCTTATAAAATCAGTATTTGAAAAGCTGTCTGAAAATTACAATGTCATCATCCTGATATGGGAAGCATTTGCTCAAACTGAAGTAGGATCACCAATAATTTTTACATTTACTTCAAACTGATTACAATCTTTTACATTTTTTTTTTTTTGTTTGTTTTTTTATTTAAATTCTCTAATTTGAATAAGCTAAAACCTGGCCAACTCAAATGAGTCAGCATAATAGATATTTTCTCTGAACGCTTTTTTTACTGTGGATCATTTGTTGACTAAAATGATACCAGTACATTTACAAAAAGGTTTTCCTTTGTGGAATGGTTAGCAAGTTTGGCTAGTAGACAATTATTTCTTTTAGTTCTATTCTCATTAGGTAACCCCCTTCCCCAATGCTATTGGCTGTGTACCAAATTTAAACTATGTAAATATTCACTTCATCGCTGCCTGAACAATTAAAGTCAATTGATAAAACTACAAATATAGATTAATTATTTGTATATAACACTCATGATCACTTTACGTTCATACATAATTTTATTTGAGAAACTGCTGAATGTTGGAAAAACCCACTAGCTAATAATACGCGCTGTAGGCAACTAAATTCTGTTAAAATAGATGGATTAACAGTTATTTACTAAGATTAGTCTAGCACACAGTCTTCACTCGGGTTGCTAACAGTACTTGCTGTTACCAAGTGGTTTTACAGGAACCAATGCTTTCGGCGTGAATGCAACTCACCACCACTACAAAAAGAAATTAATCACCTACGAAATGGACTATGATCATTTTAAGTATTGCTCTATTAAACATTCTGCTAGAACATGCTGTTTTTACTGGGTTATGATTATATATGTATATATAAATATATACAAAAATTAGTAAGATTAAGTGCAAGGTCAGAAATTTGGGGCACAATGCTGCATTGCCAATTCACAACATACACCCACCCACCCGTGCCCTACAGCCTGACCCAGGTTGGAGTCATCACAAAATAATTCAGTATATGTGAGTTAGATAACTGAAGTGAAACCCAATAAATAGTTGACAACTTTTCGGAATATGTCGGTTAAAAAAAAAAAAAAAGAGGCAGTATCCACTGACAAATTGGATGTTTAAAAGAATGTCTACAAAAGTTGCCAACAAAGCCGTCTCCTTTTATCAAATAGGGTACGTTTGGATATTTTACACATGTGGAAATAGCTTTATTTTACCGACATGTTCCTAAAAATAGCTTAGATATTTATACAGTGGCTCGCCAATTCAGCGCATGAGTAGTGCACGGATGTGTGAGGAGCTGATGGTAAGTGTGGCGCTCCACCTCGCAAAAACTTGGTCTAACGCTTGTGAAAAGGGGATAGACTCCCTCGTCTTGCTGATACCGACATTCAGCCACCCTGGCGACTATTTTACTTACTATTGCGGCAAAGAAGTTTTGGAAAATGGTCACGTGAAGAGTCGACACTTGTATGTATTTACCCAACCCGTTCGCAACTAGTAGACTGGCACAAGGTTGCAAGTATGGCGCATCCAGCGAGGATCGAACTCGATATTCAGTAGCGTTCTAACCCCTTACACAATGATGAAACGCAGAGACAACATATATCCGTTTTGGAATGTTGCTGCTTACGTCAAAGAAACATGCGTACAAGGTAAAGCCGTCAGCAAAGTGCGTACATACGTAAAGCAAGATTAAAATGAAAATAAAGTAAATTGATAATGTAAAGATAATAATCCATGTGCTCAATTTTAGCGTTAGTAGTACGCGTATTGCTGTGACGTAAGCAACATTCCAAAGTTGAACCTGCTTGTATAACTGAAATATTCGCTCGTTTTAATCGCTGAATTCCACGTAGAATAATTAGTAAATTTTGTTCAGTGTCTTAAGTAAATTTATTTACGAAGATTATCTTTGCTATAACAGATTTCACTGGTACGTTATTTCTATTAAATATTTATCTACAGACGTTTTTTTTTATCTTATCTATTTTTTTTTATTTTGATAAATATGGTATTTTATTTTTAACTGATACATCAATTGAACCTCGATCCTAAGTACCGGAGAAGCGGCGGATTTTTGTTGTTGTACAAATGCAGAAGAGCGCGCAAGAGATAATATTAAAATAGCATTGAATTACTGAAATTTCCGAACTAGCCTAACAATTACCCTAATACTAGCCTCCCAAAAGTTTCGGATATTTTCGTGAAATATAATACTTTTTATACGTAATCTAATATCTCTTGTGCGCTATTCTGCATTAGTACCTTTTAAAGTATACACAACAGGGATAGAGATGCTGTTGTTGATAAAATTACCGATAAATTGTTACTGATTCTAGGAAGGAGGACCTCTCAAAGTAGTTTTTGACTAACGAGAAGAGGGTACCATTATAGTATGTGGCCTACGAAATCATGTCTCTCTCTTATAGTATGTGGTCTAGCATAAGCATATAAGGTTATAATAACTCCTAACCCTATTTTAGAATTAAATAGATCTCTGCCGCTATACCAGTCTGCCCTACTATTTAACTTGAAGGAGAATGGTTTGATTTGTACTTTTCGCAAGGTTAGGTATTTACCCAACCCGTTTACCATGGGTAGAATGTGGCACAAAGTCGCAAGTATGGAGCATCCAGCAAGGATCGAACCCTCTATTCAGTGGTAATGGATCTGCACAACTAGGTTGGTAACCATTATACCACAATGGGACGCCTTAACTTTCCCCAAAGGGGGTTAGCGTTATGTGAAATGCAACCAGACGAGTCCATTACCTTTGATAATAACGATTACACAACGGGCGCCTCCATTTTGATAACCACCTCGCCGTAAGGCAATTTCTGAACTTCAAGTCCAAATAGATACTTACGAGGGTGAATCCAAAAGTAATGCCATTTTATTTAGGACAGGAATAATTACCAATACAGGGACATGTATTATATATCAAAATGAAGCGGGTCCTCTGGATTACATCCCTAGTTCTCCACAGTCGCCGTTTCTCTCAATAGCAATGTTCCACCTTCGAATGAGAGCATGTACCCCTGCCTCGTAAAACTGTTGACTGTTCTTTGAGCCACTTCTTCGCTACAGATTTTACTTCTTCGTCACTGGAATAAGCTTAGATAAATTGTGGCACAAGGCCAGAAGTATGGAGTACCCAGAGGGAATTGAAGTCAAAATGGTCTATTAACCATTAAAACACACGAGTTTCTACTAAAACCAGGTGGTCAAAATTTGGGTACCGGACATGTATGTCGAAAGGGGAGGGTGTCCCAAAATTGTATTATTGTAAATCAAACGAGTACCCCGTATTATTAGTATTTTTTTGTAATTCACCCATTGTAGTTCCCTTAGACAATAATAAAATATATAAAATTATTCTAATTAATTATTATTCTGATAATTCCATTGCAATCTATTAGATTTCGATATGCCACAGTTGAATGAGCTGTTTATCTTTATTAGATTCTAAAATGACTCATTAAATTAAAAAGTTGATAGAAAAAATAACATAAGATAATAATAATAATGAAATTTATTATGTACAGTGCTCAGGTGCACCACAACTCATCAAAGTCTCATGTCTAGTACACAGAATAATGTATTAGTGTCAGGAACATGATCAGCGTACAGTAACAATATACATGTATGTGTGCGCGTGCATGCGAGTATCAGGTATAGTGTTGGCGGACTACAGGAAGCATGGAGGCTTTGAAAGATGCGGTGTTTCAGCAGCCCACAATGGACACAGGTAGCTTATTCCATGCCTTGGCAATTCTGAGCATGAAAAAATGTTTCCGAAAGTCATGTGAGCTATGCTGTTTCCTGACTTTGTAGGCATGCCCACGTGTGTTAGAAACATGGAGATCAAAAAGGTGCTCAAGGTTGCTGTTGTTAAGATGATTATGAGCGTTTACCAGGTCAGTTGCCAGACGCCGGAGTTTCAATAATGCCTTGAAAAATTGAAATAATTTATTATCTAGATATATAAATTAAAATAATTTATAATAAATTATTTCATTTTTCTTTTTTTAAGTACTGAAGCATAGCATTTATTATCTAGCTGTAGATATAAATAAGTTATTTATATATCTACATGTAGATAATAAATGTTATGCTTAAGTAATAGGTACCAGGTCCTTTTTACAATATTACAATTTTTCGTGAAGGGACCTCTCCCCCGTTTTAGCATACATGTCCGGTACATAAACTTTGACCCCCTCCTGGTAAAACAACAACAAAAGCACAACATAGTTTCGGCACCTTGTGAAGAGAGAACAAAAGTTTTTTTTAAATATAATATATATATATATATATATATATATATATACCCAACCCGTTCACCACGAGTGGGATTGGACACAAGTATGGAGCATCTAGCGAGGATCTAACTCACTTTTCGGTAGTAATGGATCTGCGAGACTAGCTTGATTACTAATACGCCATGATTGATCGAAGAGTTGTAAATAAATCAACGATTCGAGATTGGTAATCATTACATTATATTGAGTCGCTGTCTGAATTTGACATCGTCGCATTAGATTGAAATCAAAGTGAAGCAAGAGTTATCTCCCTTGAACGCTTGAAAAAAAATTTTTTTTAGAATTTCATAACTTTAAAAAAAATCCGAACATGATAAATAATATTATCAAAAATAGGAATATTACTAAAATTAATGGTATAATATGTATAAATGTATGTGTGTATATATATATATATACATATATATACGTGTGTGTGTGTTTATATACCTTTACATACTTTACCTTGATAATGGTTCGAATACGAACCGAAAGTACTCGGTCAGCCAAAAATGGCTCTTTCAGAGAAATCTTTAATGCTTTTCAAGATTGGAAGATCAAAGGAATCATAAGAAAGCTTGAAAAAAAAAGAAGATTTCTGGATTCTGTTTTATTTAAGGACATTTGTTTGAATATATATATGGAGGGTGATATAGAAATAAATCCGACAGTATGTAGAAAAAAATATATTTATTCTAGATGGTGAAATCCATGTTAAAATGTTTCGATTTTTATCAGACCATCATCACGGCATTATGAATGGAAAAGGTGTTTTCTGAACAGTGGTGGATATCTTTTCAAAATAAAACGGGAGATGAGGAAGTGTATTAAGAAAAATATTCTTAGCGTTCCTTTTTGAAAAAATGTGACGAGATTGTTAGAAATGAGGGCGTTTGAAATAACATTTTTTAAGATAATATGAGATTAGGTAAGATAATATAAAAAATCACACAGATGTTCATATATATATATATGAGAGTAAATATGGAAAATAAATCCTACAATATAAAGAAAATTTGAAAACAAAAACTTGCCTTTCAAAATTATAACTCTGATCAAATACAGTTACACAACTAAAAAGATTTTCATCTCCTGTCATCTATAGAAACATCCATCATTTTCTTCACCCCAAGATACATCCTGATGAAGGTTTAATGAAACCGAAATGTTTAAACATCGATAATTAAATTCATCCTATTTTCGGAACACTTGTTTTTTCAAATTTTCTTTTATATATATATATATATATATATATATATATATATATATATATATAATGCAATATATAATGAATAGTGAATGAAAAAATGAGAAAAGTATTTGCATGGAAAGGTGCTCAATGCTAATAAAGCAGAGCAGATTTATAATTAATGTTGATATTATGATTTCACACTCATAACTTCAAGTTATGAGTGTGAAATCATAATATCAACATTAATTATATATATATATATATATATATATATATGAGTGTAAGATAATATGAAAATCAAACATGTTCAAATAAAGTTTTTTTTATTAATCTGATATTACAATATTTCGATCTGTTAAAAATCTTCTTCCGAGCATATGTTGTGTTAATAAAAAGACAATTTTATAAAAATTGTGACCGTTTTTGTGATGGGATTACTTCAGACTGAACTTTTAAGAAAAGAAAATATTTTAAATTTTAAACAAACTTTCTCAAAGAACATGTGTCACGTTCATAATCAGGTGTAATAAATATTTCTCTTCTTTGCTAACGTGTGTCACACATGCTCTTCGAAAGTTTGTGTTTTCTATAGCGGCAAAAGTGAGGCAATATATTTCAATATTATAGCAATGTAAAGGTTTTGGGGGTTAGGGTGATTTTGCGGACCCTGAAGCTTCCTCTTCCTGACCTCGTTTTGTTTCGCCACTGAATGTCAGTATTACATTTCTATAGAGTTAGGCATTTAGAACATGGAAGGGAGATAAATGCGTAAAAATGGACTAGATTTTTTTTTTTTTTTTTTGTGGATTTAGGTGAAAATCTATGGTGGCCTTTACAGGAAAATTATATATTGTATTTTATCGAAAAGGTCATTACGGGAGATAACATTTTTAATATGTTTGGTGATCCGTACACAAAAATAGGATGGTTAATAATATCTTTTTTTTAAATATATAAAAATCTCGGAAAATATGTTGCACCCCCCCCCCCAAAAAAAAGTCCCAAAAATGAACTCTGGGTTATCCAGTTGGACACGTGGTCCAACGGGTTGAGTTAATACAATTCTAAGTGAATGCCATCTGTAGGTTGCAGGTTCAATCCTGATCACGGGGGGAAGTAACATAGAATACTTAACATAACTTAACAGTTGTACTCGTCATGGTTAACGGAATGAGAACAATCTGCCGCAATGGATTAAATAAAGAGTTCGGTTCGAGGTTCCTTGAAGGCTCTCGATTATGACATTGAGGCTTCCGATTTCGACCAGAAAATGGCCGGGGGCACTTCGGCCGAAACTTTGTATATAACTGGAGATATAGTGCCTGTCTGTAACCAAAATTATGCTACTACTTACGTCACAATATCCTGAGGAATTGCATAATTGAGTATTTAATTTATAGTCAAAACCATTAATACATAGAATAAAATACATCTTATTTATCAACGATGTCTCTCTGAAATCTGAGTTTGATTTGCCTCAAGACAGCCCATGTTATTAGTGCATTTAAAATCATCAAAATCGCGTGATTTAAACTTCAGCCAATGAGTGGCTGGTTGACTACTTAATCACTGATATTGAGAGACGTCCATTTGCAATCATTGACGAAGGACTTGCAAGACTGAGGAACACCAAGGAACAACCAAGGATCACGCTCTGCTTAACACAAAGGATCTTGCTGGACAAGCGTTCTTGCTTGAAACCTAAAGGATGGCCCTAAAATCGTAACACTCTTTAACCTAGGTTTGGCAACCAGTCTAGGAGAAGGAAAACTCTGAATTTAAACCTGTTAAACCACTTAAGAAATTGACCCTGGGTAACATCCTGCTCGCGCGAAAGGATTAGTAAATACATACTTGAGACCATACAATTGTGTATGAATAATTAGTATTAACAATAGTTGGTTGGTTGGATTTTACGGCATGTCAACCCTTGGATTATGTTATGCCGAAGACGTTTATTTTATTCATTCTTGTTGGGTATTCAATTTTATTTTTAAACTCAATCTTTCTTTTAAAAACATTTTTAAAACTCATTTTTGATCTATTTAACCCATTGATGGAACCCTAACAGGTACTACCACTCTGGGTCAGAGTGGACTGGGAGTAATGGCAATGAAGGGGGGTACTAAACACTCCCCAGAACTTCAGAGTTTTAAAGTTTAACCTCTTCCCTTTCGCTTTTTTTAATTACCGTACAAAACAAGGCAGGTTTTTTTTATTTGCTTAATTATCTCTTTTATATTTGATTAAGTGAATTTCAGAATATTTCTTACATAATTATCAATATTTATTTATAGTTATATGGGTTTCAAATTTATACTGTTATTATTATCCCGAGTATTCTCAGTATAGGCATTACACACACACACACACACATACATATATAATATATATATATATATATATATATATATATATATATATATGTGTGTGTGTGTGTGTGTGTGTGTGTGTGTGTGTGTTCAGAATTGAAGGAAAATATAAATAAAAATATAAGTTTATTTGTTTTATTTGTAATTATGCCAAAAACTGTTTCATTTACATTTCTCACAGCATTAGTTTTGTAAAGTGAAATTTTACTTCCAAATGAAAATCATTTACATTCATTAGAAAAAAAAGTTATCTTTTTCTCGGTATCCGTTTCAATTTGGAATTTTCAACACAATACAGAAATAAACTAGTGAAAAAGTATTCTTTTCTATTTTGAAAATTTTAACTAAAACGCACTAAAAAAAAAAAAAAAGAAGTACTCGAGACTCATAGAAAACGGGAAATTATTGGCGAACGAAACGTCTCAGGCTAGTAACTTTCGTTTCAGTGATAGAACACAGATACTCGGAATTGTAAAAAAAAAAGTTCAGAATGCCTATCCCGTGAATCCTAGGGATAATCGGGGAAGGGTTAAAGTCATACCCAGGACACTAATACCCTCAGCCATTACCTTCCCGCGCGTATATAAAAGGTTGAGGGCTTGCCAAAAGGGAAATAAGGTTGGGACAATCATATAGGTGATGGGACTTGACATTACCAGCCAATTGATCAGACGGGGTGCTCTTCGAACGCTCGTCTAGCCTAAGTAAGGACCAACGTGAAAGGTTCCATCCTTAAGCATAACGGGTCGCCACCTACGACCAACGTGACCCCATTGGGGGAATTTACCCCTCTGCAGAGGTGCAGTTGTCGTATTCTACTGTCCCATCTGACAGGGCTTAACAATAATTACTTGAAGCCATATTTTTCACACATCGATCAAATCATTAGTTACTGGAAACTGCATTATCATCATCATCGTCATCGTCATCATCATCATCATCATCATCAGGCTACGCTGACAGTACAGATATCCACGAATCTCTCGCCAACGACCCTAGCGATCATTATCTCTAGCAGGTTCTTCACGCAACATATAGAATCCGAGTAGAAATGCATTGATAATGTAATTTACTATAGAAATGCATTGAAAATGTACTTTACTATGAAAATGCTTTCAAAATATGTTATCATAGAAATGTATTGAAAATGTAATTTACAATTGAAAGGCATTGACATTATATGTTATTATAGAAATACATTGAAAATGTACTTTAATATAGAAAGGCTTTGAAAATATGTTACCATAGAAATGCATCGAAGTTGTATTTTATTATAGAAATGCATTGAAATGTATTTTTCCATAGAAAAACATGGAAAAGGTATTTTATTATTGAAATGCATCGAATTAAAAATAATGAAGAAAGTGATTTCCAGTGATCAGGAATTAATACAAGCATTGGTAAGTTGCTTTGGTAACGCCATCTTGCGGTTATTTAACCAAACGGAGGTTGGAAATTAAATGGAATCTTTTTAATATTAACAAAATACAATACTCGCCATCAGCGGGAAGAAGGTAAACCACTGCTAGTGGTATATAAGACTACTCAGTCAGCATAATACACCCGTATTCATGAGGATTGGGACATACTCATTAATGTTCATAGGTAGGGTAATTGAGTATTGGGACATACCTATTAATGTTCATAGGTAGGGTAATTGAGTATTGGGACATACCCATTAATGTTCATAGGTAGGGTAATTGAGGATTGGGACATACCTATTAATGTTCATAGGTAGGGTAATTGAGGATTGGGACATACCTATTAATGTTCATAGGTAGGGTAATTGAGGATTGGGACATACCTATTAATGTTCATAGGTAGGGTAATTGAGGATTGGGACACCTATTAATGTTCATAGGTAGGGTAATTGAGGATTGGGACATACCCATTAATGTTCATAGGTAGGGTAATTGAGGATTGGGACATACCTATTAATGTTCATAGGTAGGATATATAACAGAAATCCAACAAAACGAAAACCCTGAAATCTCATCAGAATAAGATTCTTCGCCAGATATATAAGTCAGAAATGATACAGGTTTCAAATGGCTGATGTATTCCGTATAGATTCGTATCAGGGGAAAAAAAAAAACGAAAACGAAAACAAGGCCATTAAAATAGAAATTATAAAAAAAAAAAAAACACAGCAAGGAATCTGAGTGGGCGAACGCCATTATGTATAAGCCAGATCTCCCATTCATCATTTACGAGAGATAAGAACCGAAAGTTTGACCTGCATTTCTAACATACCTAACCGAAAAAAAAAAGACTGGAAGACCTTCGCAGACTTGAGACGTTTGCAGCCCTGATGGGCGGGACTTTAGTATACACCGACTGTACCTCTGTAGAGGGCTAAGACCTCTCCCCCTTCCCCATTGAGCCTACTAAGGACACCCACTATATTATATATTAGAGGAAGTGACCGGCTTGCTTTCGATCACAAGAAATCGGAAGACAGTCGGCGATCCTATACACTAGCTGAGGGAAAGGGGGCAACCAAATGGCCCACAAATTTGTTTTTTGTTTTATATTTTCAGTTTCTTGGGGATTTCTGTTTCTTGATTCATCCCAACCCCTCCATCGCCCTCAAATCACTCGAAGCACAAAACCTAGTGCTTGATCATAATCATTCATTCGATAATGGGGAAATTAAGTAGAATAAAATCACAGAGCGAGAGAGGTATTTTGGTGTAAGTAGGCTGAGCAAGGAGAGGAATGCAAGAGTTTATTTTTGTATGGATCGGTCAGTGAATGAACCTAGCTAAATAGACTCATGAAGTAGTATGACCAGTTTTGTCACCCTTCCCACCCTCCCCCCAAAACCTGCGGCTATATGCCGAGTTGTGACACACTCGCTGTATCTCTCTTTTAAAGATGAATAAAGTTTTTGGAGTGAGTGCACGAGTGTGCTCACTTCAAATATTCCTTCCCCATTGAGCCTACCCGTTGGCCGTGGGTGGCGAACAATGATGCTTAAGGATGGAATACTGGTTGCTGAGCAATTCATAACACGCAACACACCACTTTGGCACTTACTTAGGCTTAAGAGTCGGTCGGAGAGGCCCCACCCCCCTCCGATCAATCGGCTTGTCATGTTATGTCTTAGCACCTATTTGATTGTCTCAACCTCTTTTATCCAATATGTGATTGCTTTATAGCAAGCCCCAACCCTTTTTATATCATTTTTTCTCATATATATGCTAGAAGGCGGTGGCTGCGAGTCATAGTGTCCTGTGTATGATATTAAAATGCATCTGATGGTGAAGTTCCTATTCTGGAGCTCTGGGGAATGTGGAGTACCCCTTCATCACCATTACTCTAAGGTCCACTTTGAAATGTGTTTTAAAGAAATAAGTTTTAAAAAATTGAGTTTCCCATCTATGGGTTAAATAGAAAATATGAATTTATAAACAAAATTGTATTATCCATTAAAAATGAAATTATTTCAAAACTTTGTTAGCATTAAACATTTTTTTTGCCAATAGAAGTATTCAGCATAAAATAACCCAAGGAGTTGACATGCCGTAAAACCCAACCAACCAAAAAATTGAGTTTGAAAAAAATGTTGAATACCCATCAAGAATGAACAAAATAAAACATCTTCGACATAAAATAACCCAACAAGAGTTGACATGCCGTAAAAACCAATTGTGACGTTTACGCCGCATCCTTTAGTTCCGGTGGCATCGTCTCCTATCAAACGGCACCTTTTGTCTTCGATGCAGAATCAACTCAGTTCAACTGGCTGTGGTCACGAGACGTTTGCGCTGTCCATGGTCTCTGTGGTGAACGAGATGACTTATCTCCTGCGAAACACATCTGATTGACATGTCAGGTTTTAGCTGAAAAAGAACATGGCCACCATTAACAGGCGGATTTATCGGGTGTTGTCTCATGTTTATTTCGTATATTTTCATTATTTCCTTTCCTTGTCACGCTTTGTCCATTAGGCAGCTAGATGTCGTTGCGACCTGTTGTATAAAAATCAAATACTCTTTTCTCTTAGACTCTCCAGCCGTCAGAGGTAACACACCAGTTGTGTCTCCTGTTCATTAGGATTGGGGATACAGTCATTCCGTGTACTTGTTACACGAGGGCCTTTCCAAACCACTAAGTGACGACTTTTATTCTCTATTCAGTACCCTCAAAACTATCTATAAAGACTCTTATCCTAGAAGACATTTATTCTATAGGCATATATTCTTTGTATTCTTATATTCTGTTTTGTATTATTCCTGTTGAGCTTTCTCAGATAATTAGGTCTATTTATCACTTCATATTCTCACTGAGTGCCCCATGCGTCTAGCCTTGTGCCACAACTCACGTGTTTGGCAGGATAAAGGTTAATAAAACATCAGCCCGATATACACGTGTCTCTGAATTGTCTCTAATGAAGCCGTTATGAATCCACACAAGTCATTATAAAACAGTCATTAACGTCACAGAGAGATAACGAAACCTTCACAGTCAATTAACTAAAATGCCACTGCCAGAAAATCAGGAATGGCCAAGGTTACTGAAGTTTAGATAAGTTTGGGACCGAGAAAAACTCTAATTACCATGGCTGGTTGGGTTTTACGGCATGTCAACCCCTGTTGGGTTATTTTATGTTGAAGACGTTTTGTTTTATTTATTCTTGACGGGTATTCAATTTTTTTTAAACACAAGATTTTTAGAACTCGTTTTTTTTTTTTGTTTTTTTTTTTATCTAAGCCATACATAGGGCCCTAACAGGTAATACCACTCCGGGTCAGAGTGGATCTGGGAGTAATAGCGATGAGGGGATACTCCACATTCTCCAGAGCTCCAGAATTGAAACTGCACCATTAGATTCAGTTTAAAGTTATACTCAGGACAATAAGACCCTCAGTCATCGCTTTCTAGCACATATATGATAAAAAAGGGTCGGAGATTTACCATAAATGTAATAAGGTTGAGACAATCATATAAGTGCTAGGGATTGATGTGACCAGCTGATTGATTAGTTCTTTGATCTTCCGTCTAGCCAAAGTGGAGTATTGTATGTCATGGACTGCTCAGCCACCAGGATTCCGTCTTTAAGCATCACGGGTCGCCACCCACGGTCAACAACTGACCCCATTGATGATTTGCTGTCAAAATTATTTAGGCCCGTCTCTAAAGAACTATAGAACTCTAGACGAATGACAGTGCGATTAGACGCATTTGGGCCGAGTCCGGGGACGGATCAATCCTTATTTGATGATATGTATTGGGCTTGTTGGTGTTAAGGAACATACCTAGTCCCCACTCACCAAGAATTAGAATTAATATATCCCGGACCGATCAATACTGATAAAGACTTCATTACGGAAACTCCCGAATTAGCCTAACCCTAACGTCCCAAAGGTTTCGTGTATTTCCGTGAAATGGAATGCTTTTTATACGTAATTTAATAATACTAGCAACAGAAAACACCCTCCGGGCGTCGTAAAAATTCATTTTTGAAAGACATTGCCTGAGAAGGTGGGAGTTAAAAATTCAAAGTCAGAGGGTTTGTATCATACGTAAGCAAAATCCTCATATTTATTAAAGGAGTAAAAAAAAAAATTAAACAATTTGAAATAAAAACTGAGCCCTGTCCCTCTGAAATAATAATGTAATAATCAAACAATTATTTTGAATATTTTCCACAAAATCGTAGGTATTTATTTATTTGTAAACTTTTTAGTTAACTTCTTGTTACTGCAACAACAAAAAAAAACGAGAGTAAAAAACAATTTTTAAAATTGCTTACTCAAATTTTGGATGTATATAGCATAAGAATATTGTGACGTAGAGCTATGACATAGTTTTTGTTACAGACATAAATAGAGAATCTCCATTATTAATAGATTATTTCTTTCGCAGCCAGCTTTCACTAAAAATCCCTCGGATACTCCATGATTTATTAATCAACTAGCAGCGGCTACCCGGCGAAGCCTAAGTAGAGGAGAAAAAAAAAACATGGTTTAATAATCGTTTGCAGATCTATTACTACTGAATAGCGAGTTCGATCATCGCAGGATGACCCATAAAAATCACCACGTAAAATTTTTTTTATTTTAATCCGGCTTGGTGGGAAGTAAGGGAATTTTTTTTCGTCAGAGTAGAGGGAATGACATCACATCATGATATAGTAAGAAATTTTAATTCAATGATTAACTATATTTTAAAATAAAATATAAATGACATGATTTGCTAAATTTCAAATTAATATTTCAAAGCAAAAAAAAAAAAAAAAAAATTAAATAAAGTAATTAATGTAAAACGATAAAATAATCTTTACAAAAATAAAATTAATTCAAACCGTAGCCGATCGAATATCAAATTATTATAGTATAAGTATACTATACTATTGTGGGCCGGGTTAGCTCAGTCGGTAGAGCGTTCGGCTAGAAACCACAAGGTTCCTAGTTTGATACCGACCCTCGCCAACTCAGCGTATGAGTAGCACAGGGATCTGTGCTGTAAAGTGAGGAGCTGATGGTAGGTTTGGCGCTCCACCTCAGATACTAAAATAATCTCCTCGGTCTAGTGAAAAGGGGATAGACTCCCTCGCTGTCTGGCTGATACCGACATTAGGCTACCCGTACGACTTTACTTTTATACTATACTATAAATTTGATAACAATTTGATAAAAATAATATACTATATTAAGTATAGTATATTATTTTTTAATCGAAAAGTGCACTGACTTGAAAACATTACGAAAAAGAAAAGAAAATTAAATAAATTTTAAAAAATGAAACTTTTTAAATAGAATTTTAAATTTTGAAATATCAAATTACAGTTCTGATTTTGGTACAAATACAGAATAACGCGCAATAGATACATAGCCGTAGAAACTCCCGAAGTACCGTTACCGAGCATCTTACGTAAGATGAATCAAAAATTTTTTCTAAAAACTTATTTTTTATAAAATATTGAATTTTCTTCCGTTGGAACCAGAACAACATTTTAATATATATATATATATATATATATATATATATATATATATATATATATATATATATTGAACTTTTTTTCACTTTGAAATATGATATTTATTGAATAAATTCCACTTTAAAAAGTTTGCCATGTGCCGTTCGACAATCTAAGCAAAGTTTGTTTTAAATATGTATTAATGTGGAGGCTGGAAGGAGAAGAATTGGTGAGAAAGGTATTATAACAGCTTTCTCACCAATATATATATATATATATATATATATATATATATATATATAGTGAAAGAATAAAACGACCGTATTTATTATTATTTATTAATCATACATTTTTCCTTTTTTGTATTATATAGAAATTAGTACAGAGACGATCAAAATAATTGTATGTATATCATTTTTTTAAATTAAAAAGTGGTCAGACGACTCCGAAAAGAAAATTAATGTCTCTTATTTAAAATTTTTTTAGAAAAACAAAAAATCTAAACTAATCTTTAACATGAAAAAAAAATGAAAAGAAAAGTTCCGCTATTCCTTTGTTACTTTTTAGCAAGAATCGCCGAAAAATGGCAGAGTATAATTTTAACATTATTTTATAATGCTGTTTAATTTTTAGATGTATTCGAAAATATAAATCAAATCTTCATTGTTTTTGCTCAAAAACTGAGCCCTGGTGATATTTAATGTGTATAATATTTACTTTGTCGTTAATTTTTTTTCGAAGTTTCCTCCGGACATATAGATTCACACAACTGCCCTTTATATATGTACTATAAAAATTAGCGGTTAAAGATGGATGCAGTGAGAAAAGGCGGGATTGTGACGTCAAGGAAACGAGCGTACAACGATATGAATGCAACAGTTTTAATACATATACAAAAGGTACAAGAGGTAATGTTTGGAGAATGTTCGTAGTTTAGGTCGGAGAAGCGACCCGGAAGTTTAATTAAGAGTTCAAAGTTCAAGATAACAGCACCGGTCGAAGGTAAAGCCGTAATTAGGTAGTTGTGGTTGGTTTGGTTTGGTTTGGTTTGGTAACAGCACCGTTCGAAGGTATAGCCGTAATTAGTTTAGTTTCCCAGCACCGTAAAAGGTCTAGCCATAGTTAGATATTTCGTTAGTTAGTTTGGTGAGGTTTGGTAAAGTTAGGTTGCAAAAAGTTGATCCTGCTAACAGCCTTTCGGCTGTTGGTATCAAGGGGAAAGCTTGTCCGAAGTTGCATTTAGTCGTTGGCTCCTTTTGTTGATTTATCCTGGTGGAAGAAGGTAATTACTATCGGCCTCCAAGGGTTAAAAGATAGTAATCTCTCAAAGTCCAGAAGCAGGGTGGCAAAAATCCTTCGAGGGATATATTCTGTCCGTAATCCTAGTTCATAGAAAAAGAGGTGCATAAAAGCACTTACCTTGTGATGACCACGAGGGGTGTCGCTGAAAGATAGCAGTCACCCTAAAGGGATACTGTTGCAGAGGTGTTAACCCTTAAGGGTTACAACTAAAAGAGGAAGAGTAGCCACTGTCATGGCCTTTTATAAAGGACATCACGCGACTAAAAGGTTAGGGCAGGCTGCTGCTGCTGTGTGTCGGTGAAACTCGACGCCTGTCCCTAAGGCTCAGGTACCGGTGTAGACCGAAGATAGTTCCACAATAAATTCCAATAGTACTAGAAGCGGCTACCCGGCGTTGCCTGGGTAGGGGAGGTAAAAAAATTAGTCTCACAAATCCATTATTATTGAATCGCGAGTTCGATCTTTATAGTATGCCCCATTAAAATCCCTATGTAAAAACAAAAGACGTTGCGTTGATCCAGCCATTCTGGAAATAAAAATTAATGTCTACTATTTGAAATATTAAATGCAAAAAAAAAAAAAAATCTATGCTAGTATCATTTAAATTTTATTTTTTAAGTATCTTCACTAATATAAATCAAACCTTCATTATTTTTACTTAAAAACCAAGAACTGGTGATATTTAATGTGTATATATATTTACTTTGTCGTTAATTGTATTATTTTCGAAGTTGCCTCCGGACATACACATACACACAACTGCCCATTATATATGTATGTATAGATAGATAGATAGATTGATAGATGATTAGAAAACGTGAAATTATTATTTACAACCTCCCTCCACTTCCTTCGTTTTTGTGAATAAAGAATAGCGTTCTTCGTGATGTCATTTTGAAACCGGTTTCATTCATATCTCTTTATGACGTCATCATTTCAAGTTGTATATTACAAATATTGGTTTTCTACCGATGAGTCTCGTCTGCTCTCATGCGACAGTGATTTTCTTTTCTTCTGGCCAAGCGGAGGGGGACAAATTACATTTTCAAAAAGACCGTTAATCGGTGAAAAAGAAAAAAAAAATCAGAAAAAGGAAAGGGAAAAATATTTTCCATCGTCATTCTCCCGTACATTGTCTCTTAATCGTCATCTCAAAGTTATATGATTTTTTAAAAATCTTTTAAGTTATTTTAAAGAAATTGAATCAAAATGAAGGTAGATTTGATTTTACGTGAGACGAAAAGGAAAACGAGGATTACATGGGGAGAATCTTATTAAAATCTGTGAAAGAAAAAAAAACATTTTTTCACTCAATAAACAAATACACAACTGATAAAAGGTATAATTAAAAGGGGTTTACAATTACAGTTGAATATGTTCATATTATTCACCTATACATATTTGCAATGTACAATATATATACGCAATGAAATATGATAGGCGTCTCTTCGTGATTACTTTTAGAGTTTATGAATGAATTTACAAATATCGAAAAAAATCTGAATATTCAAACAATAAACTATACAATTCTTTCTTACTAAATATAACAGTCAAGACTAAGAAAATAACGCTTACTTCTATGCAGATTCTGAAAATACGTTTTTAAAAAAAGAATAAATGAACGCTAACTTAATTTACGTCGAAAATAAACGCTGCTACGTACCAATACACACAAGCATATAAAACTACAATCATTACTAATGTATATATTGTGTATTTTATATATTTCTTAAATATAATATATAAAAAATAGTCACCTTGAATGTAATATCTGATACGTTCAAATCTTTTAGATAAAAAGGATTAGAAAATGAACCAACATCAACAACAAGCTCTCAATATGGAACCTTCTTCGCCAACAGCGTTCCAATCACAACCAGACGCGGACACTGTAAGTGTATTATTAGCGCGAGCTGCGATTTTCATATTTCTTTTCGGACTCGTTTGTCTCCTGCTCAACGTCGACCGAAACACCCTGGGCACCATCTTGATCGGAGTAACCTTAGTTTTCGCCATTCTCTCCCTGAAAAAAATCATCAAGGGAAATTGGCGCCGAAAGAGAACGAGACGCGGCTCGACCGTCAGACTTTGCGTGCCTTCCCACCAATGGAGGAGGATTTCCAGGGGAGAACTACCGTTTCCAACCAACGCCCAACCCCAGCAGAACTCTTTTACCCCCCTTAATGACATGATGCAACTTTCCGAGGGGTTGTATCAACCGGTGACCCCATTGCCGGCGTTGTTACCACCCAGTTACGAACAGGCTGTCGCTGAGACGGAACAGACTCGGGATGAGACTGAGACAAATAGAAGAGAACCAGTTGAGAACATAGGAGATCAAAGAGTGGTCCAGGGTTCGAACGGAGACACCGAAGTGAAAACAGTGAGTATTAATACAGGGACAAATGCCGAAGAGGTCCAGTGAAATAAGAAGAATAAAAAAAAACCCTCCAAAACTCCATTTTGATATGAGCTTCTTGTCTGAAGTTTGTTAATCGAGGTATGAATGAATGATTAGATTTATTTGATGTGGTACACTTCTGCACCCACTCCAAATAATTATTATTTACTTGAAAATGGGTTACAGAGGTGTACAGTACATCTCGGCATATAACCGGAATTGGTCATACTGCTACAAAGTTCTAGCTAGCTAGGTACACTCGCCGACCGATCTATTCAAACATAAACTCTTGCATTCCTTTCCTTGTGCAGCCTACTTTCACCAAAATACCTCGTTCTCTCTATGGCTTTATCCTACTTAAAATATCCCAATTCCGAATGAATGATTGGATTTAAAATTTTGGCAATTTACCAGTGAGAAGAAACCATAAATAATTAGTTTGTGACTGTTACTGATTTAACCTTATACGTTTGTTTATTTACTACGAGGTGATTGTAAAATAACTCCATTCACTATTTTTAAAATTCTTATAATTTTATGAATCATTAGTTGGACTATATGACTTTAAGGCACCCCTTTCGCGATCTCGACTCGTGGGGACACTTTTCTCATTTATACCGTAAAAATCCGGTTGTTTGTTAGGGGTTAGGGGTTAGTTTATAATTAAAAAAAAACTCTAAAAATCGTCTGTAAACAAATAACCGGATTTTGACAGTGTAAATGGAAAAAATGTCCCCACGAATCGAAATAGCTTAAAGTCATATGGTCCCGTTAGTTTTACAAAAAATGAATATGAGAAGAACACACATAGCATGGAGTTTTATTTAAAATTCTATATGAACACCAGCAATTGTCACCAGCCTCTCAAGAATGTAGTTATTGGTTGAGCTCAAGTCAACCTGTTTTTTTTATTTTCCTAGTACCCCACTCGTACCAGGTCAGGCACAAAGGCCCTATTAACGTGGGAACCACCCACAAACCGAAGTTTATGGGATGGCGCTCAAGTCAACCTGGTGGTGAGTTGCGAAGAGAGCCAAGTGTCAAAAGTTTCTGTACTTTGTGGACACACTTTCGGGAAACTCTTGAAAGCATGACAGTTCGCTTGCGTTGCTGAAATAAAAGAGGACGATTATTTCTTTTACTTTTTTTTCGGAAAGGGGGGGGGGCATAAACATGGGAAGATAACCAAAAATCCTTTCCGTTATTTTTAAAATTTTATTTGTTTGCATCATTGGAACAATGTATTTATCTATATATTGATACTCGTGTTCCTTAATTGTACGACCGTTATCATCTTGCAACACCCTCTGGTTAAAAATGAGACGGTCCAAATCGTCCAAAATGAAATGCAAAAATGTAAATCCTAATTATCTGGTATTACTTATCCACCGAATTCTTCTTTCTTACGAGTGTCGTCACCTCAGATAAATAATGGACTATTCCGTTTTTATTATACAGAAAGAAAGGACATGCTACACAGAAAAAATATAATAAGAAAGAAAGAAAGAAAGAGAGAAGGGAAAGGAGGAAGAGCGGGTGAGCGCACGGAAGTGATAACGCTAATCTGTTAAACGACTTTTACTTAATATAATACAAATCCTAAGAGTATTTACGGATTCGAAGGAGCCCTTATTTCTCCGTAGTTGTAGGCAAATTGTCGGACAAAGAAGGAACAAACACGAAAGTAAATGCAGACACTTGTATTGACAGAATTACATAAAATTGTTGCAAATTTTAGTGGTATTTGCTTGTAGTACTGGTGATACCACGGTTTTCTTCTCTTCGGTAGGAAATGTAGATAAGACGCTTCGTCTCGGTAGTTTCTCATCCTTTAGTCAGTGTGCAATAGTACGGCCTTTATGCAGTATGCAGATACAATGCCTTAGAAGGAAGCTGGTTGTAAAGTTCTGTGATAAGTGGACCCTGTTTTGGGGCTTGGTAATGAGAGCTTGGTGTTTTTTATGTCTCTTCTCCGGTACTGCTTTACAAGTAAGCCCTGTTTTTGGGCTAAGTAATGAGAGCGTTTCATTTGACGTCTCTCTCCAGTAACAGATCCCTGATAAGTGAAGTTTTGGTATTTGGCGCCAACATACGATGTTGGCATCCGCCCCCTGGCGTCAGGGGGAGATAATTAGCTATGGAATTTCCAATAATCCTTCAACAACATGGTGAACTCAAACAACATATTTTCGACGAAAGAACAAAAGATTTTCCTGTTCACAATATTTCTACAACAGAATTTATTTCAACAAACGAGGCACACAGACAAAAACTTCAAATTCTTGTTATTACTTCGTCGGGAATTATTTTCACATTTATTCTGTTAAGAGGAAACGATATTCAATATTGTATCTTCTGTCATGTTTTGTATTTCACTTCTATTAAGTTTGCTCAGGCAATAAATATCGTTCTTCCTATATTTACTCCATGTGAGGAAAATATCATTCTTCTACAAAGTATTAATAAGAATATCTGGTTGGTTGGTTGGTTGGATTTTATGGTATGTCAAACCTTGTTGGGTTAATTTATGCCGAAGACATTTTTTTTCGTTGTTGGTTTCAAATTTGTTCTTTTGAAACTCAAAAAGTGCCAAAGTCAGTCTCTTAGACTCTCCAGCCTTCCCTTTCCAAGATTTTACCTTTAAAAAGCTGTTTGTCTATAGGATATTTATTCTATACACATATGTATAGGGCACCTCATGTGGTATAATGGTTAGCGAGCTAGATTAGCAGACCATTGGTAGTGAGTTCGATTCTCACTGAGCGCCCCATACTTCTGACCTTGTGCCATCTAAGCTACGCTTAGTAATAACTATATACATATGTATAAGTTATTCTTTATATCTTCTGTCATGTTTTGTATTTCACTTCTATTAAGTTTGCTCAGGTAATAAATATCCTTCTTTCTATATTTACTCCATGTGATGAAACTATCATTCTTCTACAAAGTAATAAGAATATCTTATTTTCTGATTGTTCTTAATATGTAACTCTTGCTATTCTTATTCAGTACCAGTTATATATCATACTAAAGACTTTCCCTTCCATATAAAAACATTCTTACCACGTATTCTCAAGTTGTATTTCTGGTCCAGACAATAAAATATTCTTGTTATTACTTCGTCGTGAATTGTTTTCACATTTGTTCTGTTAAGATGAAACGATATTCAACCAACGATCGTTCCTTCTACACATCTCTCGACTAATAGGGGACATGAAAGGTAATTACCTCCTGTGTCTGTCAATAGCTTACTAGGTGGCGTGCCCACCCACGTGGTGGGGGGCCAATGCCCTCTAAGATATATTGTATATCTTAGAGGGCTTGCTTCAGCCCTGGATCTTTACAAGTTAATAGCGTCGATCCCAGGTGGCTATCCCCCCAGGCAATACCTGCCCCCTTGACTTAAAGGGGGCAGTGCTGGGTTTATTGCCCAGCGCCTTGTGGGGGAATGCCGATGGGATCGACGCAATTTTTGTTAGCCCACATAAAAATGAGACCTTTGTGTCCAGCCCATACAAGTGGGGTATGAGGCAAATACCAGCTACTAGGTGGCGTGGTCAACATAGCATTCCGGCCTCGAAGGAAGTAACAACGCCTCAGTTGTGTTCCTGTGCACGGACAGGGTGCTTTGTGTCACGCAACAACAATTGATGTTGTTCACACACTATAACATGCGTAAAGTAAGGACTTTCCCATCCATATAAGGACATTCTTGTCACGTATTCTCAATTTGTACTTCTTGTATTAAGAATGTGCCACCGGGCACATGTATTTAAGTTTTAATATGATCAAATATTATATTGAATTAGAAAGACTAATGAAATTAAATAAGAACACAAAAAAGATTACACTTATTTTTACTTTATTCTAATTGATTTCAATATAAAATTATAACTAGGATTGCTTTTAATACGTTTGAGAATTGAATAATAATATTAGAAATCAATAACAACAAATAATTATTTATTAAATACGATTTTGTTAAAAACCAGTATGCAAGTTATTCACAGCATATACTATGTAAACATTTATATCTTAATGATATATAACACACATCACAGGATTTTAAACATATTTATAATATAGGCTGTTTTATGGCAAATCTATTTCAGCTAGACCTTAACAGAGACATTGTTAATAAATAAGATGCTAAGTAAGATTAAATAATGATTATTTAATAACAATTGCGAATATAACGTAAATAACTAACGGGAGTGTAAACTTGATGGTAACGTAGTTTCGGTTACAGACCGACATACATACAATCTCCATTATGATAAGAAGATGAAAACGATATTCAACCAACCATCGTTCTTCTACAAGGCTAAACATTGAAAATGAAATTTGAAAAGACTTACTAAACATTGTAATAAGTTATGAATACATCAAAAGAAATCTTATGATTCACAAAATGTCCGTCCATCCGCTCTTACAACTGGGACTCCGCCATTTTTTTGGCTCGATTTCAAACAAACTTTCCGGAATTGTTAGTCATATCTAGAAAGTTTGAAACTAGATCAGAAGATCCGGCGTATACTGTTTTTGTTTTAAATTTATTTTTTATTTTTTAGGCAGTATCTGTCTCTCACTTTATTTGTCTTACTGTTCACCCACTATCAAAACGTGTTCGTCTCACGACCAGCGTCAGTAACCCACTCTCTAGGTAATCTTATTATGATTCATCAACTGTCTGTCTGTCCGTTCGTCCCTATTACTATGACTCTGCTATTTTTGGCTTGATTTCAACCAAAATTTCAGGAATTGTTAAAATCACAATTGGAAAGGTTTTACATCAGTGGTTCCCAAAGTGGGTCCTACCGCTCCCTGGGAGGGGAGGGGCAAAAAGAGGCGGTAAAACAGTGGCGCACCAGTTATCATGTCACCCAGCCAGGTTTAATAAATTAGGTTTTATTTGTGAAATACATTTTTGTGTTTAATCTTGTGATTTCCAATTTAAAGCATACAAAAAAAAAACTATGTGTTCGCATGTATATGAAAGGCGAGGCTATGAATCTATTGGGAAGCCAAGGGGGCACTAGCCTGAAAAAGTTTGGGAACCACTGTTTTAAACTATACTTGGAATTCCAGTTTGGAGTTAGTGCAGTATAGTCACAGCGCCATAAAAGACGTATGTAGCGTTGTTGTAGGCTCGACAGTTAACAGGACACAAACGACATTCAACATAGGTAGTAGGTTCCGAAAAAAAAAAAGCAAAAACAAACAACATACAAAAGAATCGTAGTTTGCAGATAGGCCTAAGAGGTCGTTTATTTCTCGCTCGCCCAACGCGTTATTTTTAGTGAAAGGGAGAAAGAATAGGTTAATCTTTTGTATCATAAATTCCATTCATTATCACTATGTCGCACCGTACAAGACTAGTTAAAACACTCCCCATAACGGAGCACACAAGAGAGACGTCCGTCTCCTTTGAGACCCCCGGCTAAATAACGACTATTTCATAATGGACATATTCATTTCCGCCATTCTGCAGAAAATTTGGGACTTCTGTTTTTTTTTGTTTTTGTTCTAGTACAGATACTAGTTGACGTACATTGAGTGCTTTAAGAATCGTAGTCCTTTGAAAACTTTATTTTCTTTTTTCTTATTTTTTTCTCTCTTCGATTGGGGCTTTAGAATACACCGACTTCACCTCTGTAGATGGGTGAGACCCCCCCCCAATGGGGCCACCTGTTGGCAGTAGGTGGTGACTCGTGATGCTTAAGGACGGAATCCAGGTGGATGAGCAGTCCATGACATGCAACACTCTACTTAAGCTCTTACTTAGGCCAGGCGGCCCCCTGTGATCACTTGGCCGTTCACGTCAAGCCCTAGCACGTATATGATTGTTCCAACCCTATTGCCCTTATGGCAAACCCCCAATCCTTTTAATCATATATGTGACTAGAAAGCAGTGGCTGAGGGTCGTCATATCCTGGGAATGACGTTAAACTCTATCTGATGGTGAGGTTCCAGTTCTGGAGGTCTGGGGAATGTGGAGCTCCCCTTCATCACCATTGCTCCCTGGTCCACTCTGACCTGGAGTGGTAGTACCAGTTAGGCTCCCATCTATGGGTTAAATAGAAAAATGTGTTTATAAAAAATAATTGAGTATCCATTAAGAATGAATTTATCTTAAAACTTTGTCGGCATTAAATGACCCACTGAGGTTGATATGCCGTAAAACGAAACAAACACAGTGCTTATCCACAGAAGGCAGATGTTCCTCCCTCTGTCTTATGTTCTTAGACCCTCTGTGTTGTGAACGCGTGTAGAGATGGTAAGTAGGAGTCTGGTGGCAATGCAAGCAACCTTATAAAAGTGGTAGTGCCAAAGTCTCTTAGACTCTCCAGCCTTCCTTTTCCAAGATTTTAACTATAAAAAGCTGTTTGTCTATAGGATATTTCTTCTATACACATATGTATAGGGCACCTCATGTGGTATAATGGTTAACGAGCTAGATTAGCAGACCATTGGTAATGAGTTCGATTCTCACTGAGCGCCCCATACTTCTGACCTTGTGCCACATCTAAGCTACGCTTAGTAATAACTATACACATATGTATAAGTTATTCTTTGTATCTTCTGTTATGTTTTGTATTTCACTTCTGTTAAATTTGCTCAGGCAATAAATATCCTTCTTTCTATATTTACTCCATGTGAGGAAACTATCATTCTTCTACAAAGTAATAATAAGAATATCTTATTTTCTGATTGTTCTTAATATGTAACTCTTGCTATTCTTATTCAGTACCAGTTATATATCACACTAAAAATGATACATACAATAGCAGCCTCAAGACTTTACCTATAAAAAGCTATTTGACTATATTTCTTCTATACACATGTATAAGTTATTCTTTGTATCTTCTGTCATGTTTTGTATTTCACTTCTATTAAGTTTGCTCAGGCAATAAATATCGTTCTTCCTATATTTACTCCATGTGAGGAAAATATCATTCTTCTACAAAGTAATAATTAGAATATCTGGTTAGTTGGTTGGATTTTATGGTATGTCAAACCTTGTTGGGTTAATTTATGCCAAAGACATTTTATTTTATTCATTCTTGTTGGCTTTCAAATTTATTCTTTTCAAACTCAAAACACATTTTTTGATCTATTTAACCCATAGATAGGACCCTAACAGGTACTACCACTCCGGGTCAGAGTAAACCTGTAAGTAATGGTGATAAAGGGGTACTCCACATTCCTCAGAATTCCAGAATTAGAACTTCACGAGATGTAGTTTAATTTCCTGGGCAAACTTAACAGAACTAGCAAAAGTATTTGCCCTCTAGGCACAAGTATTTAAGTTTTAATGTAATAAAATATCAAATTGAATTTGAAAGACTAACAAAACTAAATAAGAACGAATATAAAAATATTACTTATTCTAATGTTATTTTCATTGATTTCTATATAAAATTATATGTAGGATTGCTTTTAATATAAATGAGAATAACATAATAGTATTAGAAATCAGTAACAGCAAATAATTATTTATTAAACCCAGTTTTGTTAAAATCATTATGCAAATTATTCCAACCATATACTAGGTAAATCTTATTCACATAAAAGCAACTGGACCTTGTTACTACTGTCGAGGCCAGAAGAGTAAAAAAAAAAAGAAAAAAGAATCTGACTTTGGTGTGTTCCTTTTTATATGTACTGTTGACCACGCCACCTAGTGGCTATTGGTAAACACGAATAGTAAGTTTGATCCTTACTGGATGTCCCATACTTTCGACCTCGACTCACATCCTGATCATGGTGAATATATATATAAACCTATACACATACACACTCGAGTATCATTAGATACTATCCAGGAACATTTGACGACTTTTGCAGATAGAAATTGGAGGCCTAGGCCTAGGCCTACTATTTACACACAGTTTGTATTTTATGTATGGTGTGACCTAATATGCTAAAATTTAGGTCTCAGAAAGTGGCATGCTACACTAGTATATACTTTAATGGTATGTATGATTTTAAACAGTAATTGTTTTTTTAAATTTAAAAAAAAAAAAAAAAAAAAAAAAAATCTTTTCATTTTCCCATCTGATCCACCAGGATAGCAAAATCCACTAGTTGACAAGTTCTCTTGTTAAATCAATACTAGGTTTGGTCTTATGTCCGGGATAAGGTGATCTGTCTGTATCTCTAAGTTTCAAAGAATTAGAGAAAATTTACGGACATTAATAAACAAGTTTTGCTATCTTTTGTCACTGTAAACCAACATTAAAATGGATTGTCAGTTGCTGGAATTGTACATTCCTGTATATATATATATATATATATATATATATATCTCATACTATTATATATTAAATTTACTTCCTTTACTTAAATTGACATCACATGACACTGGAAAAGACATAATGATAGAAGGTCAGATTCTAACTGGTAAATACCTTCCAGGTATCTGGGCTCCACAGTTGCCACCAACAATAGACTCAATGCAGAGCTTGATCTCCAAATTTCAAATGCTTCTAAAGCATTTTGCCAGCTGAAGAGGCTTTGTCTGGTTCAACAAAGACATCTCCTTGAAAACTAAATGTGCAATATAACATGCCAGTTCTCTCAATCCTCTTGTACGGTGCAGAAGCCTGGACAGTATACAAAGCAGATGCCCAAAGAATACATGCGTCACTTGCATAGTATATTAAATGTCAAGTGGTGGCAACAGGTTTCAAACAGGACCATCCTGAAGAGTACTGGACTCCCTAGCATGCACGACATACTTGTCCAATGCAACCAGAGATGGGTTGGCCACCTAAACAGATTTGGGGATAACAGACTGCCAAAGATTCTGTACTCTCAATTGAGTGAGGAATCACATGGAATCGGTAGACCAAAGGTCAGGTACAAAGACAAGAGAAACCTGAAGAACATTAACATCCCCATAGGCAGTTGGCAAGATGCAACCAGAGACCGACCGAATAAATAAATCGATACAATGAACAGCAAGTAATAATATTGAATTTACTAAGTAAATTAAAAATGTATTATTATAAATAATTACATATTAATATTAAAATGTTAAAAAAAAAAAATACATTATCACATCTTTTATATTAAAAGTAATACCAATATATACCAAATAACATAATACCAAATTTAAAAGTCAAATTAAAATATGAATTAATATCAAATACATATTATCTAAACAAAACATTAAAAACTATGTAAATTTAGATAAATATATTAGATATATTATTATTATTATATATTAAATTTATGTTTGTACGGTCATTTCTGTAACTAACTGCATGTAAAGTATTCCTATTAAAGTGTTTTAAAATGTTTTTTCAGCATCTTTATTGAGTATACCTGTGTTTTTACCTATCATTATGTAATTGTTCCATAACTACGCACGAGCAAAATCATTTCAGTGCAAACAACTTTATAACATCGAGGAAGAAATTGTTTTCTGCAAGTCTGCCTATTTTCACAACAATCTGTTCACAAATAACGATACTATGAGCTTTTGAATGTACAGACCCATTTTTAGCTGTTTTTTTACCAAATCCTTATGGCAACAGAGGGGTTTGGGCCTAGAATTGCTTCTGGGAAGTTAAGAGTTAATAAGAATTCTTGCAATGTTGTGTCACTGTAAAATCAACATTATCAAAATGGATTGTCAGTTTCTGGAATTGTATGTCCTGTTCGCCACCATAATAACAAAACAAGTAAAAAAAAAAAAAAAAAAAATAAAAAAAAAATAAAATAAAAAAAATCGGAGTTCATGTAGAGGTCAATCTCTCTTGCTGGCTATGCAGCAGAGATTCAGCTTGGGCAAGTGGATTTGTGAGAAGCACTAGATCATCTGCATAGTCTGCATCTTACCTTTTATTTTATTTGAAAAAGTGTGAAACCTTTTTTTTTTTTTAATGAGATCAACGGTGTAGGTTTTTTTTTTTTTTTTTTTTTTTTAATCTCCAGTGTGATCAACATTATGAAGCGTTTAGTAATAGTGCCACAACTTTTAAACTGAGAAAAGAAAAAGAAACTTGTGACTTTCAGAATGTGATATCTCAACAAGGAATGAAATCAGGCAACTGATCTTGTTCATAAAATGACTGGTTCTTCAAACTTTTTTGTATTCTAGACGTCAAGTGGCACTTATGACAGTCACTAAATGTCTCAACAAAATGGATCAATAGAATTGTTGGTCTTTTATAAACAACAAGGTAATTTTGATTTTATCTTGTCCCAGACTCCTGCCCTAATTTATGCTATGTTTTAGTGTACCAGTATCAGTTGAATTTCCATGTTTTCTAAGTTGTTTTTATTGGCAAATCAATGTAGATATTTGCCTCCCCCCTCATTTTTTTATTTATTGAATTTCTACAAATTTCAACAAAACTCAAATTTCAAAACTATTTTCATACCATCTTATTTTTATTCAAAACAAATATCATTTTCTAATACTTATTTAACTTTCAAAAGCCAAAACAATTATACATTAAACGTTAAAAAAAAAAAAAAAAAAAAAATTTTTGAGCTGGAAATTCACCTGATGCTCTCACACGTAAATTAGCGCAGGAGGCCGAGACAACAAAAGATCAAAATTACCAACAAAAAACAATTAAAAAAAATAAAATAAAATAAAACTGAGTCAAAGTTCATTTTTTGGAATTTTCATTTATTATTTCACCTTATAGAAATGATAACAACAGGAAGAGATCCACTTCATCAATCCAAAAAATAAGGAGGACAAAGAAGAGATCCCAAGTTTTTAAAGTGATCTTTGTAGTTTGGAGGGGGGAAGGGACAGGGGGCTTCTTTTTTTTTTTTTTGAGCCTTTAAACTTAAATTTTATTATTTTTTTCTTCCTTCATTTATAATATAATCAAAATTTTATTCATTAATATATAATTTTTTCTTTTTTCATATTAATTATCATTACGTATTTCATTATCTTTTTTCTTTTTTTTTTTTAGTAAAATGAATGCTTTTGCTCTTCCATAGTATATTTAGCTACCCCAAGGAAGTGGGAATGGGAGGGAATGGGTGGGTGGGAGGTAGATTAAAGTAAAAGGAAAAAGGGTAAGGGAGAGGGGAAAAAACAAGAATTAAGAAAAAAGAAAAAAGAAAAAGTAAAGAAAAAAGGGCAGCAGACTTCACCTATATGTTGGTTTTTTTTTGTTTGTTTTTGGCAGCCCCCCTCCCCCGGCAAAAGCTCCATAGCAAGAAGTCGGGCAAGAATTAAAAGGGGGGGGGGAGGTTTTGAGGGGCAGTGGGCCTTCTCTCTGGACAAAGAGAAGCTAGCAATCAGTTTTGTTTTGTTTTTTAGAGATAGATAGATAGATAGATAGAGAGAGAGAGAGAGAGAGAGAGAGAGAGAGATAGAGAGAGATAGAGATAGAGAGAAAAAAGGCATGGAGGTTTCGAGTGGAAAAAAAAAAAAAAAAAGGTGGCAATAAATGGCAAAGCTAGGTTGCTAGAGAAGGCTGAATGGGTGAATCAGATGAGGTGCAAATATGAACAGCTAGCCCCCCACACCCCCAACAGGGAGGGTGGGGAGAGAAAAAAAATATTGTGCTGGTCATGTGTATGTGTTGGTGTGTGTGTGTGTGTATACACAAATAGAGAGAGAGACCATATAAACATTTGTAAGTTATATCAAAAGTTTGTAACAAAAAGGCTAAAGCTTCATTGGGTAAAAAAAAAAACAACAAATAAACAAAAACAAAAATAAATGGAAAAAAAAACAACAAAAAAACTTGACAATCAGCTGTCAAAAAATGTATTTTTTCAAGTAACCGGTATAAATCAGTATTTACTACATCTCGCGCCCCCCCCCCCTCGTTGAGTGTAGTAAATGAGACATGATCAGTATGCACTAATAAATGGGCAAGGCCAAAAATAGTCCTGGTCCCCCGCAAACAGTGTCTTGCAGTCAGGTAGGTAGGCATCTGACTAATCTACCCTCCCTACACACACACAGCCAGCCAGCCAATCTTAGCATGGTTGTAGAGGGAGGTGCAGCAAGGCTGGGATACCCAGGACCAGGTTTACCTTTCTCCACCTCCCCTCTCACATTGCTGCATCGTGTCTAAAGATGGCCGAGAGAGAGAGACAGAGACTACACTTTGCTCCTCCCAGTCTGAAGGGAAAGGGTGTTGCATAGGTGACAAAAAAAAAAAAAAATTAAATCACTGAACACCTGCCATAGTTATCCGATATATAATAAACATTTTTGTGGGCATGTGCATAATTCTTGTGCTCCTACATACAGAAGTAAGGGGAGAGGGAAGATTTGATTTAAAAAAAAAAAAAGAAAAAAAAAAGCTGTGTGCATAAAGATTTCCATACCCACAAAGAAGCTGGTCTGTATAAGAAAAATTCTTTACATTAAAAGATAAGTTGTGATGTATTTACCAAAACCCATCTGCAATGGGCAGGATGTTACACAAGGTCAATTTTTAGGCAGAGTTTAAACAAATTTAAATTCAGAGCTTTCCTTCTCCTAGACTGGTTGCCATACCAAGGTTAAAGAGCTCAGTCAGCCCTACTATTTAACCCATAGTTGGAGGGAAAATATCTGGATTCATATCTTTCCCAACGATATTAGCGCTATGAGAAATGCAGTCTCAACTAGGGTTTGAACTCGGGTCACCGTGTTCACTTCCTACGACTGTTATACCATGAGCGCCTCCCACAAAGTTGTGATGTAACAGTACCACAAAAAAAAAAAAAAAAAAAAAAAAAAAAAAAAAGTATATAGATCACAGTTAGCATATACGGATGTCTATAAAATCTCTTTACCTCGTTCTCCAGATATCACTCCCTTCTTTTTGTGGGGGTTATGCTAAAGATATTGAACAAAGTTGTGGGACATCACTGACCCAAAGCAAAAGATCATTAATTCCACTGTTATCATTGATGAGGCTCTGCTACTGTGAACATGGCAAGAAATTGAGTACCGTCTTAATATGCTTTGAGGAAATAATGGTGCCCGTGTAGACGTGCATTAAATGAAGCAAATACACTTCAATACATACTCTTCCATTAGTAATAATTTTCATGTCAGTTCATTTTGTAATATTTTCTTTTTTTTTAAGTTGTAAAGAGACTTTATGGACACCCTGTACTTTAATAAAGAGGGAAAGATGCAAGAGATAAGAGGCCCCAATCCCTAAATTTGGGATGGGTAGGGGGGAGATTAGGATTTTAAGAAGGGGGGGGTGTGAGAAAGTCCAATAGTAACACCTCGTAAAAGAGGCAGACCCGTAGGATAGCGAATATTTGTTTGTTTTTTGTTTGCTTGCATCAATTCAAGTATAAAACACCTGTTTACTGCCAAGGTGTTCTCACAAAAATTGTGCAGCTTCAGGCAGAATGTGAAGATAATGATTACAGAAGGGTGTGTTGGGGTGGGGGTGAGATACCCTCGATGCTTACCTCACCCCCTGTTGGGAGTGAGATAGTAGGGAGGATTAGGACTGCAAAATTTGCCCTTCAAACAAGAAGGGCCAATTAACCAGACCAATACCAAGCAGATTGAAAGTTCTGGTAATAATTATTCCAAGCATATTTACACATAGCAACACCAGACTGTCCTTTTGTTGCCTCTACTCGTGACAAGTATTGCTGGAAGCTTATTTTGTTGTCAACCATGAAGCTTGAAGACATAACAGATAGACGAGCTAAAGGTAATAAGAAACTTTAAAATGAATAAAATATATTTAAAAAAATTCCTACATATAAAATACTTACCTTATAAGAAAGGCCTTTTAATGGGTCGGTATCAGGTTTTTGTAAGTATTTTACAACAACTTCAGTAAGTTGGAATGGGAGGAGGGTAGATAAAGGCTATTCTGTCCCACCACCCACAAAAATATCTATATAGCTAATGAACTAGCAACTGGGTTGGTTAAAAAGAAGTAACTTCTCTACTAGTTGAGGTACTGTACATCCCCACAGAAAATGAGTGATTGACAGATACCATGAATTATTAGCAATGTTGTTTTATAGTATGAGGGCCATGGAAAACCAAGAGGAGGAAAAAAAAAAAAAAAAAAAAGAAAGAGGGGAAAACACACAGAGAGACAGAGAGAGAGACAGAGAGAGAGAGAGAAGACAAAATTGAAAGAAAAAAAGACAAAGAAAAGACAAAAAAGAGCTATAAAAAAGAAAAGATAGATGAGCAAGTGTGTATGTAAATAACGCAGAATTTCAAAATAAAAAAAAATAAGGGGGGGGGTCAGTAGTTAAAAATTTTTTTACAAGAAAATACAAGATCAAGCCAGATGCCCATTTGAAGAAAGTTGGGTCTTTTACAAGAGAATATGAGTACATATTGTAAGAAAAAAAAAAAAAAAAAAAAAAAATACATAGAAGGAAAGAAAAGAAAAAACCCCCAAAAAACTCAACACTATTCAAAAGCCTAAACAAAATTAAACTCAACAATTATCACAATTTCTTTTCTTGTTGTTGTCACAAGAGACAGCATGTCACTTTTCTTAACAGGAGGAAAAAACACTACACCCTAATGAATGATGTAGATTTTGACTTGGTCACACAGTCTGTACTCGAGGTGTGACAAGCTGGAAACTTATTTTGAAACCCGTTCATGTAGACATTTATGGTAGAGATTTACCCATCCCATTTACCACGGGTAGCATTTGAAACAAGGTTACAAGTATGGGGCATCCAGTGACGATCAAACACGCACTTCAGTAGTAACAGATCTGCAAGACTAACTTGCTAACCATTACACTGCAACGAGACATCCTGTATCCATTTACAGTAATCCAGCTGTATTATATAAATGTTTAAATTTTAGTAAACTGAAAAATGCACACACACATTCTGGGTGAATGGAACTAAAATAATTGTTGCCCCACAGTCCCTTTGATTGTGTGGTGTTAAAAATAGAAAAATAAGAAAAGTCAATATAAATAAATAGAATTTAAAAAGATTAAATATAAAAAGATTAAATATAAAAACTCCTTTATATTTTATATCCAATATTTAATGTAATATTTATATCTTATATTGCTCTACTTATGAAGTATTGAGCACCTTTTAGCTTTTACATTTCATTCTATTATTTTAAAACAAACACACACACTCTCACACTTCATATATTGTTTTTATAATAAATAAACTAATTAGTTTTATTCTAATATTTTGGTTAGTGTACTCTCTGGTTAGTATTTAACAGACTAGTGACCTGATAAGAGAAATTTCTGTAAGTAGCCCGACGCCTATGTGCCAGACAAGATAAAGCTTAGTAAACAACTAGTCCTATGAATTTAAAAGTTAAGCAGTGTTGACACTGCTCAGTACTTGGATGGGTGACCCTTAATAAGAAGGTACTGCAATCATTTCTAAGCCTGTGTGCTAGACTAGCGTTTGTTTCTTTGTTTAATGGCATATCAACCTACCTGGGTTATTTAATGCCAAAGTCATCCTTGTAGAAGGACAGCAGTGGTACTATTTCACCCATAGGTGAGGGATAAGGGGGGGGGTTCATACCTTTCTTAAAGGTATTAGTCCAAAAGTGAATGTAATAGCACGAGTTTGAGCTTGCTTACTATGATGTTGCCGTACAACACGCTAGTCGCTATGCCACTAGCACTATTCATAAATGGGATTTTCTTCTTGCTCTTATTATAAATGATTCTGGAACCGAAACTATGTCACTGCTTATGTCACTATACCCTCAGGAATTGTGTAAGTTTATCAATGAATATTTAAAATCATTAATACATATAATAATCTTATTAAATATATCTAAGAAATAAAGGTTTACTTAATGTACTGTGTGGTTATTTTAAATACTGGTTTTAACAAAACTGGGTTTAATAAATTACTTGGTAATATTAATCTAATATTGTTTTCTTCAACGTATCAAAATCAATCCTATGAATGATTTTATATAGAAACCAATTAGAGTATAATTAAAATAAGTAATCTTTTTATATACGTTATTATTTAATTTCATTAGTATTTCTAATTCAATATATTTCATTACATTAAAACTTAAATACTTATGCCTGGCATAGGGTACAAACTCGCTGACATTGAATTTTTTATTCTCACCCCTCAAGCAATATGTTTCAAAAATCTATTTTTACATCGCCCGGAGGGTGTTTTTTATTTTGTACTAGTAATAATAATAAAATAATAATAATAATAATTGGCGTTATGAATTTAATCGAACCATAGTTATATCCATTTCGCTTAGTTTAGCAGATGACAGCTATATTAGAAATTAAGAGAGAAAGAGGAATAAAATATTGTTAAAGTTGGAACATAATTGAACATAACCAAAGTTTGACTTACACTTACAACCCTTATCTTATTATAATGGAGATAGTGTTTTTTCTGTCTGTAACCGAAACTATATCACTACTCAAGTCACAATTCCCTTTGTTATTTACATCACATTCTCCATGATTTTATTTTTTATTTAAACCTCAGTTATTAATAAAAATTGTTTTACATTATTAATACTGTTGACCATATCTGCATACTAATAACATGCAATTGTATTCATATGTACAACAAAATAGCGGTTTACAGTGTGAATGGGAAGGCTAATTTGCATATTGATCTTAAAAATTTGATTTTAATAAATATATGCTTGATATTATTGATTTCTAATTGTTTGGTTTTATCTTACTGAATATGAGCAAAAATCTCTAGGATAAATCTTAAAAGAAATCTATTAATAAGAAGAAATAATTAATTTTATTCTTTACTTCATATTTTAACTAAATAGTTAAATTAGGAAAATTTACCAATGAAAGACGGGAGTAAGGGAAAATGATGGAAGATTTAGTTTCAAAGTTGTTCTATTTTTCAGTCATACCCCCTCTGTTTCAAATCTTTTTATCTGTATTCTTATTCAGTTTCATTAGCCTTTCTAATTTAATGATATTTTATTATATTAAAACTTAAATACTTGCACCTGGAGGGTGCATATATTTGCTAGTTATTATAATGGAGATTCGGGATCTGTCTGTCTGTAACCGAAACTACATCACTGTTTACATCATAATACTATCAGGAATTGTGTAAGTTATTCTTGAATAAGTTGAATTAAAACTCAATTGCCAATATCAAAAGTCACTTTCTCAATTTCCATCAAGCTAATAGTAGAACTTCTTTTTTTTTTTTTTTTTTAATTGCAAACCATACTGTCCTTTTGTCTTATTTATAAAATGTTGGTTAATACAAGTAAATGTCAATAGCAAATAAACAGGCAAGACAGTCAACATTGAGGATTAAATTTCCCTTTTTTTTTTTTTAAAGTTTGGTTTGTTTTGTGGCATATCAACCTCAGTGGGTTATTTAATGCCGATAAAGTTTTGAAATAAATCAATTCTTAATGGATAATACAATTTTTTTATAAATACATTTTTCTATTTAACCCATAGATGGAACCCTAACAGGTACTACCACTCCGGGTCAAAGTGGACCAGGGAGCAATGGTGATGAAGGGGTGCTCCACATTCCCCAAACCTCCAAAACTGGAACCTCACCATCAGATAGAGTTTAACGTCATTCCCAGGACATGTAGACCCGCAGCCACCGCCTTCTAGCACCCATACGATAAAAAGAGGTTGGGGCTTGCCATAAGGGCAATAGGGTTGGGAAAATCATTAAATTTCCTTGTGTTTATTTAAGCTACTGATTGAAGTTGCTTTCAAGATTATTGTACAATGATGAACGAGTTAGAGTGAGTTTGATTCACACTGAGTACCTCATATTTTCTGGCTTTTTGTGCCAAAATAAGCTGAATAAATAGCTACAAAAAGTTGTTAAACTTTGGTTACAAATAAGCAAAGAAAAACAAAAATCAAATATTCTTTAAAAAGGAGAAATAAAGAATAGTTCAGTTAGGGGGGGGGGTAGAGAGAATTGCAAATTAAATAAAATTCGAAGAGCAGAAAATAACTTCATATTCTAAATACATAGCTTTTTTTTCTTTTTTCTTCTTCAAGGCGGTCATAAGATTTGGAAAAGCAAAACAAAAAATATGGAAACAAAGTGAAAAAAAGGCCTTTTGCTTATCAAGACTAAGTAAATTTTGCTTATCAAGACTGTAAGTAAATTTTATATACGTTGTTACTTATTAAAAGAAATTCTCTTAAGTTGGTTGTTTTACGGCATATCAACCCTTTTCAGGTCATTCGATGCTGAATAAAGTCATTTTGTTTCAGTTCTCTTAAATGGTCACCCAACTAACTATTGAACAGGCTCATCACTGTTTAACTTCAGTGGTCTAACAGGAACTGGTACTTTCAGCGTGACTTCACTGTAAGCATTTTCTTTCAAACCTCCATATTAAAAAAAATTTATATAATATAATTTTAGTTTTGAAGTTTTTCAGCATGACCTTAAAAGAATTATAAAAAAGAAAAAAGAAATTCAGTTTAAAGAATATGAAGCAAGGCAAAAAAAAAAAAAATTAAGTGGTATTGTGTGCATTGTACATCACATTATTCATTTTATTTTACTATAAGTTTTAATAAACAGGAGAATTTGTTTTTTTTTTTAAATAATTCCAACAGAAATTTGGAGATTATGGAACTATTCAAGATTTGAGGAAAAAAACATTTTTTTTTTAACTTATCTAACAGGAGGTATCTATTTTTTTTTTATTTATACAAATATATACACACACAACCACCCAGTCAACACCAAAAAGATGGAAATGGAACAAAAGCGAGAGAGAGAGAGAGAGAGAGAGAGAGAGAGAGAGAGGGAGAGAGAGAGGAAATGAGGAAATTAAATTAAATAAAAAAAATAAATAAAAAACGCAGTGAGAGTTAAAAAACAAACAAACAAAAGACTAATAACAAGTTTAGGTCAAAGTTCAAGATTTTTCGGTGAAGAATATTAAACAAGATGTTATTCCCTTTATTTCTTTTATTCTGTTGAGGGGAAAAAAAAGGTTTAAAAAAAGTGTTGATGGTTGATAGAGAGTAAAAAGAAAAGAGTACAAGAAAGGAGTACAGAGAAGGCTGCTGCTTGCCGCTGCCCACTGCAAGTTGGGGACTGACCGAGGTAAGTGAAAATCTGGAGCAGGGGAAACAAAAATTGGGGGTCTGGGTGGCAGCTGACCCCCTTTCCCTTCCCTAAACAAAAAAGGAATTAAAAAAAGTACAGAACAGGTTTTTAGCGGGTGGGTGGGAAAATTGGAAAGTGGGGGGGGGGGGTGGAGAGGGGCAAGGGTTGGTGGGAGTGGGGTTTGTAGTGAGGACCCTACTTAACAGTCTGAATGCTACCCTGTAGTTGCATCCGGTGAAAACGCTGACGAAGCTTCTCCCGAAGTTCTTGCCGTAAGCGCAGATTGGCCGTTTCATTCTCTCGGAATCGTTTTATGTCTTCTTCTGAGATGACATATTCCTCAGATAAAGAAGATGACTGAAAGAATCAAAGAAAAAAGAAAAATTAAAAATTATAATTTCAATAAAAAAAGGGAGAATTATTTTTGACCTCACGGCATTCAAACCTCACGGTATTCATCCAACCCTCCCACAAACCTCACGGTATTCATCCAACCCTCCCACAAACCTCACGGTATTCATCCAACCCTCCCACAATGCTGGACTGTGACACAAGGTGGGTTTTATAGTTAGGACCCAACAGGAAGCAAGCTAGATTAAGGGGGGATAACGCGTGTGTCAGCATTCTCCCTTTGGGGTACCTTACAAAACTGAGAACAGTTCCTCATTAAATATTACCAAAATATAGAAATGGTGAAGTCATGATTAACCGTTCTTGAATCTGCAGAAAGTTTTTCTGACAATGCAAAAATTGCATTATTTGATGCCAAGGCCATCCTTAAAGAAGAACAGTAGTAGTACTATTTAACCAATAGATGGAGGGTGAGGGGGGGTCATACCTTTTCCAAGGGTATTCGTGGAACTTGCCTACTACAATATCACAGTCCAACTCGTTAGCCACTAGACCACATGGATACTCCCTCCCCAAAGTATTTGGGGAATCGATGAGAAATAAGATGTAAAAACAAATTTAATTAAAGGTTTTTTTTATTATTCAGCTACATTCAGTAAAGATTCAGAATTTTTTTTTTTTTTTTTTTTTTTTTTAAAAAGGAAAAAAATGTATTGGAAAGTGTTATAACTACCGATATGGTTATCATGGCAACTTAAGAATACTGAATGTTATGAAATTGTAAATTTAGTAGAAAATGAAAAACATTAATGATAACAATTATGGTCTCTAAAAAAAATAAATAAATAAATAAAAAGAATAAAAAATTTTCAGCATCAGTGGGGATCATTTTGACATTTTCAAATAGATCTTTCATATTTGCACTTGTAACAGATCTATATATATATATATATATATATATATATATATATATATATATAAAAATTAAAAAGACATTCTATAAAAATTTGTTAATAAAATAAATTTCATATGATTACAGGGAAAACTGAAATAATACAAAGGCTGCATCACAAACACAAACACAGAAAGAGAGAATACTTACATCTAACATGGCCTGCAATGATAAAGTCATTTTGTGCTGTCCCAAATCTAATCGCTTTTGGAAGAAGCATTCATTTCTGTCACTCATCTGCTTACACTGAAATTTAAAAAATTAAAAAATTTTTAAAAATCATTTTAAATCACATGTCAATATTCACTTCCCCTTTTGTTTTTTTTTTCCCTCTTTTTTATTATCTAATCATTTCTAGACAGACTCGTAAGATCTGATCACACAAACAAACTACTGTAGCACTGTGTTTTCCCAAAAATAAGACCTAGTGTGATTTTTCAGGATGATTTTAATATAAGCCCTAGTTGAGAGCAATAACATTCCAGAAGATATATTTTTGAATAAATTATCATCAATGATTTTTTTGAATAAAAAGAACATGTTAATGGTAAATCAATGTAGATCGTTTTTCATAATTTTTTGTTTTAGAAATTTCATAATTTTCTACTTGTTAATGTTTTTCCATATAAGAATAATAAGACGTCCCCTGAAAATAAGCCCAAGTGTTATATTTCAAAATGAAAATTAATATAAACCCTGTATTATTTTCAGTGAAACACAGGAGTAAAGTCTGCAGATTGGCCTATTGTTAGTATTAACAGAGAGGGAGTCTATCTCTTTTCCCTAGTACTAGACTAGGGAGATAATTTTGCATTTGTATCTATAAAACAAAGAACCTTGAACAAAGCCAAAACTCAACTTATTCATAGAATAAATCTTATTTATTAACGATATCTATAAAAATCCGAGAGATTTGCCTCAAAGCCACCCACGTTATTAGTACGTTTAAAATCCTGCACTGTGTCTAATATATCACTACAAAATATAGGTTTACATAATATATGGTGTGGTTAATTTGCATACTGGTTTTAATAAAACCAGGTTTAATAAATAATTACTTGGTGTTATTGATCTAATATTGTTTTATTCTCCAACATTAAAATCAATCTTATGACAGATCTTTTATATAGAAACCAATTAAAATATAATTAAAACAAGTGTAATCTTTTTATGTGTTCTTAATTTTGTTTGTCTAATTCAATATATTTCATTACATTAAACTTAAATACTTACACCTGGCAGAGGGTGCATATTGTTGCTAGACATTTTAATGCCCAAATGTGCATCTTACATGCCAGAAAACATGGTATATTCATTGACTTTATATATTTTGAGCTACAGGAGTTTTAAAATACACAAAAATCTATTAAGTTATTACCTGTTCTGGGGAAGATGGGTTCTTATGTGTTGAGCCTCTACTTCCTCGACAGTTGGTACATGAAGAGAGTCCCAGACACTCGGAACTTGACAGACCATCACAGTCACCTGCAGAAAAATAAAATATTTTAAAAATTCATTTGCAAATGGTTAATTGTAGTCATAACTATATTTTCAATGTTACTTTGTATTTTTTAAATTCTTTTTTTATATCTATCTATAATTACGTATTTGCACAGTAAACTGGTATTGTATAAATAACATTGGTTAAAAAAAAACAGAAAAAAACAGAAAAAAAAAACAGAAAAAAAAAAAAGACAAAAAGACAAAAAAAAAAAAAAAAAGAACCAAAGAGAAAAAAAAAAAAAAAAAGAAAAAAAAAAAAAAAATGATCCTTTTCATAAGCCTCTTCAGAATTAACTTTTCGTTTAGAGTAACCTCCCCTTACTGAATGTTAGTTATATAGCTCTTAAACAGTGTGCGATGGGTAAATTGTCGCCACCATAAATTATCAGTTTCATACATGAATTTTGTTTATTTCAAGTCTACTGTGTAGCAAACTAGAGTCAGTTGGGCATTGTATGTGAAAAAATCAGCACCATGACGCAATTCACTCTAGAAATTGAGAAACAGGGTTAGAGATATTTCGTGTCCGACTTTAGTTGGTCGATTGGTTTAATGCCATTTTCAAAAATTTATGTTAAAATCATGCTTTAAAGTCACAAAATAAATCTGAATAATTTTTTTTTTTTAAATTAGGGTTAGGGATAGTTGGCGAAAGAGAGTCATGGGTATCTGTGCTGTCAGTGCAGCCTGGTGACAATGGTGATATTTCCTTGTGTCCAGACATTTTGAGATACCATGTACATTCTCAATCAAACCTTTTTCTAGAAGCTTAGGAAGTTCTCAAACTTTTTTTCCTTCCTATTGTATTGTCCTAATAAATCAAAACGTTGAAATGGCGACTAACTTCAAGAATAAAAATTAAAAAAATACTTTGTTTTTCTATTTTCTACATACTGTCAGATTTATTTTCATATTTTACACCCATAAATAAATTTTTTTTAAATTAGAGGCAGGGATGGTGGGCAAAAGAGAAAGACATGCTGTCAGTGCGACCTCGTGGTGAGGGTGATATTTCCTGTCTCCAGACTTTAGATACCCCCTGTACATTCTAAATCAAACCATTTTCTGGAAGTTTAAATTTTCTTTAAATTTATGCTAAAATCATGTGCTAAATTCAGAAAATAGACAAATATAAAAAAGTCTTTGAAAAAAAAAAAAAAAAAAAAAAAAAAAAAAAAAAAAAAAAAAAACATTTTAAAAAATTTAAAAAATTTTTTTTTACTTACCTTGTTGTGGAATAAAATCGTCCAAGCACATCACATCTGTGTTGTCATTGGACCCTTGTAGGCCACAATTTTCACAGCCTTCTGCCCCTGATGAATAACCACAGTCACTACCATTACTAGTTGTATATGTTGAGGTCACCGAATTAGAAGAATTTGTGGTCGAAGATGACGACGAAGATGAAGACGTGCCCATGTGGTCCCCATTGTGCACCAAGTCACAGCATCGAACCATGTCGTAATATTCATCTTCGTCATCATCACCTTCCTCTCCCCCTCCACTCGCTGGGCACCGGCTACGACCCCCTGCCCCACATCGCAACATCAGACTGGAAGGAGGTGAAGGAGGAGACGAAGATTGCTCCCGCTGATGAGGAGGAGGGGGAGGAGGCAATCTGGAATTAGAAACATTCTTGCTGCCACAACAGGGTGGCCCTTTAGTCTTTGAAACCTTGCAGTAAAGGTCGTGGTCGGCAGGAGGACAGTTCTCAATGGACATCAGTTTTACATCTGGATCTCCACGACTTAAACCTTTATAACGTTCACTGTAGATACGGGAAGAATTCTTCTTTGGACTATTATCACACTGAAAAAGAGAAATGTAAAAATTTTAGGGTTGGTTAGTTGAATTTTATGGCATGTCAACCCTTGTTGGGTCATTTTGTGCAGAAGACATTTTGTTTTATTTATTCTTGATGGGCATTCAATTTTTTGTAAAATTGATTTTTTTTTTTTATACCTCATTGTTTTATTTAACACATAGATGGGTAGGGTATTTTAAGGCATGTCAACCCTTGTTGGGCTATTTTATGCTGAAGAGATTTTTGCTTGTTGGATATTCAGATTTTTTTTAAAAATCTATTTAACCTTCTTTGGACTATTATCCGATTTATAGGCTGGTTGTTGGATTTTATGGCAGGTCTACCTTGTTGGGTTATTTTTATGCTGAAGAAGTTTTTTTTTTTTGTTTTAGACATTCTTGTTGGGTATTCAGATTTATTTTTTTTTAAACTCATTTTTTAAAAAACTATTCAACCCATAAATGAGACACTAACACGTTTCTCGTAATTTTAAGTTGTTTTTCCCCAAAAAATTGAAAGTTTGATGAAAAAAAACCCCGACGGTACAGCATCATTAAAATTTCACACATTTATATGAAAATAATTCTGAGATTGTCTTCTATTAATGATATAGTACTCTTTTTTTGCTTATCTTATACTTTTTGAAGAAATTTCAGTTGCCAGGAGATGCTAGGCCAGTATAAACCATAAATTCTTAGACCCTTTAGACTTTGCTGTTAATACTGCTTCTATTATGCCCAATATATTCTAACCAACATTTGATAAAATTTTGTTTTCACCTCCAAATTTGTTGCTTACCTTACATTCTGAGGACATTTGTTGTTTACTGTGCGTTGGGAAGTCAGCCTCTGACAATTGGATTTTTGCCCGACGTTTTTTCCGTTTCTCTCGTTTCAGTTCCCTTTTCTGTTCTCTCACTCGTTCTTCTTCTAATAACTCTTCACACATTAACTCCAGATTAGACACTCCTTGTTTTCTCTCCAGTTCCATCTGGGGGAGAAAAGTTTTAAAAATACAATAAGGATTTTAAAACAAGAATATATAAATAAATAAAAAGTCCGACAAGAAATACCTCAAACTTGGGAACCTTCTCTTTGAACTCGGAAACCTTGTTGAACTTGGGAGCATTCATGTAACTTCGAACCTAACCTTTTATTCAATCCACGGGGGGTAAATAGTTTTCATTCCATTAACCATGACTGGGTATTAATGTTAAGCTGTGTTAATTATTCTATGTTCTCAAGTTTGAGGAGGGGGTTTCCATGAGTTCGAGAAGGTTCCCAAGTCCAACAAGAAATACCTGAAGAAGGCTGGTGGGCACATCAGCCGAAACGTATTTTTCACCTTTAGTTGGCTAAATTCCTAGCAAATAAGTCAATTAGAGTAACCCCCCTTGACTTTCACTTTGAAACAAGTTCGGTAGCTATTTTGAAAGTCTCGGTGCGAAATAAACAAATCTTAGAAACTTTTTTGAAAACAAGACAACTGCATGCTTTAACACAAAAATATCATAAAATGTGTTCTTAATAACAATTAAGTTCATTTCAGATAATGCGCACGCATAATTTTATGCTAGGAATTTAGCCAACTAAAGGTGAAAATGACCACGTTGTGTAGATAATAAAGATGAAGATAATAGTCATAATAATACAAATTATCAACCCTCATTTAAAAAAAAAAAAAAAAAAAAAAAAAAAAAAAAAAAAATCAGAGAAAAAATAAAAAAAAAAAGTGAAAAATAAAACCACGATTTGTCCCCTATTTCAAAATTTTGAATAAAGGTTTGATGACAGGATTTTGAGCATTTTCCTTACAGAGCAGAAATGTACACATTGGATTTTTGACGGAGAATTTGAATCAAAATTTTTGAAAACTCTTGTATTAAATGCTAGGGGATGGGGGGGATGGTAGAACAAAAAAAATTCTTACCTCAAAACCTTTTTTGAGAGCATTTATACCCAAGTAGAAAAGAATTTGCCAGGTTTGCTCTTCAGCTTTCAATTCTCGCCAGATTCGGTACATGCGTTCATGAAGGTGGATCCCCAGGCAGGTAAGCACCTCCTCTTGGGCAATATCCAGGGTCTTTGCGTGCCGGTCACGGCGACTGCTATAAAAAGAGAAAAAAAAAACCCAGATTTTCTTCATTCCATTTTTGTAACCAATTGATTTTAATGGCATGTGAACCTATCTAGGGTTATTTTAAGCCATGGGGTAAATTGTGAGGAGCTGTCAAAATTAATGTATTTTTCAAGGATTTTTCTTGATTTTGACAGATTGTTTGTTGCTAAATGAGTTGAGAATCACTTTAAGGGATAAGTTTATAGGATAAAGTTCAAGTTTGTTATGATTTTATTTCTTTCTAAAAAAGGAAATTTGTAGCAGTGGACACCAATTGTAATAAGTTTATTTTACTGAGATCAGATAAATCGAAATATCATATAAACTAAAATAAACATGGAAAATTTTTACTATCAAACCAATCTCCATTTAGGTGAAACTTGTGTTTTCCTGTTTTTTTTTTTTTTAAAATGTACTTTGAATCTGACCTTGGAAAGTTGGAATATTTTTTAATTTTTAAAAATTTTCTTTAATTCTTTTTACACTAATCCCCCAAAGTCTTAGGAGCCTCCAGAATTTCTCCAGTTCACAGCCTATAAGTAAAATGGGATGGTAAATAAAGTGGGTACTTAATTTATTGCATAAAAAAAAGGGAGGGGGAATCATGTAATAATGTCAGTGGGTGTGACCCTGGTGGGAATCAGGAGTTCTCAGGTGGTTTCATCACAGAAAACTAATAAATTTATAACCGTTTTGAAGGTCAGATTCATTCAAAACCCTAACCCTACTTTTATTTCATTATCACTTGCCAGTTATATAGCAGTCAAATTTCTATTGGGAGATGAGTTTAATAGTAAATACTATCAATAAATCTTATTAAAAAAAATAAATAAATAAAAGAAAA